>SJYX01022823.1:301007-355616 GCA_006410675.1 Oreotragus oreotragus | reverse complement strand
CAACACCACAGTTTAAAAGCATCAATGCTTCCGGCTCAGCTTTCTTTATGGTCCACCTCTCACATCCATACACGACTACTGGAAAAACCATAGCTTTGACTAGATGGGCCTTTGTCAGCAAAGCAATGTCTCTGCTTTTTAATATGCTGTCTAGGTTTGTTAGAGCTTTCTTTACAAGAGATAAGTGTCTTTTAATTCCATGGGTACAGTCACCATCTGCATTGATTTGGAGCCCAAGAAAATAATTCTGTCACTGTTTCCATTGTTTCCCCTTCTGTTTGCCATAAAATGATGGGACCAGATGCCATAATCTTCATTTTCTGAATGTTGAGTTTTAAGCCAGCTTTTTCACTCTCCTCTTTCACTTTCATCAAGATGCTCTTTAGTTCTTCTTAGCTTTTTTCCATAAGGGGGTAGTTATCTGCATATCTGAGGTTATTGATATTTCTCCTGGCAATCTTGATTTCAGCTTGTGCTCCATCCAGCCCGGCATTTTGCATGATGTACTCTGCTTATAAGTTAAATAAGCAGAGTAACAAAATACAGCCTTGAAGTACTCCTTTCTTGATTTGGAAACAGTCTGTTGTTCCATATACAATTCTACTGTTGCTTCTTGTCCTCCATACAGATTTCTCAGGAGAGCAGGTCAGCCAGATGCTAAATCTTATGCATATATTGGCATTTTAAATTTTCAAATCAAGTTCAATATAGGGAACAAGAAGAAGAAGAACCATAAACATAACTGTAAAAAATAAACAAAATTTCAATATGCTACAGAGGCAAAAATAAAATAAGAGGTTATAAGAACAAATAGGATTTTGTTAGTTGTATATAATGCAGACTGATCTTTGGCAATAAGTTGTAATGTATTTTGTACAAGTTTTGTAATCTGAATCTGTGTATCTCTATGTATGTATAATTGTATTAATATGTCTTTTTAAATCCCAGCACATTCAGCACACTGTATGTGTTCTAGCTTCACTCTTTTGCTACTCTGGATCTTCCTTTTTTGACAACAAGAAGCTTGACTTTGACTATGTACCATCTGTTTACTTATTTGTTTAACGCTAGTATACATGGAAAGTAGTTTCAAAATAGCTAGCCTATCCCTCTGTGGAGAAAGCGCACACACACACACACACAAACTAGAGGATATATGTTTAGTATTACAGATTACAGTCAAAAGACTCATTGAGTCTCAGGAATTATTTTAATGGACTGAAATAAGTTGTCTGGGCTTAACTGGGTTAAAAGCTAAATTTAGAAGTTTCAGGAGTGTTTTCAGGAATTTGTGCAATTTGTGGGATCAGTGGGGAGAAAAGTTGAAATGATTTTGTAAGAATTTTTTTTGTTTTTGTACCAAGTATTTGAGTTTTCTTCAATGACGTTTGAGGAATATTGATAAAGAATAGGACTTATTTTAAATTCATATAGTCTTCTCAAGTCTACTTTTTGTACTTGATGATTATCAGTTTATGCTATGTGGGTCCTAGTTTTATCAGTGTTAAACTCACACCACATTTGATTGTAACTTACATGTTTACACATTAGTCTCACCCAATGGCTTGTAAGATTTTTAAAAAAGAAAGTGTATCTTACTTATATTTCTGCCGCTAGCATTTGCCATGTTTACGAGTATGAAATAAAATGTATTTATTTAGGCATTTTTAAAGCATATAGCATTTTTATTATATTTTTATTGTGACAAACAGCTATTATCACCTCCATTTCCAAGGGCTTAATATACCACTAGCCTTGCAACAATGTTTCTATGCTTAAAAATGTGTTTGTTTCTAATTTTCCTAGAAGACTATGTTTCAAACCAAGTAGGCGTCCAGTGCTGATTAAAAGCTGTGTGTGCTTAGTTGCTCAGTCATGTTGGACTTTTTGCCACCCATGGACTGTACCCTGCCAGGCTTCTCTGTCCATGTGGGTTCTCCAGTTAAGAATACTGGAGTGGGTTGCCCTGAACTCCCCCATCTTCCCAACCCAGGTATTGTACCTGGGTTTCCCACATCGCAGACAGAGTCTTTACTATCTGAACCAGCAGGGAAGCCCCATTAAAAGCTGGCCACTTCTAAAAGATCAGTGGTAAAGAATTTGCCTGCAGTGTGGGAAACCCGGGTTCAATCCCAGGATCAGGAAGATGCTGTAATTCTGTGGCAAATATTTCTTAATATAAGTCCAAGAAGATGAGTCTGTATAATGTAAGTACTTCATAAGGATTTCTCTTCTTCCTCTTATTTTTCTCCTTTTCCTCCTCCTCTTACTTCTTCTTATTTTTTATTTCTTACAGATTTACATATATACTATATTACCAATAGAGTACCGAAACATTTCATTAACCTAAATATAACTGCAAAACAAATCTGCACTCAAGTGAACTTTGTTAAGATGGGAAATAATTAACCATTTTTTTGTGATGTTATTTAGTCTTCATTTAAATCAATTAAATTGGTTCATATAGCATAAGCATAAAAGAGACAAGATTATGGCTTTGCCTCTGGTACATCAAGTATAGGGACTCAAAATTCATGATATTATTTATTTACTTTTTTGATGTGCATGTTTCTAAATGAGACAAATCTTGCTTTATTTTTTAGATTATAGACCACATGTCATGATGATCTCCAGATTTCTCTTGACACTAATGTTACCAGCTGGAAATTTTTTTATTAGGTCACAAGACAAATGTTTATATATTCTTCATAAGACATTTATCCAATATTGAATAAATGTATCAGTATCACACATGTATCAATATCAATAACTTGATAAAGAATAAGACTTAGTTTGAATTCATACATTTTTTTCCTGGTTTTATGGTTAGTATATAAAGAATTCCTTACATATTAATTACATGCTCAATTATGTTATACATTTTTCCAAGATATAGACATATAAAATGTGCTAATATATGTAATATAGTAAGTAAAGTCACTCAGTTGTGTCTGACTCTTTATGACACCATGGACTATAGCCTACCAGGCTCCTCCCTCCATGGGATTCTCCAGGCAAGAGTACTGGAGTGGGTTGCCATTGACTTCTCCAGGGGATGTAATATAGTAATCCTATTTAAATAAGTATTATAATCCTTGGATATATTTTATCATGTTTTCAAGATATCACTANTACTTAACTCTGTCTCTTATACACATCTAGATGTGTATAAGAGACAGGGCAAGAGTACTGGAGTGGGTTGCCATTGACTTCTCCAGGGGATGTAATATAGTAATCCTATTTAAATAAGTATTATAATCCTTGGATATATTTTATCATGTTTTCAAGATATCACTATTCAGGATAATGTAAAAATTTAAATCATTCTTCAAAAATAACAGAATTTTAATTGAAATAAATTATCTTTACTGTTGTTGGTTTCTTGAAGTGTATACTCCAAAAATCCTAAATAAGATAAAGGATTGCTGATTTGCATTTTAAAGGACCTGAGGATTTTACAGTGATGTGTATCCTCTTTATGTTAGAATTTAAAGCATATTAGGTTAAATGCAATGATGGTGATATTTAGAAATGGAAAAATTACAAATTATAAATGATTGACAAAGCAGAAAATTCAGAAAACAGCATAAAATCTAGAAAAGCAAGGAATGCTTTGTAAAACTGTCCCAACTGTATCAATAATCTTTTCTTCAGCTCCTGATTATACAATTATATTGATTATTATATTTGCCAAGTGTATAACTGTGTATGTATGACCATGAAAAGTACAGTATGATGTCTCATCTTCTCTGATTAGCATTTCTCATATCTGTCTCAGACACCTACAAGAATCTTCCTAACACATTTATCAGCTTTTTCTCTTACTCTGTGGGTTTCAAAGTGATCTTTTAAAAATCAAAATGAAATCATGTGACTTGTCTACTCAAACATATTACTATCTTTACTCTTAGAACTTAAAATCAAACTTGTTTTTATATACTCTACAAGTTCATATATGAACTGATCCATATTTATTCTTATAGTGACCTCTTGCACTATTCTTTCCTATTGTTCATATATACTTTCATCACATTGGTCATTCTTTTTTTTTTTTTTTCACCTTAGAGCATTTTACCAGGTAGGTCCCATGGCTTAGAGTTGCTCTTTCCTCAAAAGATCAACTTAAAAAAAGCCCTTAAAAAAGTCTTTACCTTTTTTATGATAAATGCTGTCTTCTCAAAGATGCCTGTCTATGATCATCCCATATACACAATCCACAGCTTTCCCCAAACTGACTAGAATAAGAGAGAAAATGTAGAAATGTGTTAGGAAGTTTCTTGCCAGTGTCCAAACTGAAGCTCCAATATTTTGGCCACCTGATACTACTCATTGGAAAAGACTCTGATGCTGGGAAAGACTGATGGCAAAATGAGAAGGGAGCAGCAGAGGATGAGGTGATTAAATAGAATCACGGACTCAATGAACATGAATCTGAGCAAACTCCAGGAGAAGCAGAGGACAGAGGAGGCTGGTGTGCTATAGTCCATGGGGTTGCAAAGAGGCAGACATGACTTAGTAACTATAAAACAACAAAAATTTTAATACTTGATAATTGTAGTATGATAACAGTTAGACATGAGCTCTTTTATCTCTAATTTTTTTTTTCTCTATGTAAGCAAATCTACAAGGGATTTGTGTCCCATCCCTCACTAAGTTGTGTTTCATGTTACAAATGATGTGAGGTGTGAACTCTGAAGAAAAAAATGAAATGACTCTTACAAAAAATATGATCTTAGATTTTGTTCTCTGGAAATTTGAGTATTTAAAAGTTTATAGGAATGAAGAACAGGGAAAGATGAGAAGGATAAAAGAGTTGAAACAGGAGAATTAGTGGTGATACATTCCAGGTTTACTAGAAGATAGTGTTCTAAAGAGAGTAGTGTCCATATGAGCCTATGTTGTGGAGACATGGGGATGTGATTTCAAACTGAGATAAGCAATTGTATGGTTTAATTTGAAACATTTTGGAAAGGTGAGTGTTGGCTTAGGGATGGCATAACCTTAGGGCATTACTGAGCATAGATAAGGAATTCTTCAAAGGGAGCCATGAGAGGATAAATGTAAAGGCATAAACCTGCCTTTTTATCACCACTGTTCAATCTTGCTTTTGTGTAGCCCTAGGGAAAATAACATGGTCCAAACACCACAAGAGCTTTAACTTCCTGTCCTAATCATAAGTTAAAACTTTAGAATCAATTTTAATACGATTTTAAGTAAATTAATAATTTTGTTCACACATATGAATTTTCATGTCAGATTCACACAGAAAATTTAAATATTTGTTTTAAAAAGTGCTATTTATTTTCTATGTGGTGCTTACATCTGGTTGAGTGAATATTATATATCCAAAATCTAATAATAGTCTTACTGATACAGAATAGGGACACAATACACATTTTATTAATCAATTAATAAAATGTGATTTTTATCAATTAATGAGTCTTTTGCAGGAGGCAAAAGAGAAGCTAAAAGAGTTTCTTGTTGTTGTTGTTTAGTCCCTAAGTCATGTCTGACTCTCTGTGACCTCAGGGACTGCAGCACACCAGGTTTCCCTGTCCACTATCTCCTGGAGTTTGCTCAAGCTCATGTCCATTGAGTCAGTGAAGGCTTCCAAACATCTCATCCTCTGTGGCCTCCTTCTCCTCCTACCTTCAATCTTTCCCAGCATCAGAGTCTTTTCCAATGAGTTCACCCTTCACATCAAGTGGTCAAAGTATTGGAGCTTCAGCTTTAGAATCAATCCTTCCAGTCGATATTCAGGGTTGATTTCCTTTAAGATTGACTGTTTTGATCTACTTGCTGTCCAAGAAACTCTCAAGAGTCTTTTCCAGCATGACAATTCTTTGTCATTCAGATTTTATGGTCCAATTCTCACTAGGTTAATGATTTTTGTCTTGATGATTCTTGATGGAAAGTATAAAGTGAACATAAATATATGAGGTATAGGAAAAAAAGAAAAAACAAAAACAGAAAATGATGACCGAGGATGAGATGGCTGGATGGCATCACCAACTCAATCTTGATTCCTGCTTGTAATTCACCCAGCCATGAATTTCACACGATGTACTCTGCATGTAAGTTAAATAAGTAGGTGGCAATATACAAGCTTGATGTATTCCTTTCCCAATTTTGAACTATTCTGCTGTTCAATGTCCTGTTCTAACTGTTTTGTCTTGACCTACATAGATAGAATAACCTGGGCAAAATGAATTATTTAATGCATGTGTTTGTATTTGCTTATAAATGTTGAGCTTTTAGCCATTGCACTGAAGCTGCCTCTATATAGAATCTTAACCACACACACACACACACACACACACACACAAACCTGGTATCTCAAGCAATTACAGCATTTATAAAAGTAGGGCAATATGAAAACAAATAGAAAATGGGTTAAGATGAATATCTAGGATAATGAGAAGTTAAAATATCATAAAGTATACTTGGGGCACTTAACTAGAGATTAGCGTGTGTGGATGTGTGTGTTTTGCTGGAAAAATGTTCTTTACTCAAGCTATTAAGAAAATACTGGAAAATTTAAGTAACCTAAATTATGCAGCAAATTGTAAAGGCAGAAGCTGAGGCTGTGACTGATCTACCTTTGTTTAGAAGTTTGGTTTTGATAGGATGGATGAAGGGAATAACTGAGGGCTAATTGTGGTGTTGGAAAAGACCCTTGAGAGTCCCTTGGACTTCAAGGTGATCCAACCAGTCCGTTCTAAAGGAGATCAGTCCTAGGTGTTCTTTGGAAGGAATTATGCTAAAACTGAAACTCCAGTACTTTAGCCACCTCATGTGAAGAGTTGACTCATTGGAAAAGACTCTAATGCTGGGAGGGATTGGGGGCAGGAGGAGAAGGGGACGACCGAGGATGAGATGGCTGGATGGAATCACCGACTCAATGGACATGAGTTTGAGTGAACTCCAGGAGTTGGTGATGGACAGGGAGGCCTGGTGTACTGCAATTCATGGGGTTGTAGAGTCAGACACGACTGATCATGTCTGCAGGAGTCACAGTACAAATTATCTAGTTTATCAGTCTGTAGACCATCATTTTCTGTTTTTCTTTTTTTCTAGACATTATATTTATGTTCACTTTATACCTTCCATCAAGAATCATCAAAAATATTTTACTTTGAATATTTGTTGGTGGAATTTTTCTGCAAATATACTTGTCACTGCATCTCTATAAAGTGCATTTTACTATGTGTAAAACAAACCCTTCTAGTAATTACAGTTAGATTATTTCCCAATAAATATTTATTAGATATTAATTTTATTATTGATGAATGCAATTAACATTTGTTTCACATGTTTATTGTAAAACTAAGCCAGAGAATCATTTTCTTCTGAGATGATTTCATCACCTTTTCAAATATAGACATAATAGTAAAAACAATTTTCCAATAGAAAAGTGTTTTCTTCCTTATGTTGAAGTCAATAATGATTAAAATAAAGTAAAAGGGAAAGAAACAACTATTATGAAGCAGTATAGTAATGATTACAGTTCCAATAGGCTACAAGATGATTTAAAAGATTAAAAATGACAAATATGTAGTATATGACAGATAAAAAATGCAATCTTAGTCAGATATTTGAGGTAGTTTGTTGAGGCAAGAACTATCTCTCACATCACTAGCTATTTCTAACAGGTGGGATAGCTGTTGAAATGATAAATGTGAGGAAAGTCAGAAGTAGTACTTTTTCACAGATCTTAACATGTGGAATCTACAAATCTGAATTAAGTTCGGTTTAAGAAATAGTTGTAAATATCTCCTACAGAGTGGGTAAGCCTCTGTTGGTAGTAGATAATTGGTGACAGAATTCCTGGAAGTAACATAAGAATCACCAACCTTCAAGCTTCATATGGACTCATAAACTCCATGTAAAACTTACCAGCAAGTGTCCATACTAAGGAAAATTACTACTAAATTTGAGGCTTCCTTGGTGGCTAGATGATTAAAAAAAAAAAAAAATCTGCCTGTAATGCAGGAGACCTGGGTTCATTACCAGCATCAGGAAGATAAATCCCCTGAAGAAGGGAATGGCTACCTACTCTTCTATTTTTGCCTGGAGAATTCCATGGACAGAGGTGCCTGGTGGGCTACAGTCCATGGGATCACAAAGAGTTGAACATGACTGACCAACTAACACTTTTTTCTCACTTCACTACTACAATTAAGGGGGATACCATATCATCAGATTTATTTAGTCCCATGGAAATGGTGCCAAGTAAATGCATGACCTGTTGAAAAGCACATTCCAGTTAATTCAAGGTATTGTGTTTAGTGAGAACATGTAGAAGTAGAAAGTTATGAAAAATCTGTGCTAGGACAAACTATGGAAAAATCATTCTGTGAAATAAACTTCAATATTATTATTTAATGAAATAACTTAATCAATAATGTGTTGAGTTAACTTTATCTGTTCAAGCTACACATATAAAATATGACATGTTAAATGAGAAATTAAAATTCTAAATAATGGAGTATAAGTTTGATCTGTCTTTAAACACAAGAAAAACACAATATATCAAATATAGCCTTCCTCGTGCACTGTTTTCTTCACACACACACACACACACAGATGTATATTATACATTGAATGGACTACTAAAAATTATTTCTATAATCTTATTCATTTTTCAGTACTGAATTTTTATTATTCATATATCATCACTTTCTAAAATATTTTTTCTAGGGTAAGTAACAGAGACTAAAACACAAAAACACTTTCATAACCTAGCGATTTCAATTAGAAAATATGTTCTTCACAATCCAAATGTAATGTTCCCATTCTTATATAAAAGGCAGAATTTAGTTAAATGTATCAAAGGAAAACAATATTTTTAGTCATATGGGTTGGATTCTTATTTAATTAGTGAGCCTAATTCTTTAGCCAACTTTGAAAATAAAGGAACCTTAGAGAACCCTGAAAGGAACCCTTGAGATTGAGATTTCCTTGGCATCATCTCATCAAATATCAATACTAATCAAATTAGTTTGTTTTTTGGAAATCTTTTAAAAATCTGTTTAATAAAATAAAAATAAAGGTTAAATAGCAAGTCAAACAGGTATTTGGAGCACTTATAATCAATGTAGGACTGGTACCATAATGGACAAAGATCTTCAAGTCTTCAGCAATAATCAACATTTTTTTATAAAAGGCTATGCATATGATTAATAGGCATATTAATATGCAATTACCTTGACAATAATCAGAATAAAATCTTCATAAAATATAATATCAAGCTGGAGATTGTAATAGTGAACATCGACATTTTAGGAATCAGCAAACAAACATGGACTGCTGCTGCTGCTGCTGCTAAGTCGCTTCAGTCATGTCTGACTCTGTGTGACCCCATAGACGGCAGCCCATCAGGCTCCCCCATCCCTGGGATTCTCCAGGCAAGAATACTGGAGTGGGTTGCCATTTCCTTCTCCAATGCGTGAAAGAGAAAAGTGAAAGTGAAGTCGCTCAGTCTGTCCGACTGTTAGCGACCCCATGGACTGCAGCCCACCAGGCTACTCCATCCATGGGATTTTCCAGGCAAGAGTACTGGGGTGGGGTGCCATTGCCTTCCCCGAANGCCATTTCCTTCTCCAATGCGTGAAAGAGAAAAGTGAAAGTGAAGTCGCTCAGTCTGTCCGACTGTTAGCGACCCCATGGACTGCAGCCCACCAGGCTACTCCATCCATGGGATTTTCCAGGCAAGAGTACTGGGGTGGGGTGCCATTGCCATCCCCGAACATGGACTGGAACTGGTGAATTTAACTTAGATGATCATTATATCTACTACTGTGGGCAAGATTCCCTTAGAAGAAATGGAGTAGCCCTCATAGTCAACAAAAGAACCAAAAATGCAGTACCTGGATGCAATCTCAGAAATTCGACAGAATGAATTCTGTTCCTTTCCAAGGCAACCCATTCAATAGCACAGTACTCCAAGTCTATGCCCTCACCAATAATGCTAAAGAAGCTGAAGTTAAAGGGTTCTGTGAATACCTACAAGAACTAACACCCCCAAAAAGATGTCCTTTTCATTAAGGTGACTGGAATGCAGAAGTAGGAAGTCAAGCAATACCTGGAGTAACAGCCAAATTTTGCTTTGGAATACAGAAGGAAACAGTGAAAAGACTAACAGAGTTTCACGAAGGAAATACACTGGTCATAGCAAAAACCCTCCTACAACAACATAAGAGAAGACTACACATGGACATCACCAGATGGTCAATATGGAAATCAGATTGATTATATTCTTTGCAGCCAAAGATGGNTTGCTTTGGAATACAGAAGGAAACAGTGAAAAGACTAACAGAGTTTCACGAAGGAAATACACTGGTCATAGCAAAAACCCTCCTACAACAACATAAGAGAAGACTACACATGGACATCACCAGATGGTCAATATGGAAATCAGATTGATTATATTCTTTGCAGCCAAAGATGGAGAAGTTCTGTACCGTCAGCCAAAACAAGACTGAGAGCTGACTGTGGCTCAGAATATGAACTCCTTATTGCCAAAGTCAGACTTAAACTGAAGAAAGTTGGGAAAACCACTAGAACATTCAGGTATGACTTAAATCAAATCCCTTATGATTACACAGTAGAAGTGAGACATAGATTCAAGAGATTAGATCTGATAGAGTGTCTGAAGAACTATGGATGGAGGTTAGTGACATTAAAAAGGAAACAGTGATCAAGACTATCCCCAAGAAAAAGAAATGCAAAAAGGCAAAATGGTTGTCTGGGAAGGCCTTACAAGTAGCTATGAAAAGAAGAGAAGTGAAAGGCAAAAGAGAAAATAAGATACATGATTTGAATGAAGAGTTCCAAAGAATAAAAAGAAGAGATAAGAAAGCCTTCCTCAGCAATCAATGCAAAGAAACAGAGGAAAACAATAGAATGGGAAATAAAAAAAAAATCAGAAATCTTGTATTTTTCCCAGTATCAACATCACCAAAACCTATTCAACTGAAATAAAGGCAGCGCTAAGAATAAAGTTGAGTTCTCTGCCAGGGTCACTGAAAGCACAGAAAGACTCTCGCTGAGAGATGCGGGCAGTGAGTGGATCCCAGCAGCCGGGCAGAGAAATAACAATGGACACCGAAGTTTGTTTCTTTCCGAAAAACAGGACACCGGAGATATAAGACCCTGCGATATTTTATTTTCAAAACAAGGCAGAACCCAACTGCAGCTCCCCAAGGAGTGCCGTCCTTCCCAGCACTGGGTCTGCCTGAGGAGCCCTGGCAGGCTCTCTTTAGCAGAGAGAACAGCCAGCACAACAATCAAGCTGTGACTGGGAGCCCAGCGCAGCAGTTAATTAAGGCTACATCTCTTATTCTCCAGGGCAATTCAGCGCGGCTTGAATGAGCCCTAGAGCCGGTCTGCGGTGGGAATGTCTCCCCGGGCAGTGGGAGAATCCAGGCTCATCAGCATGACAATAGTGCCCAGGATGCGCTTGGACTGATGTAATGGCCTGAGATGGGAGGTGGGGGATGAAAGCCTTGCTGCAGAAGCCTGGAGCGTTTGCAGCTGACTAGGGCTATTTCAGTGCATGAAATTCTTTCCCTCTTTCTTTCTTCCTTTTATGAGACATTTGCTAATTGGTAGAGCTCCGAAAACAATATACCATTAAGAATCCCTTTCCTTCCTCCCACCCCCACCCCACCCACTCCCATTTTTTTTTTTTTAATCCCTGTTTCTTGCTTCACTGGAAATCTCAACTTTTGTTCTTGCCGCTTGCATGAAGTCTTAATTTTTTCTATCTCTTAAACATGGAATTGATAAACAACCATTTGCTGAAAGAAACTCTGCAACCCGTTCTTCTGTACCGAGGTTTCCCTAACGCACTCTCCGCCTTGGAGAATCTTGGCTGCAGTCCTGCTGCAGCTCATAGGTTTGCCTTGTACATGATACATTGATACAAAACATTTTGGAAAAGTGAGTCATGGAAAGTTAGTCTGATTTTCTTTCTTTTTTTGTTTTAATCACGAGAACCCATTTAAAGCTGGAGCATTTGAATCATTTCGGTTGACAGGGTAAAGCTCAGAATGGAGGCAGCCTGGGGAGCTGCCATGTGGGAGCCTGGCAGTCGGGGTTTAGTTTTGCCACCAGCTCAGAGAGGGACTTGGGCAAGACAGCGTCCTCTTCTCAGCCCTGTGTCTCCATTGCTCGTCTGTCCGACGGGAGGGAGGAACTCGAGTCTTTCTAAGACCCGTCTGGCTATAATGACGTTTTACTACGAATTGTCACATTTTCTCGATCTACATAGGCCAGAAAATTTGCAATGTAGTGGTTTCCTAATAGAAAGAGATTTCCATATTCTGCCTTGAGTTTTAAAATGTGTGTGCACGCTCACTCTTGTCTGACTCTTTTGAGACCCCGTGGACTGTATAGCCCACCAGGCTCCTCTGTCCATGGGATTCTCCGGCCAAGAGTACTACAGTGGGTTACCATTTCCTCCTGCAGGGCATCAAACCCGAGTCTGGCATCTCCTGCATCGGCAGGCGGATTCTTTCTTTACCGCTCGCGCCACGAGTGCGTGCAGCTCTTGTGCGTGCTGTGTCCCAGTGCCACAGGCCACAGAAGACACCGTGCCCCGGCCCCGAGGCGCCGGCAAGGTCGGCAGCTGATGAAGAGACAAGAGCAGGGTCACTTTAGGAGAAGGCTCTACACACAGAGTTCTGAGACTAGGGTGGCTCTGAGGCAGGAGGTAGATGGGCCCACTGCTGAACAGAGAGAGTAATCTGCGCGCATTGCCTGTGGACAGAAACTTAAGAACACCCATAACAGGGGACTCGAAAGGTGTGACAATCAGTCCGCCTGAGTCCATCCAGACGCACTGTGCGCTTCTTCCTCCTGATGAATACTTCACTTGTCTCAGCACCTTCAGTCTCTGTGGGGTTCTTTTCTGCAAAGCCTCGCCACTGACCGCAGCCCTGGGGGCTAGGGTTTGGTGCCCTCGCGGCCGAGACCAGACCTCAGTCTCTGGCCAGGAACCGAAACTCGGCTTCCAGCCCCTGTGGACTGAGGCCACCCAAGAACTGCTCTGCATCCTGGCCTCCATTTCATGTAGTCCATCGTCCCCTCTATCCAACATTTTTAGGGCCACTAGGAGCTTCCCAGGTGGCGCAGTAGTAAAGAATCTCCAGTGCAGGAGACGCGGGAGATGCGGATGTGATCCCTGGGCTGGGAAGATCCCCTGGAGAAGGGCATGGCAACCCACTCCAGTGTTCTTAACTGGAGAATCCCATGGACAGGGGAGCCTGGTGGGCTACACTCCATGGGGTCACAGAGAGTCGGACATGACTGAGCATGACAGGGATATTTGAAATTGTCTTTTCAGCATTTTCTAAAGTCAGATAATTTCTTTTAGGTGGTCTAGGGATGTAGATTTATTTTTGGAATCATAGTCGCTGTGACTTGATGGTCATTGAAAATATGGCATCATCTTTCCCTAGGACAAATTTCATTTTCGTAGAGACGAGTGAAAGTGTGAAAGTGTTGGTCGCTCAGTTGTCTCAGACTCCCTGTGACCCTGTGGACTGTAGCCCATCAGACTCCTCTGGCCATGGATTTCCCGCGCAAAATACCCTTCTCTAGGGGATCTTCCCCACCCGGGGATCGAATCCAGGCCTCTCATATTGCAGGCTTTTTTTTTTTTTTTAACTGTCTGAGACACCAGGGAAGAGACCAGAGTCACCAAGAGATCTGGGAATCTGGGGTGAGAGGGGTGGCTCTCCAGGGAGTCCGGGAGCTCCCTGGAATTGTATACACCTTGAACATGTATTTCACACNCACCCAGGGATCGAATCCAGGCCTCTCATATTGCAGGATTTTTTTTTTTTTTTTTAACTGTCTGAGACACCAGGGAAGAGACCAGAGTCACCAAGAGATCTGGGAATCTGGGGTGAGAGGGGTGGCTCTCCAGGGAGTCCGGGAGCTCCCTGGAATTGTATACACCTTGAACATGTATTTCACACATTACTGGGGACAGCGCCCAGGACTTCACTGGCTAACTGTGATGGTAATGGCGATTATCTTAAGACAAACAATCTGAAGATGCAAAGCAGACCTTGCTGGGTGAACACGGGTTCTAAGCTAGGCCTGTACGGACGGTCATCTCTTCTTTCTTTTGATTATCAAAGTAAACACCATGAAGTCTCTCTAGACATTCCTGTAAAATCCCTGGTAATTATTTAAAGAACCAACTTCAGTTCTTCTTATTACTTTCTGAGATTTAACAGAAGAAAAGCAAAAAATAAACTTTCCAGAGTTATCAAATCCCCAGCCCCTCATATAAAATATAACATCTTAGCTGCAGAAAGCCAGGGCGCTGTCACGGGTGACTTCAGTTCCAGGGTTATTTCAGGTGAGCCAGGCCTTTACTGTTCCCATCTCCTCACAAAGCAGCAGAATTCTAGTGTATCCCCCTGTCCTCCCTGCAAAGATCCCCATCACAGCATCCTGCAGAAAACCTCTTTGAACTTGGTAGGGGACTACTTTATTATCATTATTATGAAACTCTGGGGAAGAACATAGCTCACTTGATATTTTTCTCAGGCTCACATCTGAGGTTGAGTTTAAAAATACAAGATGAGTGTCTTTTTAAAGGTGCCAGATTTATCATCTGAATTTGCCTTGGCAAGGAAACACACACACACACACACACACACACACACACACACACACACACACAGCCGCAGTTGTCTCCTCAAAAGGGAAAGAGCCTGTCTCTGTCTTCTGGACGGTTTGCAGCTGGGAACACAAGATGGTAAAGTGAAGACTGAGCATCTCCGCCCCCGCCCCCAAAGCAGCCAAAGAAATCTTTGTCCAGCCCAGGTGTTGGCTGTGTCCTCTTCACTGACATCCTGTCTTGAATTATTCAGGTCCATTCATTAAGGATCCCGCACAAACACAATGAAGTCGTTAGCTTTCCCCTCGGGAGACAGCACAGAGCCCCCAGGAACCACAGGACAGGACCGCAGAGGGCCTCCCTGCGGAAAGCCGCCGGGTGGAGCTGATGCGAACGGGAACGGTTTGCAAAGAAGCGCTGGGCGGTGGGCCTCTCTGCTCAGGAAAGCGGAACCCCACTGCCCTGAAAAGTTACTCAACTGCAGCAGCAGCTCCCCTGGAGGATTCTCAGGGAGACGGAGGTGGGGAAGTACTGGGCGATTCCAGCTTAGTTTAGGGGTCTGTGTAGAGTCTCCGGGGCACTTCCAAACCGCAGATGGATGAGCACGCATTCGGTTGCATTTGGTAGAAAGTGTGGAACTCCGGAGACTCTGCAGGGTGCGGGGGGGTGCGGGGGNACTCTGGAAGACGGTGAAGGACAGGGAAGCCTGGCATGCTGCAGTCCATGGGATTGCAAAGAATTAGATATAACTCAGCAAATGAACAATAGCAATATAATGTAATGTATCTGTCTCTTATACACATCTGTGCGGGGGGGTGCGGGGGTGTGCGGGGGTTGGGAGGCGGTGAGCAGAGAGTCTCAGCCTTGGGTCCTCGTGAGACCTACAGTCAGCCGTGTCAGGGGAAACGCTGACGGAAGCCGTCCTGCTGGCCGGGCGCCACCTAACCATGCGCGTGAGTTATTTTACGACGGGAGGTCCTGGTAAGAAACGGCACTAACAAGCCACCACCAACTGGAACAGTCCGGGAAAGGGCCAAGGGAGAGGCCAGTCCATATGTCCGCCCAGAATCCTTCTCACTGGAACCCGTCTTGGCTGAGTGCTGGCTGCCTGCACCACCGGGAAGGACCCTGGGTCAGTGATTGGCCAGAAACAGCCCAGAAACGAGTCCCGCCACCACAGAACCTGCGTCCGCGAGCCACGTGGCAGGGAGGGGCACCTGGGTGACCCTGACCAGTAAAATCGCCTGCTTGGTCAGCACGCATCTCCTCCTCTCCTCAGACTACTCATTTTCTAGTGCTAGACGAGAGGCCACTCGGGGCCTGAAAGGGGTCCGTCTTCCTGCAACAGTCAGATGAAGGAGGGCTTTTTAACTCAGAAAAAAATAAAAAAAGGAGCTTCTGTAGGACTGTTCTTCACCATGGGCCTCAGACAGTAACAAGCAGCTTGGACAGAAAGAATCATCACAGGGTGGTTCACGACATCTCTAGACAAGTAAACCCAAGGAGGTGTGTGTTGGGGGAAGGGAGGGCAGGAGAGGGGGGTCGCCCTCCTCTTTCGGGTATTTGCAGGTCCTGATTTCCTATCTCTGGGAGCCTAGAACTTCATGCTAAAGGGATCTGACCAACTCTACCTACCAACCAAATCAGTTATTTGTCATGGTCCACCCTGATGAGAACTGACCAGAGGCAATTCGGTCACCGTTCAGAGGTCCTGTATGGCAGACAATAGTAAGTGTCAAGTTCAAGGTAGAAGAACTCGTTAACTCAAAGCCATTAACCCATATCATCAAATAAGCCTGTTCCCCCAGTTTACTAATATGTAGATGCAGATGCAAACATTAGCAAGGAGGCACAGAAGAGCTCAGGGGGTGTGTTTTGTGAGTCCAAAGACACCCTAGGACCCCGTCCTTTAAGGCAGGGCCCCCAACCTCTGGGCCATGAACTGTGACCTCCTGTCAGACCAGCAGCGACACTAGATTAGAAAAAGCGTGCACAACAAGTCTAATGGGCTTGACTCACCCCCAAACCACCCCCCTTGCCAGCCCGTGGAAAATCTTGTCTTCCGTGACACCGGCCTCTGGTGCCAAAAAGGCCGGGTACCTCTGCGTTACAGTGACCTCAATCTATCCATGAAAGATTCTCTCAAGATGGACATGATAACAGCCCATCTCAGAAGTTCATTGTCCTTGGAGCTGGTCCCAAGTCACTATACCTTCTAAACTAGACTTCCTCAACGGGGGCAGTTTTGACCCCATCACTCCCCACAGTGGACATCTGTCAATGCCTGGAGACATCATGAGTTGACCAAACAGGAGAGGAAAGAGGGCTTCCCCTGGCATCTGATGAATGGAGATCAAGGATGTTACTGAACATCTTGAAAGGCATAGGACACCCCCCGCAAGACAACGAATTATCCAGCCCAAAATGTCAACAGTGCCGAGGTTGAGAAACCGTGATCACAGCCAAGGACTGGCTATGAGGCTTTTTAAGGCCTTTTAGATATTAATCCTTGGTTGTCAACCCTGATGTAAAATCTACTGCCTTTGCTGGATTCTTATGCCCCCTAACCAGGAGAGTCCGGAGGTCTCGAAAAAGTTCTAGCTAAATGCTCTAAATAAACATCCCTGCCAAACAGCCCTTATGCTAAGTAACAAACTACTCATTTATAGACAGATTGGTAATTAACTAAAGTCTGCCATTGAGTAGGGATTTGTGCCACAAACCTGCTTATAATGCCCATATCCAGAATCAAACTGGAATTTCTTTTTTCTGATATACTTCCAACAACCATCCTTGGGTGTGGATCTCTGACTAACATGATAATAGTATATAGGATTCTAGTTCAGCTCACACACACACACATCAGTTCACTTCCATTCAATTCAGTCGCTCACTCATTTCTGACTCTGCAACCCCATGGGCTGCAGCACGCCAGGCCTCCCCGTCCATCACCAACCCCCACAGTTCACTCAAACTCATGTCCATCGAGTCGGTGATGCCATCCAACCATCTCATCCTCTGTTGTCCCCTTCTCCTCCTGCCTTCAATCCCTCCCAGCATCAGGGTCTTTTCCAATGAGTCAGTTCTTTGCATCAGGTGGCCAGAATATTGGAGTTTCAGCTTCAACATCAGTCCTTCCAAGGAATATTCAGGACTGATCGCCTTCAGAATGGACTGGTTGGATCTCCTTGCAGTCCAAGGGGCTCTCAAGAGTCTTCTCCAACACCACAGTTGAAAAGCGTCAATTCTTCGGCGCTCAGCTTTCTTCACAGTCCAACTCTCACATCCATACATGACCACTGGAAAAACCATAGCCTTGACTAGACGGACCTTAGTTGGCAAAGTAGTATCTCCGCTTTTTAATGTGCTGTCTAGGTTGGTCACAACTTTTCTTCCAAGGAGTAAGCGTCTTTTACTGGCTGCAGTCACCATCTGCAGTGATTTTGGAGCCCCCCAAAAGCGCACACACACACACACACACAATATCACAACCTATGCTGGAACAGTCACAGGGGAAGGTGGAAATTAACTTTGAGTGGTTCTCCCCTGCAGTGGTCTTAAGTGCCCAGTTCAAACCTGCCTCTGCCAGGTTACCAGCTCTGTGGTCTTAGATAGGAGAATATACACCACGCAAGGATGGGGCCGTACGTGTTTTGCATATGAAGGTATCCCAAGTGCCTGGAACAGTACCTGGCAGAACACAGCTGTGCGGTGTCTTAAAATCTGTTAAATGGGCTTTTGGGCAAGTTACCAGTACTCCTGTTTCTGCATCTATGTCATGGGTTGTTCTGAGGAGTAAAAACATTAGTGAATGGAAAGCTCTTAGAGCAGAGCCGCAATTATGCATAAAACAGTGAGCTGTCAGTACTATCAACACAGTAGATGAAAGGAGCAAAGCTGGAGACGTTCCTAGCACTGCCTGGGGGACGTTCTGAGTTCAGGCAGAACTCTTTACATCACAAGTGGTCACATCACAAACATATCCAGAAAAATCATTTCACTGGAAAGCAGAAGCTAGGATAAGGAATGCTGGGACTTTTCCTGAATTCTGGTGGTCCAGTGCTTAAGATTCCATTCTCCCAATGCAGGGGGCACAGGTTTGATCTCTGATCAGGGAACCAGGATTGCATGTACCACAAGGATGCAACCAAAAAATAGATAAATATTAATATGAGTAAGTGAGTGGAATCACTCAGTCGTGTCCGACTCTTTGCGACCCCATGGACTGTAGTCTATCAGGCTCCTCCGTCCACAGGATTTTCCGGGCAATAGTACTGGAGTTGCCATTTCCCTTGCCAGGGGATCTTCCTGACCCAGGGATCGAACCCGGATCTCCCTCACTGTAGACAGACGCTTTATTGTCTAAGCCACCAGCGAAGTCCTTAAATATTAATATATATGTATGTACACACACACCTACACACACACACACACACNATCTTCCTGACCCAGGGATCGAACCCGGATCTCCCTCATTGTAGACAGACGCTTTATTGTCTAAGCCACCAGCGAAGTCCTTAAATATTAATATATATGTATGTACACACACACACACACACACACACACACACACGCTGTTTAGTCATTGACTCATATCTGACTCCTTGCGACCCCCTGGACTGTAGCCCGCCAGGCTCCTCTGTCCATGGGACTTCCTGGGCAAGAATACTGGAGTGGGTTGCCATTTCCTTCTCCCGGGGACCTTATATATACATAAGAATAATATAATATAATGTAATGTATCATAATATATATAATGAATTCTCAGATTTCAAGTCCTTTTTAGAGATGTGAGAATTTACTTGCACAAACTAGATGAACTCATTCCATGAGGCTGGGTTTTGAAGGAGGCTGTGTAATGTTAGAGCTGAAAGGACAGTGGCTTTCTTTGAGGCCAAGTCTGGGACCCTGTGGAACCTGAAAGATTTAAAGTATCATTTTGACCTCTTATCCTCACCAGACTTCTTTTCAAAGGAGCAATTTCAGTACATGTAGAAACACCCAAAATGAGCGCGGGACACCTGTTAGCGATGAGGAGAGGCACTTAAAGGAACAGGCGTAGACTCCCGTTTCGTCCGCATTCTGGTCAAGAAGAATCAAACATTTAGCTTTCACTTTTGCATGACGTATCATCCTGCATACACCTCTCAACACGTGTCCATCAGCTGTAAATGGTCCCAAATGTGGACCTTTCTCAAGTGATAACAGCAGAGCTATTAAACAGTGACAGACCCTAAAATTATCTGCTGCTCCATCCCCATCTTCCATTCCTCCCACCCACCCATTTCCTACCATCTTGAATAACTTAGCATCTTTCATTTGCTAGCAGGTTAAAACTGCTTTCTCTTGGCTTATTTACCTTGCTCATTGAACAAAGAGAAAATATGTTAAAAAGCAGCAACTAGAAAAACGATAAATTGTTAAAGAGGTGCTAGTCATATTTCATAACTCTCCTTTTACAAAACAGTGCTCATGGAGATCAGATTCTAAATATAAAAAGTCTGCATGCAAGAAAAAATTTTCAGAAGCTAGTCAACTCCGGTGTGCTTTAGAGTTATAGAATGTAAAAATTTGAAGGTTATTGGAACACAAATTAGTTCAACTACCTCTCATCCACATATTTATTCACTCGTATTCACTGAGTGTTCACTGAGTACCTACTATGTGCCAGACACATACCAAGCTATGGGACGGTGCAACTGAGCATACCACAAACTTGATCTCGAGGAATGTGCTCCCTGGAGCAGGCTTCTTCCGCAAAGGGCCAAGGAGGAGATGTGTTTCAGTTTGCAGATCTCACGGTCTCTCTCATAGCTACTCCGCTCTGTCACTGTGCACAAGTCGCCATAGCTTGGGCTTCCCAGATAGCTCAGTGATAAAGGATCAGCCTCCCAAGCAGTGGCTGATCTCCTTCAGAATGGACTGGTTGGATCTCCTTGCAGTCCAAGGGACTCTCAAGAGTCTTCTCCAGCACCACAGTTCAAAAGCATCAATTCTTCAGGGCTCAGCTTTCTTCACAGTTCAACCCTCAATGGTCTACATCAAAAAAAGTAAAAA
This sequence comes from Oreotragus oreotragus, assembly GCA_006410675.1. Lineage (NCBI taxonomy): Eukaryota > Metazoa > Chordata > Mammalia > Artiodactyla > Bovidae > Oreotragus > Oreotragus oreotragus. The sequence continues at coordinate 334,921 of SJYX01022823.1, read as the reverse complement.
TCAATACTATTTACATGTTGTTCAAAAACAGGCATCAGAAATGGCTGGCCCGCAGGTTCTACCCCTGGTCGAGAAGGGGGAAAACAGAAGTGTGACCTTGCATGTTGGTGACCCAATAAGGTAAAAAGACTGTGACCAGATGTCACCACATGCCTGGAGCCTCTATTGGAAGTGAAGGGAGAAAGGAAGCCAAAGGGGTGCCAGGAGCAGGGGATGAACTGGGACTGACATATATGCCCTATTAATACTATGTATAAACAGATAACCAACGAGAGCCTGGGCTCAGCACAGGGGACTCTGCGCAGTGCTCTGTGGTGGCCTAAATGGGAAGGAAACCCAAAGAGAGGGGGATCTGTGCATACAGATAGCTGATTCATGGGCGTCCAGGTGGAACCGTGGTAAGGAATCCACCTGTGATGAAGGAGACACGAGTTCAATTCCTGGGTTGGGAAGACCCCTTCGAGAAGGAAATGGCAAACCACTCCAGTATTCTTGGCAGAGAAATCCCATGGATAGAGAAGTCTGGCAGGCTGCAATCCATGGGGTCGCGAAGAGTCAGCCATGGCAACTGGGCGTATGAGTGGTACTTTATTTCTGGCAGTGATGACAGCCCCATGATGGGGAGCCACTTCAGATTGTTCGACCTTTCTGGAGTGAGGCGTGGGTGGCCAGAAGATCCAGGAAGAACATGAAGGGACATGGAGAACAGAACAAGACAGCTGGACCAGAGGAGAGCCCAAGAGGGCCTCAAGCAGGCGACTGGCATGGTCAGCTCGGGTCTGCGTGAAACGGGTCAGCACTGGTCACAAGCGGGAGAGCGGAATCAAACGAGAATCATAGACACGACAACTTGCCTGTAACTCTTCAAATGCCACCGCCAGGCTTTTACCTAGAAGCCAGGAGGAGATGATACCCAAGAAGACTTCATCCCATGAACCGGGAGAGAAGGGGTTCTAGAAATTCAGCACGGCCTGAGCACCGGGGCTCAACAGACACCCTCTGCGGGGATGCGGGGCACAGATGAGCTGCCTGGGCTTGAAAAGCCAGGGACACCAGAGAAAGGAGGCACTTTCATCACCATTTTACAAAAGGCACCCAGTCACATGACTGTGAACACAGAGGACCCTTCCAGGGGACAGACCCCTCCCCACATCCTCTGCTGTAGCTCCTCTCGGAAGCACCTGGATGTCAGTAACTGATGCAGCTTCCTGAGTTGCTTTACAGATGCGAAACCCCCTCCAAATGGAAGGTGTTCACTCCTTGATGACCATAAGCGCAGCAGCCCCCAGGCCTCCGGGGCCCTCAGGATTGATCGTGCTGGCCCTCCTGCCTCGCCGTCAGCTGGCCAGAGAACCGGCCACACACTCTGCCATGTGCTTTCCTTCTGTGCACCTGCTTGGTCGCTCAGTCGTGTCTGCCTCCTTGCGACCCTGTGGCCTGCAGCCTGCCAGGCTCCTCTGTCCACGGCATTCCCTCAGGGCATCTTCCTGGCGCAGGGATGGAACCCATGCCTCCTGTGTCCCCTGCCCTGGCAGGTGGGTTCTTTATCACTAGTGCCATCGCCTGGCCTTGAAAAACCCCTTCCTGCGACCCTCCGGGGGGTTGGAGGGCTCTGAGCACCGGCGCCCGGATGCCCTGATGCCCTGTCCAGCACTGATGCCCTGCCCGGCACCTGCAGGGACCGCTGCTTCCTGCACCACGATCTAGCGGCGGTTCCTGGGCTTTGCCGTGCACAGGCAAGCAGACAGGAGTCTGGCTCAGCAACAGGCTCCTGAGTGGCAGAATGCCATCCCGCCCAGAGCTGCATGGCTCCCAACTCCACCCTGTCGTCAGTGGGTCACGCTGAGCTTAGCTCAGCCCAGAGTGGCCACTAATTGTATAAGGAGCAAAACTGTGAAGCACAAAGTATGCTGACTCCCACAGTTAGCATTATTTTTTAAAGATTTTTGATGTGGACATTTAAAAAGTCTTTATTGCATTTGTTGCAACATTGCCCCCATTTATGATTGGGTTTTTGCCTCCTAGGCACGTGGGGTCTCATTGTATAAGGAGCAAAACTGTGAAGCACAAAGTATGCTGACTCCCACAGTTAGCATTATTTTTTAAAGATTTTTGATGTGGACATTTAAAAAGTCTTTATTGCATTTGTTGCAACATTGCCCCCATTTATGATTGGGTTTTTGCCTCCTAGGCACGTGGGGTCTCAACTCCATGGCCAGGGATCGCATCACCGGGCTGCCAGGGAAGCCCCTCTGCCCTTCTGATTACTGCAGGCAATGGGCCGTAAGAGAATGCCTAGGCGGCTAGCCCAAGAAGCCGCGGTGGCATGCCCACCGCTTCCCACGCTCCTCTCCATCTCGGTGCAGGGCAGTAAAGGGATCCCCGAGAGGCGCCATCTGGTTGGCCCCCAGAACACCCTGCAGAGAGGAGCCAGGCTTGAACTTGGCTTCCATTTACTCCACAAATACCCAGTCCTTTCCTCAGACCCACTGGAGCCCGAGGGTTTCAAATGAGCCACAGGAAGAAGGCGCATTATTAAGAAAATGGGAAACAGTAAAAGTGGATTCTGACCAAAAGGAAACTCCTCCAAATGCACTGTGTTCCAAAACAGGACCAAATGGGAAGTCAGAACAAGGGTGGGCAGACACAGAGGTCATGGAAAAAAAGTCTAAATTTAAGAGAAGTTCGAGGCTGTCAAGAATGTTGTCCCTGCCTGCGTGCAACTTACCCAGAGACGCAAATGGGGGTGAGAATCTAAGACTCCTCTGCCTCCCGTCCAGACCTTTGTTTCTGCTGGACTTGACCACGTCCTGGAGACTTGGGGGCGTGAACTATTCGACAAGGAATTACTCACGGTAATAGTTTCCAGAGCGATTACATTACTTTTGGATTCTAAACACAGGTTTGTTTCTAAAAGAAAACTATATTGTTTGTTTCTAATACTTGCTTTTTTTTTTTTTTCTTTTTTCAGTGCTCGTCTGGAGTTTCCTTCATGGAAGGCGGCAGTAGCAATATTATTTTTCCCAAATAAAACGCATCCAAGAGGCCATCCAGCAACTTATTGAAGAACGAATAAGTGCAGCCGGACGCACGAAAGCCAGAGTATCTTAGTTCATGTGCAGTAGTTCTCTTCAATTATCCTTTACACTAGCTATCTTCTACCATTAATATTCTGTATGCAAGGCATTTAAAGGATACAACATAATCACTCAAGTCATGCATTAGCATAGATATACATCACTGGTCTATCTTCCTCCTTTCTGTTTCTTTCTCTAAACAGATAGAGATTTACTGATATTGTCAACTTAAATAGTCACCACCTAGAAACATTGAGAGTTATGCTTTCTTTGGTGGAAACTTTTCGGACTTCAAGGCTGGTAGACAGCATCTCAAGTGATCCTGAGAAAACTGCTCCGAGGGGGTGAGGGGAGGAGCCAGGATATATAGAAGTTTGCATAACGGCTGGTAGTCTGAACATCAAAACATTATTGTTAATTAAAGAAAACCAGGTAGCCCGTTAAGGAGTTCAGCGCTTTTCTACCTACAGGAAGATGCAAGCGTCTGGGTCACTGGACTCATTCCTCTCACGTGCATCTCGGCTTTCCTGGGCAAGTACCCTGTGCTTCTCCACATCCTGAGCTCACTGTGGGGAGTGGCTGGTAGACACGGGAGATTTTCCTGCCTGAGTGCCCTTCGGGCTCAGGATCTCACATGCAAGAGCTGGAATCACCAACGACTGTGACATTCTTGTTTACCGGCATGGCAGGGAATATTCCATTTCTCAATGTTAAAATTGCTATGCCTATACTGACACTGATATATATAGATACATATACATACACACATACATATTGATCTTGTGTACCATTTCATTTAAAATGTCATAGGCTTTATTGCTATTTCCATGACTAAAATCCATCGTGTAATCTCACGTAAATAAGCTATTTGAACATTCATTGCTGTCTGTGTCTTTTATCCATTCTTTATTATAGGTCCTTAGATTGCGACTGTGGATGGACTTGTACTTGTGTAACAGTTAAGGAAACCAGTACCTTTTGTCAGAGTGCATGAATCCACACCCTCAAATCATGCTTGAAATAATAGTTCTTACAGCAGCCTTGTCAGCATGCGTGCCAGTCTGCCACGTGCTCAGTTGTGCCTGACTCTCTGCAACCCCATGGATCATAGCCGGGCAGGCTCCTCTGTCCATGGGGTTCTCCAGGCAAGAGTACTGGAGTGGCTCGCCATTTCCTCCTCCAGGGGATCTTCTGAACAGAGGGATCAAGCCCGAGGCTCCTGCACTGGCAGGCAGATCTTTTACCATTGAGCCACCAAGGAAGCATGGATCCCACATGCTGCAAATAAAAGAGAAAAAAAAAAAAAAATCCCACCTGTCACAAAGAAGATCCAAGAGCCTTTGTGCCTGGATCTTGGCAGAAAGACCTGGCACAGCCAAATAATAAATGGATTTTAAACAAAGATCTAGTTTGGATTGCTGTATTGAAAGACTCCTCCATGGCTGCCTAGTGTTGCTTTGTTTCTAATAATTTATCAACATAATTAAGCTGCTGGAATGGAGTCTCTCCATCTTGGTTCACTAATAAAAACTCAAAATTTCATCTACTTCCCTGTATGCCTCCATTACATATTTTTCTGGTTTTATGCTTGTATTAGTGTGAGGTCAAAAAAAAAGTATCGTCATACCAATTTTACAGGTAAAACAAACAAAACAAACAAAACTCAAGACAAGCGATGGAGACGGGATTTTTCTGGACTCGAGCAGTGAATCAGACACCCTGCCTGCAAGCTCAGCCTGACCTCACCACCAGACCATGAAATCTAGATCCTGACCCAGAATTATTTAATCCAGCTGTGAGACTTAGGAAGCCATTTCACATGCTGGCTTTCTAGTTAAAAATAACAGTTCGTTTCCTATTGCGTTTCAAACACTGCTGGTTTCACCAAGATTCTTCATTGTCCCCTCAAAGCGTAAGGAAACCATCAGCCCCCAAAGAGTGTCATAACCTGCAGAAGGCCGGCTACCGACTACTTCCTCTCCCATGGGAACCTAGCCCACAGAAGAGGAATAAGAAAGGGCACGTGCTAAGCATCCAGGCACTAATTTCTTAAAAATACCCATTTAATCTTCACGCCGTATTAGTTCTTGAAACTTTCCCCATTTTCTAGATGAAGCATTAAGATTCAAGGCTGTACATACTTTTCCTAAAATAACTGAGAGAATGAGTGATAGAGTCAAATTTGGAGGCCGGGATTGTTAAGGTCAAAATGGAGGCATTTTTTTTCTAATCTTCCCCTAGTAACAGATAGGCTTACCCACCAGACAACCACGGGGGTTAGAGTCTCACCCAAGTGGCCTCAGAGTCAGGGGGAGAGATAGTTAGGGCGTGCGGGATGGCCGTGTACACACTGCCACATTTAGAACGGACAGCCAAGGTCCTGCTGTGCAGCGCGGGGAACTCTGTTCCGTGTTCTGCGGCAGCCTGGGCGGGAGGCGAGTGTGGGGAGAATGGACACACGTGTATGTGTAGCTGAGCCCCTTTGCTGTCCACCCGAAACTATCACAAGCTTGTTAACCAGCAACGCTCCAATATAAAACTTAAAAATTTAAAGAAAAGTGAATAACCAGCAAAGACCCACTGTATAACAAAGGGAATTCTGCTCAATTTATGTAACGATCTAAATGGGAAAAGAATGTGAAAAAGAACAGACTCATGTATAACGGAATCACTCTGCTGTATACTTGAAACTATTACAACATAGGCCTCCCTGCTGGCTCCGACAGTGAAGAAGCTGCCCATCTGCCTGCAACGCGGGAGACCTGGGTTCCGTCCCTGGGCCGGGAAGACCCCCTGAAGAAGGGGAGGCAGCGCACTCCAGGATTCTTGCCTGGGGAGTCCAGGGACAGAGGCGCCTGGCGGGCCCTCTTCTAATTCCAGGGACAGAGGTTGGACACAACTGAGCGACAAGCACTTTCCCTTTTCCTCACAGCACTGTTAGCCAGCTGTGCCCCAGTGTAAAATGAGAAGTGCTGATACCGAGAAAAGAGAGGAAAAGCGAGCGGGCACAAGGGCTGCCTCTACCGGGGATTAAAACTGAGTCAGAGCAGGACAAGCGTGGTGGATGCCAATGTGAAAGCTGATCACAGACTGCTGCGTTTCTGAGTCATCAAAGTACACTGCAAATTAAAGCGAGATCTTCTGATTGATGGTTTGCTTCTGTAAGGAGACAGCCCTGCAGGATCCGTCGCCTACAGGATTGCACCGAGGAATCTGTGCTCATTTCACGTGGTGCTGGAGCATGACTGTGACTGTGAGGGCCAGATTATTTCCATTTTGCCTCCTGACTTGCTCTTCATCCAGCCCTTTCCTAACATAGCGTGAACACAAAGGTCAATTTCCTGCAGTCAATTTGAAAAAGGCCAACTCTCAATTAACTTTGCAAAAGGGGTCAGAGGTGATGCGGCGAAATAAAATCCGGCAAGTAATGCGAAACACCCACTTCAGCTCCGAGCTGCAAGGGCCACTGCCTCCTCAGCTGACTGCAGCACTGGCACATTTGCAACCTGTCGCTCAAACTGCATTATTTCTGTGGCCCTCCTCGTGGGCAGACGGACGAGGGGCGGTGCGGGAGACCAGAGAGCCTGGGGAGAGTAGGAAGCAGCAGAAACAAAGCCACATCGGGGTACTAGGCAAGCTAGACACTATTTTTAGGGTTATTATTGTTTGGACTTTGCTAGCGTCTTTCCTCCAACCTCAAATGCACATGCACATTTCCCACTCATCTGTAATTGCCCCCCACTTCTGCAGATGAACTGCCATGTCACAGGTCAAGCGAAGGCCTCTGCGAAATGCTGAAAGCCCACCCTACGCTCCCACGCTGCCAGGGACCCCCTAAATCCAAACCCGTCAGGGCCCTGAGCAGGGAGGTTCACTGTGGTCTACCAAAATTAAAACCCCCAAATGCTCGCTGAGCCCGTCAACATGGGGCAAACTCAGGGACTTAGTACGTCATGCCGTCTGAAAAAATGGCTGGGTCAATCTTCTTGAGTAAAGAACATGAAGGAGGGAGCGAGGAGTGGGTAAAGAGCCCCGTCCCACCTTTGATACAAATCCCCATAATCAAAACCATATTCAGCCAGCTTGGTCTTACCTCCAAACTCCCTCTGAGACGCTATAAACATTGGCAGACAATGCATATAATTAAGGTGGAGTATGTTCTCATAAATGTTTGCCTCCATCTGCTAGCTGTTTTAGCAAAGGTGGGGAGATTTCTTGTGGTCAGTCTGGAGAATTAGAAGAGGGATTCCCAAATCTCCCCTGAGAAGCAGCTCGGCAGAATGGCACAGCAACAGTGCCAGAGTGTGCAGACTTGGGAAGCCAAGAAAGATGGAGCTCAGAGGGTATTTTCCAGCCCTAATTGTCCAAGAGCCGGCTGGGTGCAAGAGCGACCTCACCAACTCCCCTCTCCTCTTTTTTTTTTTTTTTTTTTTCTGTAAAGAAACACGGAGAGAGTGGAGCATTGTTGTCTTTCAATACCAAGGTGGGGGAAGTGGGCAAAAGAAAGTCGGAGTGTTCTGGCACCAGAATAATTTCTCCATTACCTCAATTAGTTCCAATGATGTGGAAAAGTTCTGTCTGGAGAAATCAAACTAAACGTAAAATCGCCAAAGCTCTGGTGGTGGCGGCGTAGGTGTTGATACAGGCATTAGTCAGCAATACTGATTGCAGTGAAGTCACTCGAGAGCCCTGTCGCTGGAACCCGGGCAGAGAAATAAACTCATTAGATCAGCCCCCTTTACAGAAACACGTGGTTTTTCACGGTGGCACCAACGCCACCTGGCCTCCACCAAAAGATTTAGCTGTCTGCCCTTGGAAGGCACAATTTACTAAGGTGTCTGAGAAAGAACTCTGTCTGGGTACCATTATTATTTTCTACAGAAACATAAATAAGTCCTCTTTCTCAAGAGCCACATTTGCCATTTGTTACGAGATGCTGGACTTTCTTTAAGGAAGTAACTGGTTCTTTGTGGTGATGGAGCACAGAATTGAGGCTGGAAGGATGAAGCTGTGAGAGGGATGGTCTTCACACACAGGGACTCTGTGATGCTTGACACTGACCATAAGCCTCCCATAGGCCATGGGTATGAAGCTCCCAGCTGGGTGTTCAGTGATGGCTGGGTCACAGTTGCTGGGCATAGAACAGGGAGGGCCCTTGCATTCGATTCTTGCATTGAGTGATCTAAACATCAACTTAAGATTTCATTAGCAGAAGGAACTGAGACAAAATATATGGTTTTCTTTTTCCACCATGTTGCTATATGCATACTCCTTGGCTCTCTTCCGTATAGAGCCACAAAGTAAATCTCTAGACTCTGCAAAGATCTTTCACGTATAGAGTTACATGCTCAGCTGTGTCTGACTCTTTGCAACCCCTTAGACTGTAGCCTGCCAGGCTCCTCTGTCCATGGGATTTTTCTACGCAAGAATAGTGGAGTGGGTTGCCATCTCCTACTCCAGGGGATCTTCCTGACCCAGGGATCGAAGGCGCGTCTCTTGTGTCTCCTACATGAGCAGGCAGACTCTTTAGCACTTGCACCACCTAAGAAGCCTATAAATAGAGCTGTGTTAACATAATATATATCCCTTAATGTTTGGAAGAATTGATAAAACTTGATCTGCTCTGCTCTGTGATGGGCTGAACAATTCATATTTATCTCCCAGTCTAAGCATAACCTTCTTCAGGCAGTTCTTCTGATAAAAGGTTAATGATGAACACAACAGGCAGAAAGATGGATGGATAGACAGATGGATGGGTGGATGGATAGATAGAATATATTGTCTATTTCCTTGGTGGTCATTGATTTATCATATCCCTAAAGCACACTTAGGTATTACACCCAGGTTATATACCTGAAGAAACTGTCCCAGAGAAGTTGAGTCACTTTTCCAAAATCACACAAGCTAGCAAGTGGCAGGGACAGAATTACGCTTGAGAAGGAAGAGAGCCCAGCCCCACCCANATTTATCATATCCCTAAAGCACACTTAGGTATTACACCCAGGTTATATACCTGAAGAAACTGTCCCAGAGAAGTTGAGTCACTTTTCCAAAATCACACAAGCTAGCAAGTGGCAGGGACAGAATTACGCTTGAGAAGGAAGAGAGCCCAGCCCCACCCACCCTCTTACATGGCCTCTGCAAGCCCGCGCCAGGCCACGGTTTCCCTGGCTCCACCCACTGTCTTACATGGCCTCTGCAAGTCCACGCCAAGCCACGGTTTCCCTGGTTCCACCCACCCTCTTACATGGCCTCTGCAAGCCCACGTCAGGCCACGGTTTCACTGGCTCTAAGTAACTTGAATGTTAAGCCCAATGTCAAGGTGGGATCGAGGGCCCTATTACTTTATACACCATAGTGTAGAGATGGTAACTGATAAGTGGCTGATTGACTGGAGAGCTTCATATGTCTCCTCAAAACGATTTTTCCATTGTTTAACGTGACGTGGTGCATACCAATCGAATGCACTGACCAAGTTGAAATTTCACACCCCAGTAGGAAGCCAGAGCCAGTTGGCCTCAGCCCAGTCCCTAAAAACTAGAAGAGCAGTTAACAGTGTCATGAGCCCCCAGGGCACATGGTTAAGAAAGCCAAGTTCAGAATTATTCAAATTATTCCCTAGTATTTTGGAAGCTCCAGGCCTAGACGCAACCTCTTCTCCCTTCAAGTCTAAAATTTTATTAGATAGATGAGAGTGATGAAAATATTACTCCTCTGCTTGAAGATTTCAACAATGTGGAGATGTTTTTGAAAACGCCACTGGAATTTTCCAGTTCCTAAAAAGAGACTTTTATAGCTTGATATAGAATAGGGCTTCTCTGGGAGTTCAGACAGTAAAGAACCTGCCTGCCATGCAGAACGGGGTTCAATCCCTCAGTCGGAAATATCCCCAGAAGGGAATGGCTACCCACTCCAGTATTCCTGCCTGGGTAATCCCATGGATAGAGGAGCCTGGCGGGCTACAGCAGATGGGGTCACAAAGAGTCGGACATGATTCAGCAACTAATACACACACAGACTAGAACTCCCTGCAGGAATCCAAATTAGAAAGAGTCCCTCATCTGTTATTCTTCCTCTGATTCCAAACTTTGTTAGTATCTGATGTTGCTGTTTGGTTGCTAAGTCATGTCTGAGTCTTTTGCAACCCCAAGAATTGTAACCTGCCAGGCTCCTCTGTCCACGGAATTTCCCAAGTAAGAATATTGGAGTGGGTTGCCATTTCCTTCCCCAGGGCATCTTCCCAACCCAGGGATCAAACTGGAGTCTCCGGTGCCACCTGCACTGACAGGCGGATTTTTTACCGCTTGGCCACCCAGGAAGTCCTAAAGTTAGTGTAGGTTTGTTCATTCAACTAGCCTTCAGAACGCTAACCACCTTTGACATTATAAACAACAAGTCCTTATGAGTGAGAACAATAATTAAGTGATCATGCTATTGTACATTACTGTGTAAAAAATTCCATTGAGTCTATCAAGAAATGGCTATTTTAGTTGTGTTTAGACTAAAACCTTGATTATCTACATCAGTGTTGGAAAGGAGATTGTAAAAGTAAACAACAGCTGCAGATTAACTGGAAATGTCGCACAAGGCTTTGATTTCCATATACCCTCACACCATTCTCTCCCCACAGTCATGTGGAGGACATCACAGTGATTTTCATTGTAGATGCTAAATATCTAATTTATGTCAGTCTCATCATCCCCAATGGCACCCCACTCCAATACTCCTGCCTGGAAAATCCCATGGACGGAGGAGCCTGGTGGGCTGCAGTCCATGGGGTCGCTGAGGGTCGGACACGACGGAGCGACTTCACTTTCACTTTTCACTTTCATGCGTTGGAGAAGGCACTGGCAACCCACTCGTGTTCTTGCCTGGAGAATCCCAGGGACGGGGGAGCCTGGTGGGCTGCTGTCTATGGGGTCGCACAGAGTTGGACACGACTGAAGTGACTTAACAGCAGCATCCCCAAACGTCATAAGCAAGGCCACGTCACTGTGAAGAACCACATGATGGTAAAGAGCCTGGATTTACTTGATGAAAGAAGAACCTCGGTTCGGACACTGAGTCTCCTCTCTCCTGCATGACCTTGGGCCACTTTGCCTCTCTGAGCATCTAAAAGAAGGATAAAAATTTGCCTAGCTCATCAGATTGGTGAGAGAAATAGATTAGTACTTATCAAAAAGTACCCAGGGACTTCCCTGGTGGTCCAGGGGTTAAGAATCTGCCCGCCAAAGCAGGGGCCATGGGTTCGATCCCTGGTCCGGGAAGATCCCACAAGCCACTGGGCGACAAACGCAGCCAGGCTCAGCCAGGCAGCCTGTGCTCTCGAGCCTGGGAGCCACAGACACTGAGCCCGTGGGCCACCACTGCTGAGGCCCACATGCCCCAGAGCCTGTGCTCCACAGCAGAGGAGCCTCCGCCACGGAGGACAGCCCCCGCTCACAGAGAAAGCCACGTGGCAACAAAGACCGGGCACAGCCAGAAGTAAATGGATCCGTCAATAATTGGGAAAAAAAAGGGTGCTCAGCACAGTGCCCGGCACAGAGTGACGCTTTATAAGTGTGAGCTGTTCCTACGAGCATATCCTCTTCCACGAGAATTCTGTGCTGAACACTCAGGAGAAGCTCAATATAAACGTGACAATTTGTTACATGAGGGAGACAATAATCACAGATTGGACTACAGTGCAGAGCAATTCTGGGAATTCAAAACGATTTTCTTTTTTAAAAAGTGCCTCCCTTGTTACCCGATTCTTCCCCAGTCTTTCTCGTTCCCGTTTTATACTTTACTCAAGGCATCATTTCACGTTCCAAAATATTAGACTCTTATAGGTATTCAGAAGCCCCCGGAGAAATGGAATACATTTACAGACCCATAAACATCTAAATTAGTGCTATAAATGGGAAATAAAGTCTACAGTTGGAGGGTGCCCAATACATAATATGTTGTGGCAAAGAAGAGACTTCCTTTCTGGTGGCTGGAAAATCTATTTGCTCTAAGTATTCAATTTTCAAATGGATAATAAAAATAAATAATAGCATGCTTCTGCTTAAATTGCACCTTTCATGGGAGATCTCAAAGAGTCTTTCAACTGTTAATTCATGACCTCTGGGGGAAAGCAGGTGGCAAGTAATACCTTCTTCCTCAAATGGAGAAACAGACATAGAGAGGCCCAAGTGACTTGTCCAAGGGCACAAGGCAGTCCCCAGCTTCGAGCAAACCAGCCCAGCTCACAGGGGGAGAATGCAGAGAGTCTCTGCAAATGACTAAGGCCCACATTTGTGCTGTTGTTCGATCACTGCATCATGCCCTACTCTTTTTTTCGACCCCATGGACTGTAGCCCACCAGGCTCCTCTGTCCATGGGATTTCCCAAGCAAGAATACTGCAGCGGTTGCCATTTCCTTCTCCAGGGGATCTTCCAGACCTAGAGAGCAAACCTGAGGCTCCTGCTTGGCAGGTGGCTTCCTTACCACGAAGCCACCGGGGAAACCCAAAATCCGTATTATTTGACTATAAAGCCAGAGACGCATGCTGACATGGGTCGTACAACTGTTAGACAACTAATTTTGTTGGTATACCAGTTGTCTGATTCCCCAAAAGCAACTGCTCTCAAGCTTTGTGATTTATGTCAGTAAATGCTGATTCTTCTTTATGCCTCTGCAGGGGAGCTGGGAGTGTCTAGGCCAAGCTCAAGGCTGAGTTCAGCCATGTATCAGGCTAGTCTGTGTCTTCTCCCCAGGTCTCTCACTCCACCTGGAGCAGGGGTCTAGCCAGGGCAAGACTGTTTCATGGCAATGGCACAGGAACAAGAAAACTAATCCCAACTATTCAAGTAAATCATGACTCTTCTCCTAACCCTATGTGCCAGAGCAAGCCAATGACTGAACTGTAACAGAAAGATGGAGAAATAGGCCCTCCCCAACGTGAAGCGAAAAAGCCACATGGCCATTCCTCAGATCAATTTCCTTGGAAGTACTCCACCCCCATGAAAGGAAGAGAAGGGAGTGAATGCTCCTAAACAACCATCTGATTTACCACCAACAGCTCTTTCTCATTAATATTTCAGACTCTTCATATGTGCTAGACTGGGGCCAATTCATACGCTTCTGTAATTTCTCCTGGACCAGTGTCTTGATCCCTGGCTTGGAAGGGTACAGTTTACATAAGATAGCAAATACCTCTTGTCATTTATTAGTATCTCCTTGATACCAAGTTTAAAATGCTAAGCAGAGATTTAAGAAGAAATCAGCTAATAAGGAAATAATACCCATCAATTTGGATGAAATTGCATGTGGTAGATCCATGTGAGTAACTTCAGCATGTGGTCTCTTCACAGATGCTCTTTCATGCCTGGGATTTCCAAGGAGCCAGAAATGCTTGAGGTCTATAAAAGGTGCCATGAAATGTTTTCAGCAAATGGATGCTTGCTGCAGAGGAGATCTCATTCGCTATGGTTCTACCTCCCCAAAGCCTCAGAAAACACAAGAAGTCCAGGATGCCATGGGGGGATTCTCCCTTGTTCTTTGCGTCCTGTTATGAATTTGCATCCTCCAAAGTCACTCCCTGCTACCTCCACTCCCCTCCTCCAATCCTAAGTTGCTTCTCAACCTAGACCAAAATTTCCAGCTTTAATACACATTGCTGTTGTTCAGTCACTAAGTTATGTCTGACTCTTTGTGACCCCAAGGATGGCAGCATGCCAGGCTCCCGTCCTCCACTATTTCCCGGAGGTTGCCCAAATTCATGTCCATTGAGTCGGTGATGCCATCTAACCATCTCATCCTCTGTCACCCCCTTCTCCTGCCCTCAATCTTTCCCAGTATCAGGGTCTTCTCTATCGAGTAGGCTCTTCACCTCAGGTGGCCAAAGTATTGAAGCTTCAGCTTCAGCATCGGGATATTCAAGGTAGATTTCCTATAGGATCCACTGGTTTGATCTATGTTCACTGAGAATTAGACATTTTCTTTGTCTCTCCCTCTCCTTCTCCCTCTCCCTCCCTCCCTTCCTCCTTCTGTTTCTCTCTCTCTCCTCACATTATGAAGAGCCAAAAAAAAAAAAAAAGGGACTAGGGCTCCAGTCTAGTCTGAATTTTCTAGACTGTGATGAGATTTAAAGAAGCTGCAGTCACTTTAGATGAGCAATGAGACTTCAGGACATGGAAGATTTCCTCAGTCTGCAAGGCCCCTGCAGGGCCGGCCTAGCTATAACAGGCAAGAAATAAGACCGGCTGTCCCCCTCACGCTTGTGAGGCCCAGCTCTCTAAAAAAAAAAAAAAAAAGGACTAGGGCTCCAGTCTAGTCTGAATTTTCTAGACTGTGATGAGATTTAAAGAAGCTGCAGTCACTTTAGATGAGCAATGAGACTTCAGGACATGGAAGATTTCCTCAGTCTGCAAGGCCCCTGCAGGGCCGGCCTAGCTATAACAGGCAAGAAATAAGACCGGCTGTCCCCCTCACGCTTGTGAGGCCCAGCTCTCTCTGAGGTAGCAGCATCTCCTCCACATCATGGCCAACCCCTGCCTCCAGGGTCCATCTGAATCACTTTCCTTTCTGGTGAAATCTATAGGTTCCTGCCCGGAGAAGAGGGACTCCCACTGAGTCAGGACTCTTTCTCTAGGTTATATATGTCACAATTTTCCATGCTTTTAACAAGACTCAATTAAAAATTAATCGGCCCAGCGTGGCAATTTGAGAGGTAATTGTTTCTTTTTCTGACTCCATGGCCATAGGCTAAAAGCACACCCAGAACCTAAATTAATCATCTAATTGGGATTTTTCCACTCTCCAGCCACGCAGCCTTCCAGGGGTCCCCGCGACATGCTACCTGACCTCAGTAATTAGACTGCCCTGGTGCCCACTCTGCGGCTTTCTGGCTTACTTTCCCTTCCAACACCCTTTAGTAAGATGGAAAACAGCCATGTAGGCTGTTTACCTGGGTCTTCTCCAACGACCAACAGTCGTTATTTTCAGAAGCTGAAGGGCCGTCATAAGGATATACTGGAAACAATGGGGCAGGTTGCTATAGACGGCTTAGTCTGGAATAGCAGCAGTTGGTTTCGACATATTGGCAGTCTGCAGTGGTTGCAGAAAGCATGGTTTCTTCATTCAGCAGGCAGTCTGTACACACAGCATGAGCGATACGAAGATACAAGAACTGTTATCTTTACAACTACAGAAGGTCTTCCACATCAAACCATGTACATCCTCATTTAACACTCAGAGCAACTCTGCAAATTATCATATTCTCTCTCATACAAATAAAGTCTATTGAGTAAAAGAAATTCGGTTAATAACAGAAGTATTTGTGTGTTGGCACAGAGTAGCTAACACACACACCTTTATACTGACTCAATATAAGAAATACGTTTTGTTTACTCTTCTCAAATTCAAGATTAACAGCAATCTTTTGGTTTCTGTAATGAAAGATGGTGAAGGCTTATATTTTATTATTTCATTTGTTAAACCTTGGCAGGAGTCTTGTGCTTTCCTAAAGAGACGGTATGAAAGAGTCAATGTATTTTATTTTTTCTTAAGTTGCTACCTTGGGATAAACTAATCAAATATTTTCACTATGTTCTTCACACAGGTTCATCCATCATACACTAGAAATGGAAAAAAAATGTTTTGAAGGATTTGGAGTGATATGTATCTAAATGGAAGATTATTTCTTATGTATAGAATTACTATGCAGAAGATAAGCTTGAGTTCTCTCTCTTCCATAAAACGAAACAGTAAAGAATGCGTCTTCATCATACATTCTCTCTCTGAATACACTCAAACGATGAATTTATAGCTTCTTGCAAACTTTTGCCATTCTTCAAAGTTTCTGTGATCCAAAAACATATCTGGCACCTTGTAGGTAATTAAGAAATTAATTTTAATTGAATTGATCTAACCATACCCTTCAATCTCACACCAATAACTATTTTAAATGATACCAGTGATCTATGTTTTGTCAGCTCTAAAACAATATGCACACATTAGGTATAAATATTAATAACAATTATAAACCTATGTCTGTATTTGAGATTAAGTTAATAGTATCAAAACTGCCAAGGCAACCAATCTCTTCACAATAGTAAATGTAGCTTTGATGAAACCTATTCCTTATAGTTGCATGGAATAATGAAGGTCATCGCTTTAATTTACTGGGATTATTTATAGGTATATAAAGAACAGTGCCGATTCTCTTTAAAAATATTTATCAGAAAAGCAAATAAAATAGTGTACCAGTTTTATGTGTTCCGATAATCTTTGCATTTTATGTGTTCTTGAATCTTTACAATGGAACTATTACATTACTCAAGGGTTTCCCTGGTGGCTCAGATGGTAAAGAATCCACCTGCAATTCGGAAGACCTGGGTTCGATCCCCAGGTTGGGAAGATCCCCTTGAGGAGGGCATGGCAACCCACTCCAGTACTCTTGCCTGGAGAATCCCATGGACAGAGGAGCCTGGCAGGCTGCAGCGCACGGGGTTGCAGAGTCGGACACGACTGAGTGACTAAGCACAGCACGTTATGTTACTCCAAGGCCCTACTCGCCTTACGGGAGTCCTGGCTCTAGGAAAAAACAGCTTACAGGCATGCCTCTTCATCCCACTAAACATATTTTCCAAACAAGCAATTCTGCTTTTACTAGCTTCATCTCAGTCTTGAATAAGACAAGCACTTATGCAGACAAACCATGCAGATTTTGCACTTAGTCTGATCGAGACAAGCAGCGCTAAGAAGTTTCAACAGTGTTTGCTTTACACATAGTGGAGGGGACAAATCCAATCGTTTTAACTGGCGTATAACTGCTTCACAATGTTCCATTAGCCTCTGCTGTACAACAGTGCGACTCAGCTGCAAGTGGACCTATGTCCCCTCCCTATGACGTCTCTCTCCCCCATCCACCCCACTCCTCTAGGTCATCACCAAGCACTGAGCTGAGCTCCCTGTGCTTTCTAACAGCTTCCCACTGGGTATTCCCACCAGGTTTTCCCACTTTACTTATGGTAAAACTGTGTGTGTGTGTGCATGTGTATGTCTGTGCATTCAGTCGCTCAGTCATGTCCGACTCTGAGACTCTAGTGGACTGCAGTCAGCTAGACTCCTCTGTCCCTGGGATTTTCCTGGAGTGGGCTGCCATGCCTTCCTCCANGTGTGTGTGTGTGTGCATGTGTATGTCTGTGCATTCAGTCGCTCAGTCACGTCCGACTCTGAGACTCTAGTGGACTGCAGTCAGCTAGACTCCTCTGTCCCTGGGATTTTCCTGGAGTGGGCTGCCATGCCTTCCTCCAGGGGATCGTCCCGATCCAGGGATCAAGCCCGTGCCTCCTGCATCTCCTGCACTGCAGGCGATGCTTTACGAGTGAGCCACCGGGGATGTCCCCAGTAGTGCGTCTATGTACATTTTTATTTTACCTAATTTATCGTGTTCTGTACAACTCAGTGCTCACACTGTCAGCTCTCAAATCTTACCTGAACAAAATAAAATTATTTCTGCAGCTGCTAATGGCATATTAGAGATGGCATGGATATCATTCTCCCCACTACCTGTTAATCATAACAGTCCCAGGATTTTATTAGCGATGTCCAGGCAAAGCATCTCCCTGGAAAGAATTTGCATCCGGCAGGAAGCTCTAGCCTCTTCCTGTTCATATCAGGAGAAGCACAAGGGGACTCCCAAAGACCTCTGACCCTTTCTCCAGGGTCGCGGTTGCCTTAGGCCTTTTGCTGTTGAGGAGGAGCCACCAGCCTCCTTTCCCCGGTCCTTCCCCCAACCCTGCCCAGGCTCACCTGTGATCACCGAGGGTAGGAAGAGACGAAAGCCCTCCCCAGGCTCTGATAACAGGGTTGCCTGACTGTAATTACAGGCTTTCGCTTCCCAGCTATCCAAATGACAGTCACACTCGAGACTGAAACTCCTTGGTCAGATGGAATCAATTACTGGACAAAATTGGGAGGTTAATTTTCCCCAGAATGAGATATGCCTTTTAGCTTTGCCATCTCTTCCACTCCAGTTGGTGGCTTATTTGGTCGCATTGTTCTCTGGCCATAGGAACCAAGTTCCATTAGGGAAGATTTCCAAAAGAGTTGATTTGAAAAGGAAACTCCATCATCCCTCAAACTCAATACCCACCGAAGAGCAGGCTGTTATTAACCAAGCAGCATGGGCGGATAATCAGCAGGATTCACAGTGGATGGGCATGAGGTTAATTCAATAGGAAGAGAGACAATTTTCCAACACAGCATCATTCACTGGAAGAACTAATGCTGAAGCTGACGCGCCAGTACTTTGGCCACCTGAGGCGAAGAGCTGACTCACTGGAAAAGACCCTGATGCTGGGAAAGATATAGGGCAGGAGGGGAAGGGGGCAACAGAGGATGAGATGGTTGGATGGCATCACTGACTCAATGGACATGAGTTTGAACAAATTTAAGGAGATAGTAGAGGACAGAGGAGCCTGGTGTGCTGCAGTTCATGGGGTCACAAAGAGTTGACTTAGCAACTAAACAATAACCACCACTCCCTTTCTGAAGTTCCCCTGGCTATAACGTAGCAAGACCCAGTATGGGCAGAGCCTTCCTTTTTGGAAACTACCATGAACATAAACCAATTCCTTCATTAGAATAACTTCCTAAGTATGATAAAGCATCTCTTTAAAAACAAATAAAACAACCAGTGTTCATCTCCTCCAAATGGATTTGTCTCTTCTGGATGGTTTAGTGTGAAAGTAAAAATAGCTTTCATTTGCTGCTGCTGCTAAAAATAGCTTCCGTTTAATAGAACATAAATAATATAACAAGAATAATGATAACAACAGTGACCAAAATGTATTCAACATATGCCATGTTTCAGGAAATGGTATGATTTTTTTTTTTTCTTGAACTCATTTCTCTCAAAACTGTCCTAAACAGAGGCACTGAGAAATTGAGAAACTCACTCAGGTTCACCTGACTGGTAAGCAAGGGGCCAGAAGATGAACCCAGGTGACCTGACTCCAGAGTCTAAGATTTAAAATCTCACCACCTTGTAAACTGCATCATTCCATACACTCATAAATTCCAAAATGAGAGATTCTCTCAACACTTTCTAGGTGGGGGGTGTGAAGCATAGAGATATTCATTCACTTAAGTGAATGAAGCTGCTATTCCACATCACGTCTGTCAGATTCAAAAGCCTGAGCTTATCCATTAAAAACTCTACAGAGCCTCTGCAAAGAGCCACTTTGGCAAGATCTTGAATGACTGCTAAATCACTGGTGTGTGTGCGTGCACTATCACGTCCAACTCTTTGCAACCCCCTGGACTGTAGCCTGCCAGGCTCCTCTGTCCATGGGATTTTCCAAGCAAGAATACTGGAGTGGGTTGCCATTTCCTACTCCAGGAGATCTTCCCTACTCAGAGATCGAGCCCACGTCTCCTGAATTAGCCCACAGATTCGTTACCACTGAGCCACCTGGGAAGCCCAAATCATTCATAGAGATTATCAAATCTAATATCTTTTATGCTCTTCCATTAATCCTCTTTAAGACTATGGCTAGATCAAATTTGGTGGATTTATATGACTCCTACGATATTATATCCTTACATTTTATGCAAAATCCTATATAGACGATTCTCTCACCCATCTCTTTTAAGAAGACACTCCCATAAGTGAGCACACACCTCAACAGGAAGTAGACATCGAGAGTTCAAATAGCTTGTAATACAGTCTTTGGAAATAAAAATTGATGTCATATCTGCTACAGAAACTCCACATTCTTATAATATCTGATAAGTTTAAAGGCAGGTATGTATTATTACTCTTCAGTCTCTGGATTAGAATAAAACCAGCCTCTGGTATCTGCTAATTGTATGCCATTCATTAGAAGTAGGGGCTTTCCAGGTGGCTCAGTGGTGAAAAATCCACCTGCCAAAGCAGGACAAGTGGGTTCAATCGCTAGGTCGGGAAGATCCCCCGGAGAAGGGAATGGCAATCCACTCCAGAATTCTTGCCTGGAGAATCCCATAGACAGAGGAGCCTGGCGGGCTACAGTCCCGGGGGTCACAAAGAGTCAGACACGACTGAGAAACTACACAACAACAACGACAACATGAGAAGCAGAACTCGGTGGGGTCACGCAATCCTTAGAAAACACGGCTTGAGTTTCTGTTGCATACGAGCATGGTTCGGTGGTTTCGTCAGTCGTGTCCGACTCTTTGCAACCCCATGGACTGTAGCCCGCCAAGCTCCTCTGTCCATGGGATCCTCCAGGCAAGAATACTGGAGTGGGCTGCCAGGCCCTCCTCCAAGGGATCTGGGGATCTTCTCAGCCCAGGGATTGAACCTAGGTCTCCCGGATTGCAGGTGGATTCATTACCATTTGAGCCACCAGGGAAGCCCTTTCTTCCCGTAAGGAGTATAGGATTCTAATAAAGGCATTTATGAGATGAGAATGTGACCAAGGGGAGAACAATCAGTTCAGTTCAGCTGTCACTCAGTCGTGTCCTACTCTTTGTGACCCCATGGACTACAGCACGCCAGGCCTCCCTGTCCATTACCAGTTCCCAGAGTTTACTCAAATTCATGTCCATTGAGTACGTGATGCCATTCAGCCATCTCATCCTCTGTCATCCCCTTCTCCTCCAGCCTTCAATCTTTCCCAGCATCAAGGTCTTTTCAAATGAGTCAGTTCTTTGCATCAGGTAGCCAAAGTATTGGCTTCATCATCAGTCCTTCCACTGAATACTCAGTACTGATCTCCTTCAAAATGGACTGGTTGGATCTCCTTGCAGCCCAAGGGACTCTCAAGAGTCTTCTCCAATACCCAGTTCAAAAGCATCAATTCTTCGGTGCTCAGCTTTCTTTATGGTGCAACTCTCACATCCACACATGACCACTGGGAAAACCATAGCCTTGACTAGACAGACCTTTGTTGGCAAAGCAATGTCTCTGCTTTTTAACATGCTATCTAGGTTGGTCATAACTTTTCTTCCAAGGAGCAAGCGTCTTTTAATTTCACGGCTGCAGTCACCATTTAATTGTTTGAAAACAATCAAAACTGAAATATATAAAACAGATCAGTTTTCTTTCATTTGGGGGAGTAGGGGTGGTATTTACATTAGAGCAGGACTCTTTAGAGTTCATATATAAATTATAGAATTCATTATAAGAATTTATTCACCAGCATAATATTCTGGATCCCAGATGTCACAAAGTGAAGCTCACCTGTATTGAAATGATGTCTGGGACTTCCCTGGGGGTCCAGTGGTTAAGAATCCAGCTGCCAGTACAAGGGACATGGGTTTGATTCCTGGTTGGGGAAGATTCCACATGTCTCAGGGCAACTAAGCCCACGTACCACAACTCCTGAGCTTGTGCACCAGAGCCCAGGCCCTGCAGTGAGACGCCGCCACAGTGAGAAGCCCAAGCACAGTGAAGAAGAGCCCCCATTTGCTGCAACTAGAGAAAGCTGGGGAGCAACCACCAAGAGCCGGCATACCCCAAGGCAGAAGATAAGTCAGTAAAAAAATTGTTGAAGGAAATGACGACTGAGATGATACCATACAGAATCAGCTAAGAGGACATCCTCTTCTTGGCAGACAGCGAGAAATAGTGTTTTGTTTAAACCAAAAGAAACACACACATACAGCCACACACACCCGTCCCATGTCCCATCACTCTTTAGACCGGCATAACATGACTTCTGGATTCAGAAAGGGTACGGTACCATACGGCTCCGGATCGCCATTCCTTTTCTTCCCCTTACTCTCAGCCCTGACTGCTCTTCCCATGGGCTCTGTTTCCTTCCTTGTAAAAGGGAGCTCCCAGTAAGAGCAGGAACACAGGTGCAGCTTGAGCCTGACGCTCCCGTCACAGCATCTCTAGTGTGTAGGTGTAAAAGCAGCCCCCGTAACGGGCTTTCTCATGATTATTATTTTGTGGTCAAAAGGTTGCATACACTAATTTTTTTTTTTCTGCTGCTAAAGCTTAGAAAGGGTGGAAAGCAAAATATTTTGATACTTATTCAGGCCATCAGGTTGCATAGGAGGCTCCACAGCTTTGACTTGAACAGTCGAAACCACAAATTCTGTTTTTGCAGCCATAAAACATTCATGGCAAAAAAAAAGAGAGAGAGAGAGAAAGAGAGAGAGAGAAAATAATAAAATCCATTTTCCATTCGCTTGAAACTTATAAAATTTAATGTGGTGAAAAATGACAGTTTATTCCCCGTAGGAAACGGCTCGGAGCCATGTTTCACGGGCAGGGTGTGGAGACAGCCGTGCACATTTGCAGTCCCTGAACACTGCAAGAAACCTGCATGCTGCAAGAGAGTGTCGCAAGGCAAAACATCTAAGTGAAAAGGTAATAAGGCCTCGATCTAGAAGGAAAAGCTGTGCTTTCTCACTGAAATAACTAAGCTGCAATAACAGCAGTGGATTGCACATCCGCGTGAGAAATAGATGCAGACACACACCTGTGTGTAGACGTCCCCAGGCAGGACTGATGACATTTTGCTCTTTTTTTCAGACTGGAAAACATTGGTTTTTTAGGTGGCATTAGTTGTGATCTCTGTAAAATACAATATTCATATAATATTTGTCTCTTTATGATGTCTATCTAAAAGCAAAATTAGGGCATCTGATGTCGAGTAGCGAGAATATAAGCTCTGGGCCTGTAAGTAACCGGAGGAATAGCTGTTGGTTTGTCCTTTAACTCATCCAGCCTGGATTATTTTTCTGTAAAGTTAATGGCTGGACTAAGTGACTTCTAAGCTCAAGTTTAAAACTGGGATATAGTTGCTTCACAGTGTTATGTTTGTTTCTGCTGTAAAATGAAGCGAATCAGCTGTATATAAACACAGATCCCCTTCCTCGTGGAACTCCCTCCCACCCTGCTCCCTGTGCTACCGCTCGTGGTCATCACAGAGCGCCGAGCTCCCTGTGCCCTACAGCAGCTTCCCGCTAGCTAGCTATCTGACACACGCTAGTGTACATATCAGAGAAGGAAACGGCACCCCACTCCAGGATTCCTACCTGCAGTGCCCCGTCCACGGGGGAGCCTGCCAGGCGACCGTGCCTGGAGTCACAGGGCCGGACACGCCTGAGCTCGAGGCGCAGGCTGCCTGCTCGCACGCCAGTGCTGCTCTCCCGCCTGCCGCCACCCTTCCCCTCCCCCCGTGCCCACACTTCCCGTCCTGCGTCTCCACCTCTGTTCCTGCCCTGCAAACAGGTCGTCTGCGCCATTTCCTAGATTCCACATACATGCGTTAATACATGATATTTAACAAGGAGAAGGGGGAAGCAGAGGATGAGATGGTTTGACAGCATCGCCCACTCAGCGGACATGAATCTGAGCAAACTCTGGAGACAGTGAAAGACAGGGAGGCCTAGCGAGCAGCATGGAGTCCACGGGGTCGCAAAGAGTTGGACACAGTGACTCAACAACAGTTAAAATTCTACGGGAAGTTTTTAGAAGGGTGATCATCAAGTCAATGGAGCTTTGAACCAAGCAACAAACAGCCAAGTAACTGAAAGCAAGAACGACTTTGACTAAACCTGAGTGAAAATGGACATTACCTGTGTGCAATGTCTGAGTCTCACGATCGTGTCAGTCACATACTCAATGTTTTACTACGTATATCTCTTAGCTATTACCATGATGATGCTGGGGCCACTCCGAAACTCACTGGTCTAAAGCAATGCGCGTCTATTACTGCTCCAGGGTCTATGGGTCAGCTGGGCAGTTCTTTTGATATGGTGCAGGTTTGGGTGCCCTCCACTGGGTTTGGGGTTTGCTTATAATTAACTGTTCATGAGGTTCACTGGTGGACCAGCTGGGGGATCCTTGCAACTGGACATCCTCAGTTACGTGCCTCGTGATGCACTGCCTTCCGACTGGAGTGACACAGGTCATAGAGCCAAATGTTTCTCATCATCAAGGAAAGTAGCACAAGTTTGTGCTCGTGGAGCATGGGATGTGTCCTGGGCGAGAGAAGAGACAAACAAGGCCATTTAAAGCACATGCTCAGAAGCGGTACCTTCTCATACTCACCATGTTTGACTGGTAAAGGCAAGTTGCAAGGCAGTCCAGGTTCTAGGGATGGGGAGATACAGACCGTACCTTCAGGAGAGCCGCTGGGAAACCACATTGTAATATGTGTGGATTTCAGAGGTGTGGCAATTGACTATACCTAGACACTGGTATGGCTGAAAGTATGATCTTTATTTTCTAATGGTAAAAAATAGGTCCCTACCAGGGGGAAGGGTGGAGGTAAAGGATAGTTAGAGAGTTGGCGATGGACACGTACACACTGACATATTGAAAATGGATAACCAACACGGTCCTACCGTTGGTTCAGGGGACTCTGCTCAACCTTATGGGGCCTCCTGGATGGGAGAGGAGTCTAGTGGAGAATGGGTACAGGTTTACATAATGCTGAGTTGTTCTGCTATGCATTTGAAACTATGACAACATTGTTAGTTGGCTATAGAGAATATTTAAAAAAAAATTTAAGTATCTCTCTACTTATTAGGTTCAGTTCAGTTCAGCCGCTCAGTTGTGTCCGACTCTTTGCGACCCCGTGAATCGCAGCACGCCAGGCCTCCCTGTCCATCACCAACTCCTGGAGTTCACTTAAACTCACGTCCATCAAGTCAGTGATGCCATCCAGCCATCTCATCCTCGGTCATCCCCTTCTCCTCCTGCTCCCAAACCTTCCCAGCATGAGTCTTTTCCAATGAGTCAACTCTTGGCATGAGTTGGTCAAAGTACTGGTGTTTCAGCTTGAGCATCAGTCCTTCCAAAGAACACCTGATCTTTAGAATGGATTGGCTGGATCTCCTTGCAGTCCAAGGGACTCTCAAGAGTCTTCTCCATTACCACAGTTCAAAAGCATCAATTCTTCGGCGCTCAGCTTTCTTTACAGTACAACTCTCACATCCATACATGACCACGGGAAAAACCATACCCTTGACTAGATGGACCTTTGTTGGCAAAGTAATGTCTCTGCTTTTTAATATGCTATCTAGGTTGGTCATAACTTTTCTTCCAAGGAGTAAGAGTCTTTTCATTTCATGGCTACAATCATCATCTGCAGTGATTTTGGAGCTCCAAAAAATAAAGTCTGACGTTGTTTCTACTGTTTCCCCATCTATTTCCCATGAAGTGATGGGACCAGATGCCATGATCTTCGTTTTCTGAATGTTGAGCTTTAAGCCAACTTTTTCACTCTCCTCTTTCACTTTCATCAAGAGGCTTTTTAGTTCCTCTTCACTTTCTGCCATAAGGGTGGTGTCATCAGCATATCTGAGGTTATTGANCATCTATTTCCCATGAAGTGATGGGACCGGATGCCATGATCTTCGTTTTCTGAATGTTGAGCTTTAAGCCAACTTTTTCACTCTCATCTTTCACTTTCATCAAGAAGCTTTTGAGTTCCTCTTCATTTTCTGCCATAAGGGTGGTATCATCTGCATATCTGAGGTTATTGATATTTCTCCCGGCAATCTTGATTCCAGCTTGTGTTTCTTCCAGTCCAGCATTTCTCATGATGTACTCTGCATAGAAGTTAAATAAGCAGGATGACAATATACAGCCTTGATGCACTCCTTTTCCTATTTGGAACCAGTCTGTTGTTTCATGTCCAATTCTAACTGTTGCTTCCTGAGCTGCATATAGGCTTCTCAAGAGGCAGGTCAGGTGGTCTGGTATTCCCATCTCTTTCAGAATTTTCCACAGTTTATTTTGATCCACACAGGGAATCCTAAATTAACCACCAGGGAAGTCCTAAATGACTCACTTCTCATTACTTTTTAGGATAACCTGGAAAGAAAGCTCTTAACCTCTTCCTTCAAGGTGATGCTTTAGTTATTGGACATAGTTTCTAAACTAGCGATTCAGCAGATCCAACAAGAGAACCAAAGGGATTCTGAAGGTCATCATAATAATTTGTTTTTTTTTTTTTTAAGTGGAGATCATGTCCTCCAGTAAACAAGTCAGCACTACATACCTTAACCTAAAATAAATTCTTGTCAGAGAGTTGTGAACATTATTTTACTGGGAAATATCAGTTATCCAAAATTAACAATTTAATACAATTTGAGGGCTTAGTGTACACCAGGCACTGTGCTGAGCCTTATTATATATTATCTCATTGAACTGTCACAACAACCTAATGAGACTGATACTATCATAATTCCCATTTTTAAAGATGAGAACACTGACACTCAGATAAGTTACATAAATTCTCCAAGGTCAGACAGCTACCATATCTGTTCCAACACAAAGCTAAGCTGCTCAGCCATCAAGTGATGGCTGACAGGTAAAAGTGGAAGGTGGAAGCTTGTAGGTTTTTGTCCTCGGAGAAACCACAGACAATTTGGACGAGCAAACAGAGAAGCTTCTTTTAACAATAATTTTATAACATTTATAATATTTTTATAATAATATATAATGTGTGTCTGTAATATATTTATAATATTTTATAATTTTTTTAATGTACAATATTTTAATAATATTTCAACCCTGGAAGGTGGATTTGGTCAGAAAGTGTTAAGACTGGATTTTGATCCTCCTCTTTGGGATCCAATCCCTGAGGCTTCCATCCTCCAACAGTAGATGTCCTCAGGTTCACCCTCATGGAGAAGGGAGAAAAGGTCCATATGGTTCTAAATGGTTGGAGGGCGTCATCACCGACTCAATGAACATGAGTTTGAGCAAACTCCAAACGACAGTGAAAGACAGGGAAGCCTGGCGTGCTGCAGTCCATGGGGTCACAAAGAGTCAGACCTGACTGAGTGACTGAATAACGATGGTTCTAAGAGGTACTCACTTGGGGTTATTTGTTTCAGAAAGTGAAGATGACATGGAAAGTAACAGCTTCTTATTTACAGTTATTAGAAGTGCTGGGCAGTCACCATGGGAGGGGAAAATCTTCAGAGGAAAACAACCCCCTAATTTAGGCTGCCTGTTGCTTTTGTCTGTTTACCTCCCTGCCCCATGGGAAGGTCTCAGACAACTTCCAAAAATCATCTTTGGGGTAGTGACATCCTGAGCCAATATAGTCTGTGGGCTGGGGCAGCTACTAAAAGCTTGAGGAAGCTTTCCTCAAAAGGGGTAAAAAGGAACAAATCCTGAATAAGAAGTTATTTTTATTTGCATGACTTTGTCAGCTTATTGATGTGATAAACATTTGCTGATTGCTTTCTATATGCCAGGCTCAAGCAAGATCTGGAGACCCAAGGGTGAGCAATCCTAAATGATTGTTTTTCTCCCCTTTAAACAAACAAGAGTGATAATTTGAGTAAGAAATTATTGCATTTCAAATAAGTGGTTTCTGGGCTGGAACACAAAGGTAAATGATTTGATTAGTCTTTACCTTTACAAAGAAATATCTAATTGGGTCTCTGGAGAATTGCTAACTTCAGACTTGTAGTGTTTCGTGTATTTAATTGTATTTCTGGGTGGCTGCTTAATTAGTCATTTGTAGGGAGGGGCAAGAAAGCAAAGGCATACTTTATTTCAGCGGTGGTTCTGTCAGGGCCTCTACATTAGACAGAAATTCATTTTTCTGTAGGTATAAGAAAAGCCAATTAACAGTGGTTTAAACATAAAGTTGCTTGTCTCATGTAACAGGAAGTCTGAAAGTACTTACGGGGCTGGCAAAGAAGCTCAAAATTGCCATCAGATACCAAATCTATCTTTTTCTCTGCCATCCTCAGGGTACTGGCCTTCATCCTCATGCCAATTGCCTCCTGGTGGCCAAAGGGCTGCCACATTGCCAGCTATCATGTTTGAGTTCCAGAAAGGAATAAGGAAGAAGAGACAATAGCAGATTTGAGCTAATATCTCACTGGCCAACACTATCACATGGCCATGTACTGACTTCAAGAAAGACAAGAAAACTAATGTTTGTTCTTGTTGTCTTAACAGCCTAATAGAGTCAGAGAAAAAAAGAGAGAGAGAGAAAGAGATTGGAAGTAAGAGGTTTTGTAAGAGGATCTGTTATTCTGTTCACCTATAAAGAAAGGCCATTTTTAAAGTTCCTAGATATTTTTCAAAGGGAGAAATATTTTTTTAAAAAGAGTTTCAATAATTGTAGCATTGTTCAAATATATATATATTATTTTTACTAACATGTAATCTTTCTTTTCAATGCAATAACTATAGGTAGAATCTTGTTTGGTGGTACCAGCCTTTGAGAAGCCAGGTCAGATGGAGCCCTGCCTTTCCAGTTTTCCTGCAGACCTCCACAGCAAGTACTGGCTAAGAGCCCCATAAGCTGTAAATAATTATCAATGTCCTCAAGAAAAATTCATCATGACAGTCTTCACTGCATAAACCAGAAGGAAATCTGAAATCACAAGGATAGAGAAAGTTCCCAAAAAGGTCTATAAAGAGAGATCATTTAGTAATGCCACAAAATAAGAAAGGATAACCCTAAGGCATTTAGGGGAGATTGTGACTTCAATGTTGACATTTGAAAGAAAAACACAGTTTTTGCTTTATGCCATTTCCAAATGAGTGTCCTCCTTATAATCATCCAAAACTGTGTGGCCTGGTATCTATGAGCCACGTGTGGTTATTTTGCACCTGAAATGTGCCTGGTCCAAATCAAGATGTCCTATGGGTGTAAAATCCATATGAGATTTCAAAGGTAAGGCATTTAGGGGAGATTGTGACTTCAATGTTGACATTTGAAAGAAAAACACAGTTTTTGCTTTATGCCATTTCCAAATGAGTGTCCTCCTTATAATCATCCAAAACTGTGTGGCCTGGTATCTATGAGCCACGTGTGGTTATTTTGCACCTGAAATGTGCCTGGTCCAAATCAAGATGTCCTATGGGTGTAAAATCCATATGAGATTTCAAAGGCTTCAGTTCAGTCCAGTTGCTCAGCTGTGTCTGACTCTTTGCAACCCCATGGACTGCAGCACACCAGGCTTCCCTGTGTGTGCTGGGAACTCCCAGAGTTTGCTCAAACTCATGTCCATCGAGTCGGTGATGCTGTAGTAAGCAAAAAAAAAAAAAGAGGAAGAAACGTAAGATATTTCATTAGTAATTCCTTATATTGAATACATATTGAAATGATAGCCATTTGGGCATAGAGAATTAAATAAAATATTGTTAAAATTATTATCACGTTTCTTCTTTTTTTTTAATGTAGCTAATGTGAAATGTGGTGGTCCAGTGGCTAAGACTTCACACTCCCAGTGGAAGGGGCCTGGTCTGATCCCAGGTCAGGGAACAAGCTCCCATGTGCCACAACTAAGAGCCTTCCTGCCATGAGAATCAAAGACCCCACATGTCACAAAGAAGACCCAGTGCAGCCAAACAAATAATAAATGAATGAAGATTCCAGATGCCACAATTAAAGATCCTGCACACCAGAACTAAGACCTGGTGCAGTCGACTGAGAAAGAAAGCAAATATAAAACAACACACGTGGCTTATATTTGGTCTTACGTTATATTTCCATTGTACGGTGCTGCTCTCAGAAGGATGACATCTTCAGTTCAGTTCAGNTTTTTTTTTTTTTTTTCCTGTGTAATCCACTTTTTGTCATTTAGTTGCTAAGTCATATCTGACTATTTTGCAGCCCCATGGGGTGTAGCCCACTAGCCTCCTCTGTCCATGGGATTCTCCAGGCAAGAATACTGGAGTGGGTTGCCATTTCCTTCTCCAGGGGATCTTCCCGACCCAGGGATCTAAGCCATGTCTTCTGCTTGGCAGGCGGACTCTCTACCATGGAGTCATCTGGGAAGACCATAATCCATTCTACTTACCACCACTCAGCATCATATCTGGTAAAACCATAATTTGGAGCTAATTAATCCCGAATGAATTATTGTAACATAGACTATCTATCTACTTTTGGATTAATGGTGAGGAAACTTTCATCACAATTAAAAATATATAAATATGAATCTGAAATTGGTCCTAATCTAGCTGTTATACAGAAAAGGATAGATATAATTCTTGTGCAGCCTGGAATCTAAAATATTAGTCACAATTAAAATCTAGAGATATGGAAGATGTGAGACATATACTATCTTTCTGCCATTCTTAGTTGATGATTTAATCTTTTGAGTCTCAATTAGCTTTTCTTCAAGAAAAATCCCCGAAATTTACTTATTCAAAGTGTCTTCTAATGGTATGTTCTATCACTGTAAGTGGACTCAGTTTATCAACACTCCTAACTGGTACTGCAGCACCTATAACTTACTGAAGTCATAGAACATTTTTTTTTTTTAAGATTCTGAGTACTCACAGTATCTAAATAAGTAAAAATACTCAAGTTATATGTTATAGATTGATGTCAGTAAATGGCTCTGAAGAAACTTAGCCAGGAACAAATCTTGAGCTCCTGCAGATAAAGACTAATTTCATTCTATTGGGGCTTCCCTGGTGGCTCAGCGGTAAAGAACCTGCCTACCAATGCAGGAAATGCAGGTTTGATCCCTGGGACAGAAAAAGCCTCTGGAAAAAAGAATGGCAACCCACTCCAGTATTCTTGCCTGGAAAATCCCATGGACAGAGGAGCCTGGTGGGCTGTAGTGCACAGGGTCACAAAGAGCCAGATGCGATTTAGCGACTACACGACATCAGTAACAACCATTTCATTGTGGTAACCTTTTCAGTACTTTTCCTGCAACATGCCTGTGGAAAACACTAAATATGCTCTTTCATACAAATGTTTTCTAATACCGTAACTGCTTTCCACCAGTCATGTTCAAATCTTGCCTTATTATAACAGCCACTTTACATCCTGGTAAATTAATATTACTGAAAGGAGAGAAATATTTGAGATCAAACATGGTAGTGAAACTTGTTATTTCTTGTCTCATTTTCTGTGTTATACTAAAAAGAGCTGGTAAGTTTAAAAAGTACACAGAATAATTATTATAGTTCATAAACACTGTACCGTAGAAAAATATAATGGACATACAGATGTAGACCATTGCTTTCCTTTTTAGAATGAGTTCTAGTGATGTTGATGAGAATGAGACTTACTTTTATGCTCAACATGTTCTTAAACCTTTTAAAAACTTCAAACCATTTAAAGACACAAGGTGAAGAAAACACATTAGAAATTTCCCAATAATGAACTATAAAAATATAATATTACCAACTTAAAACCAACATTATTCCCCTCCTTGTTAGACTTTGGCATTTTTTGGCATTAGATACAATTAAGAATATTTTTGAAGAATATAACTGAGTCTTTTCAATTTGAGAAGAAAAATGTACTGCTTGAAATACTAGCTAATGTGCAAATACAAAAACGGAAAAGTAGCTAAATATAAGACAGAGACACCCGAAGAAGCAATTTCTTTAGCATTTTAAAACTTGGTCTATACCAAAGCCACAGTTTTTTTGTGGATGCAGATGTGTTCCTAAGAGTGTTTCCAGTTGGCACAGCAGTGACAAGGTGCATGTGCTTTTTCAGACTTTTTGTTGTTTATACAAAACTATCTTGGTTGACTCCACACAAATATAGGGGAATAGGAGCTTGAGGCCACGACTGGAATCACTCAAAAAACACAGAGAAAACCCATGTGTCTCACTCATACAGCAACTGGGATGAATGTGGTTTTGGCCAACATTTTCTAGAAAACCACCTAGACCCAGAAATTTCTTCTGAGACCAGAGACATAGGCAGAGTCCCAGCTGACGGGTCTCACTGAGTCTGGAGAGGCAGACTTGTCCAGGTTGTACACTCCACATTTTCCTGATCTCTTGGAAGATCAGAGGAGGTTTATGGAACTAGGAAGCACTCAGGGGGCTTTCCAGGTGGCTCAGGGGTAAAGAATCTGCCTGCCAATGAAGGAGGCGCAGGAGACGTGGGCTCAGTCCCAGGGTCGGGAAGATGCCCCGGAGGAGGAAATGGCGACCGCCTCCAGTATCCCTGCCCGGAGAATCCCATGGACAGAGGAGCCTGGCGGGTTATGGTCCATCAGGTCGCAAAGAGTCGGACACGACTGGGCACACAGGCAGCACACAGGAAGCAGTAGGTGCCCTTCAAGTCCTAGTGGAGGAAGGAATCCAGATGGGCTGCCTCCGACCGCTCAGGGCCGAGCCGGCCTCCGTGGCTGCGTCGCGCGGTTCTTGCTCACACTAACCGCCCACATCCGGACTTTGCTCCTCATGCCTGCTGAGGATCCCGGATAAGTCACTTAATCATGCCTTACCTCAGTCTCCTCACGTAGAACATGAGGATAATAGTATACAACTCACTGCGTTCTCATTAGCAGGAAATATGATTGTACATACAAATCTGCTTACCACAGTGCCTGCCTGGAACACTTCAAACACTACTGGGTTTGAAATGTTAGCTGTTGAATTGTTCTTTCTTATGTCATCATCATCATTAGTCAATTGCAACCAAACACATACAAAGAACTCTGACAGGCGTAAATCTGACATCGACTTTATATATCACGTAAAACGCTTATTGCTAAGAAAGGAATTCTTAGAGAATCCCTAATTGGAGGATTCCTCCTATGGAGAACAACCATTAATACTCTGGGCTCTGACGCTGGCAAATCATTAAAGGGGACCGAGCATCCTGTCAGTCAGGCCCGTCCTGGCCTCTGAAAGCACCGTTAATTCCTGGACTCCCCGATCAGCATTTATGGAGCTCCACACCGGCAGCAGTGGGACTAAAGAAGGAGGAAAATCGCCCTGCACCAGACAGAGGCATGGCACAGAGAGGAGACAGCCATATTCTCAAAAAGACTGGGCATGAACGCATCTGCACCAGCATGGGAAAACAGCAGGGTGGCCAAGGGGAGCGTGGGTACACCAAGCCTAAGGGGCCGTGGAAGGCTGGACACAAGAAGGGACACGCTGGCCACGATTCGGAGGATAAGAGGAAGTCAACAAACAGGAAAACGGGGGGAAAGGACTCTACATACAGAACAGCAGATACCGAGGGCAGACACAGACATCAGCCTAGTACCCTTCCAGCAGGAATTACGGGAACAGAGCGCTTCCCTCCCCAGCTATGCAGAAAGCGAAGTGACTTAAAACACAGACCACAGATGCCTACGCAAACCTCAAGCCTAAAAAAAAGAGAGAGAGACCCAAAAATAGCACAAAAAAGAGAAAAAAATGATACTTGCTTAGATAACGGGACATTTTACTTGCTTTTGGGAAAAAAAAAAAAAAATCTCTCCTTGAATGCCTTCTCTCCACAATCAGAATCTTTCTCTTTTTAATGGACCAGAGGAAACGAAGTAATATTTATTGTGTCTCTTGCGTTTGCTCCTTACAAAAACAGCATTAGCTTCATATGGAAACACTTTGACAGGCCCCTGAAAATAATTCCTTAACCACAAACATGTCTTCTACTTGTCTGATCTCAAATTGTTCCAAGGGAGTATCACAATTTCAGGTCAACTTTAAGGATATGACAGGCGCTATCAGTCCATTAAACATGAATGATATATGAGGGAGAGGCTGCAGGCGTTGGCACGGCAAGAGTCTGCAGCTGGGAGTCCCGGGTCCCGGAGGGTGTCTGCCTCGCCGGGAACATTCCTGTCCCACCTGAAGACACTTGCTGGCAGCTCCTCCACACAGATGAAGGGAGGAACAATGGACCTTCTCTCTGTGTTCATCACCCAGATACCATCTCGGAACCTCAGTGCACCATGATTACTGGGAGCAAAATAAGCCAGATAGGATTTCACATCCAAGCTCTGGATACAGGAGGGACAGAGATGCCAGCACACAAACAACCCCTCTCCCCGCGCTCCACCCCCCTCGCCCCCCGCGTCCACCTCCGTGGTGCTCTTCTGCTTCTAACTGGCAGACACTTGATCTGCACAAGCGCTTTGTTCTCAGGGCGCACAGGCCGCTGGAGACC
>SJYX01022823.1:285289-296027 GCA_006410675.1 Oreotragus oreotragus | reverse complement strand
GAGAGTAAAAGAGAACGAATCCTGCTTCCGATTGCAATGAGACCTCTCGGTCCAGTGTGTTAAGTTAGGGAGAGTGTCTGTGATGTTTGAAAGAAAATTATTTGCAATTTAACCTAGGAGGGTTCTGAGTACATTTGGCTACAATTTAGATACCATTATTCAAAGTCTTTTCCCTTCATTTTCCCCCCTTCTCCTTTATAAATATATGAGCCGGGAACATTCAAAGTTGTCTTAATGGATTAAGCAGAGACAAGGCTGAAAAGAGCAAATTAAAAATGAAATAGTTACAGCTGTTGGAACTGGCATTGGGCAGAGAGAAGTAAAAAAGATTTCTCTGCTCCCAGGATAAAGGCGATTTTACAAAACACCAGGCCCTTGTAGAGTTCAGACACAGGTGTGCTTACAAAATGTTGCGAGGAATCCCCTGACTTATTCATGACGACACAGCTAGACGGCCTGCTCTGCAGAGGTACAAAATAAGTTTCGTTCCAGCTAAAAAGGGAGCCAATTCCTGGTGACTCAGAGGGTAAAGAATCCGCCTGCAATGCAGGGGACGCAGGTTCAATCCCTGGGTCAGAAAGAGCCCCTGGAGCAGGGAATGGCAACCCACTCCAGTATTCTTGCCTGGGAAATCCCATGGACAGAGAAGCCTGGCGGGCTACAGTCCATGGGGTGACAAAGAGCAGAATATGACAGAGTGACTAACACACTGCTTCCCAGAAGAGGGGGAGTCAGGGCTTTAGTCTTCTTATTTCAGACTAAAGACTGTTCACTTGTTAAGTCCTGCTGCCACTTCTTTACCCAGAAATGCAGAATGATTTCTGACTACAGAAATAATTCTGAGTACAAAAAGCACTGAAACATATAAGAAAGATGGCACCTTCGTCCCTTGGGGTGGGCAGGGATTGCTTCCGGGCCCACCTTGCCACCTCCCAGCTGCAGATAGCAAAGTCCAGGGATGCTCAAGTCCATCACATAAAATGGGTTAGTACTACTGGCGCCCCCATTGCAGGTCCTGACTCTGCAGCTACAGATACCTGACTGTTCTGGCTAATGGAACTAATAGATTCATGGAAGGACACCATCTTGCCTTCCGGATTGGGAGAGGGTTAGAGAAAAGGAAAAGGGGATGATTGGAGGTGGGGGGTGATGGGGGAGGCACACAGAAACTCAAAAGAGCAGCCACGGCCAATTAATTGAACTGACGTTCCAATTAGGCATTATTCCGGATTTTTTTTTAAGTCATTACAGCTTCCATGGCTATGTGTAGCACCGCACTCATTGCCCACAAAACCCCTGGAAGATAAAGTATGTGTGATCCACAAACACAGTGGATATTTCTCCCATCACGGATGAAATGATTAAAACAAGCATTGTATTTCCCTTCCTGCCCACCACACCCCCGCTTCAGATGGTAAGCAAACTCAGTGGACCAGTACCGGATCTGAAAACTTGGGGTTCCTCTCTACTAGTCTTACCAGCACGCCACACTGCCTCCTAGCCTGCTCCCTAATGGCGTTTCACGTGCACATTTATTCTCACTGGGTTTGTCTGTGCACGCTCAGTCACGTCTGACTCTTCGCAACCCTACAGATTACAGCCAGCCAGGCTTGTCTTCTCGTGGGATTCTCCAGGCAAGGGTACTGGAGTGGGTTGCCGTTTCTTCCTCCAGGAGCTCTTCCCAGTCCAGGCTCTGAACCCACATCTCTTCCATCTCCTGCACTGGCCGGTGGATTCTTTACCACTGCCCCACCTAGGAAGCATTATTTTCATTATTATTATTTCTAATTGAGATGGCCTATCTGCCAGCCTCCAGGTTTGCTGTTTTGGCCACGCCACACAGCTCGCAGGATCTTATTTCCCCAACCAGGTATCCAGTGCACACCCCGTGCACTGGAAGGCAAAGTCTTCACCACCGGACCACCAGGGGAGTCTCGAAAGGTAAGTCTAACAGCAAGTGTTTCGAGATCTGAAGAGTGGTCCTTCCCAGCTCAATGAGCTTCCCTGGTGGCTCAGCTGGTAAAGAATCCACCTGTAATGCAAGAGACCTGGGTTTGATCCCAGGGCTGGGAAGAGTCCCTGCAGGAGGGAATGGCAACCCACTCCAGTCTTCTTGCCTGGAGAATCCCATGAACAGAAGAGCCTGGCGGGCTACAGTCCATGGGGTCACAAAGAGTTGGACACGACTGAGCGACTGAGCACAGCACACACAGCTCAATAAATGAACCAGACCATAAGCCAGAGATCTAGGAGGCCCGAGAGTCGACCTAGGGAATCCACACAAGGAAGTGTTGAACACCGGGTTAAACACCGGAGGGATAACGTAGGTATTTATTGTATGGGAAAAGCTCTAAGGCCACTTCCAAATGATGCCCACCAAGGCTGTACAGATGCAGGGGAGCCGGCACTGAAACCTTAACACTGAACTCAAAAAACGTGTCATAAAAACGGACAGAAGTTTCCGGAGTCCAAAATGTAATCAGGCCCCAGATTACCGGTGCAGATTGAAATTATGTGCAGAGCAGAATGAAGCTACTGTTTTATTTTTCTTGCATGTGGGTCCCAGCATCATAATAATGGCTTTCAGGGGCTACTTAGCTTGAAATATGAAGCCACAAAGGCCAAGAGTAGGTAAAATCTGGACAACTCCATCCACGTCACTGTTTCCCCCTGGCTTCCTCATCTCCCTGCGGAGAAGGGAATTCGGAGAACGGACCTCGAGAGCCAAGAGGGCTGAGGCTCACGGGAGAGTCCTCCAAATGCCGATTCGGCGAATTTTAACTTCTTCGGCTGTAAACCTTTCAATACCTCAAAATAAATCCTTCAGTTTTATATGAGATTTCGGCCTCTGCAGCTGTAGGTTTATGCAGTGTGCTGAGGCCGAGCCAAGAGAAGTGCACATAAACGATGTGACAGAGAGCGTCAGGATGTTATCCAGCTTCACGCGACAGAGGTGCGCTCTTAGGAACTTTCCAAGTGTCATGCTCGGCCCCCCTCGTTAATTAGCTGCTAAAGCAGCCAGTCTTCTGCCGCGGATGTGTGTCTCCAGCTGCTGGCCCACGGCTGGAGAGAGGCAGGAAGCTGTCCACTTTCTCACCCCTGGCCCAGATCTGAGACTCGCCGCAGGCCTGCCTGCCCGAGTGCCAAGCTATGTGTCTCAGTTGCTAGCAGACGGCGGAGCTCTGCAGTATACTACACTTCAGGATCCAGCTAAAATCACCAAGAAATTGTAAGCCATGTCAACCAGGCAAACAGACAGTAGGTTTTGACAAGACCAGGAAAAAGACAACAACAGACCTATCACTAGAATTACTTGATTGGAACACTTAAGAATGAATTAATTAGGGACTTCCCTGGTAGTCTGGCATTTGAGATGTCACCTTCCACTGCAGCAGGGCGCAGGTTTGATCCTTGGTTGGGGAGCTAAGATTCCCCATGCCTCGCTGGACAAAAAACCGAAATGTGAGAAAGAAGCAATACTGTAACAAATTCAATAAAGACTTTAAAAGAGGTCTACATTAAGGAAAACAGTCTTTTTTAAAACAAGAATGAGTAAACTAGTATTTTCCGAGTGTTACTGTGACTCAGGCTCCGTGCTTTTAGTAGCTTTCTTATAAACATCTTAGTTAATCCTCACAATGATAGAACAAACACATGGCATCCGTTTTTATAGAAGAAGAGGCTACGGATCCGAGATGTGAAATCCCTTACCTAAAAGCGCCCCGGGTACTGTATCCACTTGAGGAAAACACCTGTCTCCTACAGGATGTCCTCAACGTTATATGAGCCACTCAAAGTAGAATGGCAAGTCGCTCAAAAATAGCAACGTGTAAATAGCAAAGAGGAGACTGTTCTTTAGCGAAACTATTGGGAGACCCAAGTTGTTACTCTTGAAAACTGTGCTGCTGCTGTCGTCACAACTTCAGCTGTGCAGGAGAAGATTAGAGTTTGTTAACGGTGGCTGAAATCATGACTTGTTAATGGAATTTTCACTTTTATCACAGCTGTACATGCAGGAGTTCTACCTCTGGCCAAGATGGAAGTAAAAGGAACCCTATTGATCCTCTCACCAGAAACAGCTTTTTTTTTTTTAACTGGGACAAAAATCCCCAAGAGGGTGGTTCTGGAGACACTGGACATCAGCCAATGAAGGACAATGAACCCTGAGAGGAGAGCATCGACAAGCTGAGTCCTACCACTTACCTCACTGAGTGCTGGGAGAGAATTTAGGGAAACCAGGTGGAGCTCAGACATCTCTTTGAATGGAGGAGATAGAAATGGTTGTCTGAAAAGGTCAAGACAACTGGAGCTTGCAGGACAGAGTCTTAGCAGGAACAGAGATGCACAGAGCTGAGAGCTCCAGAGATGGAACGTGTGCAGTGCATATGTTTGAGGCCGAGGGAAAAAACACCTGCAAGGGAACCCTCTCTCGAGCTCACCCAGGTCCCACCAGCCAGAAGGAAAACCTCACAGTTCACAAGTCATCCAGGCTGAGTAGAAAGGGTGAAGTCGACCCTGAAGGAAATGCTACTCTGGTCTTGCCTAAGCACGCTCCCAAAGGATCAAACTATCTCCAAAAACCTGCGCCTGAGAATACTTTTCTTGTGTTACCTCTTGGATAATTTCTTTTCCTTACAATGTTACACTAGTTTCTGCTGTACAGCAAAGTGCTCAGTTCAGTGTAAATATGCATTCCTTTACCTCTTCTTTTCCATTATGATCATCACAGGATACAGCTCCCTGTGCCTCACAGGGGGACCTTGTCACTTATCCGACCCATACAGCAGGCTGTGTCTGCTAACCCCAGGCTCTCATCCCATCCCTCCCTACCCCAGCCAGCTTGGCAGCCACAAGTGTGCTCCCTGTGTCCTGGAGTCTGCTTCTGTTTCATAGACGGATTCATTCGTACCATGTTTTAGATTCCAGGTATAAGAGATACCATGTGGTATTGGATAATTTCTTTTCCTCAGAATATCTCGGGATCATCAACAGTTTTCGGAGACTAACTCCACTGCCAGGATGTACCTGCTGAGAATCAGTCACCACAACAGAGGCCCAGCAACTTCCGTGCCCATGTTTCCCACGTAGAGCGTAACCATTACGCTTGGTACCCAGTTCTGTTTGGTCTTCTCCAGAAAGGAACCCCCTGCCTCTAGTTAGGGGAGAGGCAGGAATAAGGTGATAGAAGGTCGGGAGCAAATTCTTATTTTTCACACCTTATCCTTCACTCCCATGCTCCCTGGTGCCTTCCTTAGGGCCGAGTACCTGAAACTTACTGTGCTTCATTAGTATAAATGAACTTATTTTTTAAAATTATTTACTTGGCTGAGTTGGGTCGTAGTTCATAGTTGCAGCATGTGGGATCTTTGACCTTTTAGTTTCACCCTGCAGGATCTAGTTCCCTGACCAAGGGATGGAACCAAGGACCCCTACACTGTGAGCCCAGAGTCTTAGCCACTGGACCGCCAAGGAAGTCCTAAATTCACTTAGTTTTGATTAATATCTTCATCCACAGGCATGTGATTTTCAGATCCCTACCAACTCAAGTCATTCACCAAACTAGTCATTCAAGTCTCATTATCTAACCTCTAACAATCCCTAATCATTTCCAGTCCATTGTGTTCTCTTTCCTACCTTTTTAACCTCAAACTTTCACTGAAATTATTTTACTGCCACATGAGGTATTTTAAAAGAAATACATCTATGTTGTATTACATTATTCAAACCATGTTCAAAGAGTGTTTAGCCAGAAGTTCAAGTGAATTCTTCCTAAACTGCAAACTAACTGCATTCTGAAATTTGCTGGCCTAGGCTCATACCATTGTTTATCTGTTTATTATCTCAGTCTACTAATCTGGAAACTAAGACTTAAAATGATTAAATAAGTTTTTCAAAGTCACATGATTATACTTACATCTCAGCGGTTTTATGAGTATTAAATAAGATAAATCACTTATCATAGTTACTATCTTATGATCAAGTTAAAAAAAAAAGTCTTCTCATGATGAAACACCTGGTACTTATTGATTCCGTAGCTTCTGCATTCAGCGCAGGTAAGTCTGCAGGGAAAGTGAAGAAGACAAAAAGACACTTGAAGGCAGAAGACGCACCATGCTCAACCAGAGAATAATGACATGTGTTTGGTTTCTGTGTTGTTGTTGTTGTTTTTAATATTTGTAAGTAGCCATGAAACTAAAATACATTGGGAGATCAATGATGAACAGTCATTCTTTCAGTAGAGTAGGAATAATTTCTTCTAATGTGAGAAAAATAACTATAAAACTTTCAGTCATTCTTTGGCCAAATATCTTCAGAATATCTTTAGAGTATCATAATGCTACATTTGGGCTTTCCAGGTGGCTCAGTGGTAAAGAATCTGTCTGCCAAACAGGAGACACAAGTGCAATCCCTGGGTTGGGAAAATCCCCTGGAGAAGGAAATGGCAACCCGCTCCAGTATTCTTGCCTGGGAAATACCATGAACAGGGGACCCTGGTGTCCTGAAGTCCACAGGAACTCAAAGAATCAGACATGACTTAGTGACTAAACAACACAATAGCAATGCTGTATTTTACAACATTTTTTAAAATCCCTTAATCTTTTATTTTTCTATCTTTTTTTTTGGTGGTGGTGTTCTTGTTTATTTCCAAGTAACTGGTAAAGTTTCTGCCTGAGGTCATCAAGAGAGGATTCACTACTACTAGACTAGCCCTTCTACAATACACAACTAGAAAACTGGGCAAAATGTGTGAAATGACGGTCTTCAGACACTCGGAAACACATGTTACAGAACTTTCAAACCTACAGGAAGACAAACAAATAAGGTGAGTTGCTGTCTATGGGGTCGCACAGAGTCGGACACGACTGAAGTGACTTAGCAGCATCAGTAGCAGTGGGCTCGTTCTGGCTTTCTGCCTGGATGCAGTTTCCAAATTATGGTTTGAAATTATGAAATAATGAAATTATGGCTTGGGAGGGGGAAACGCAGGAACACAGTGGCCTCCATGATCTGAAAAGACAGAGATCAGGGTTCAGAGACTATTTTCTTGGGCTCCAAAATCACTACGGATGGTGACTGCAGCCGTGAAATTAAAACATGCTTGCTCCTTGGAAGAAAAGCTATGACAAACCTAGACAGTGTATTAAAAAGGAGAGACGTCACTTTGACAACAAAGGTCCATATAATCAAAGCTATGGCTTTCCAGTAGCGGTGTATGGCTGTGAGAGTTGGATCATAAAGAAGGCTGACTGCTGAAGAATTGTCGCTTTTGAATTCTGGTTCTGGAAAAAGACTCTTGAGAGTCCCTTGGAGTCCCTTGGAGCAAGGAGATCGAACCAGTCAATCCTAAAGGACATCAACTTTGAATATTCACTGGAAGGACTGATGCTGAAGGCTCCAATACTTTGGCCATCTGATGTGAAAAGCCAACTCATTGGAAAAGACCCTGATGCTAGGAAAGACTGAGTGTAGGAGGAGAAGGGGGCGACAGAGGATGAGATGGTCGGAAGGTGTCACCGACTCACTGGATGTGAGTTTGAGCAAACTCCAGGAGATAGTGCAGGACAGGGAAGCCTGGGGTCGCAAAGAACTGGACACAACTTAGCTACTGAACAACAAAGCACAAACATGGTCATGCTAAAGAATCTTAACCACCAGTGCAGAATGCCAACGGCCTCTGATTACTGTTATTTATCAGCATCTTCTTTTCTAACAGACTCTGATTGCAAGTTACTGCTGTTTGCTGAAACCATTTGTTTCTACTCAAAGTTGACTCTTCTCTGATTGCAGATGGAGAAAATACCCCAGACTATATCTCTCTCTGCTGCAAGATCACTTAAGGATGGAGACCAAAAATCATTGTCATTATAACAGTAGGAGTCTGCAGAAAGTTTGGTATCAAATTACTTGAGACATCTGTTATAGGAAATGATGTGCTATTTTTGAAAATAGTATGGGAAGCTGCAGCCTGAGTGCTAATCAGTCTAAACATTTTCTTTAGCTATGAATTCCATTTAAAGGAAAGGTTTTTTTTTCTTAAGGCCATGGATCATTAACATTTCAATACACCGAGCCTAGATCTGGCAACTTCAAGAAATTTTTCAGAAGGAAGGCACACAACCCAAGGGACTATCTTAATTAGCTGCATCAGCCCAATTAATTTGTGGTGTATTTCAAGCTGAAACAAAGGCCCAGGAATGAGTCTTGCTGTCCCAACCTCGTCATAAAAGTTCTACGAAGCCTCTCCCTCAAGCATTGCAGGGAAGAAAGACAATGGATGGAGCTGAGCCTCCAGGGTCTTGGCAGCCAAGAAAGAAGCAGAGGGGAGGCTCTGCCAGAGCTCATATCAGTGTGGAAAATCACACCACAGCTAGCTGCAGTGAGGAATTCTTGAGAATGGAAGGAGCAGACAGCAAAACATCTGATAAAAGCAAAAAATTTTAATTGTCCTGAGGATGCGTTTTATCGTCTGAATCAACAAGTCTCTGAAACGCAGACCCTCCTCGGAGACCTTCACTGACTTCCCCACTGTTCGCAGCTCCTTTTCCCTCTGTAAGTCCTGAGCACTGAAGGCGACGCTGGATCCTGGGAGGGCCCTCCTGGAGCACTTCCCCAACTGCCTGGGACCCAAATGCTTTTGTCCCGTTTCCTCCAGCCGATTAGATCCACTGACTGTGGCCACCAGTTCGAATCAGGCCTGAGCTTGCTAATTTGAATTGTTTCTACTGTGTTACAAAATCAATGTTATGGAGAATAGATGAAAAAAAAAAAAAGATGGCATTTTTAGAAGGATGCTGAGAAGAAGAACTTCAGTCTCAACACCCATAAAAATGCCCGCAAGTCTATTTCTGATTCAGAAATTCCATCAGTGCAGGCTTACTTCTATGGGTCAAAGCAGAAGAATATACTGCCATGCAAAGAGTATGTCGACAAGTAATTAAATCACCATTAGTCATCAACCACTTACAGTGAACTTTCTTGTTCTAAATGTTTCCAAGGCAACAGAGGTCCTAAGGCTTTATACGTGAGAAGGTGAAAATATAAACCAATGTACCAACCAAGTGGAAGGAAGACAAGTGGGAGGAAGGAAACAGGCGGAGGTCAGGCTCTGAAGACCTTGGGAAGAGAAGCTCATAAAGAAAACTAAGTGGGGAACGAGCAATTCTCCAAGGCCTAGTTTGGGCTTCCCAGGTGGCGCTAGAGGGATGCAGGAGACACAGAGACTGGGGTTCTTCCTCTGGGTCGGGAAGACTCCCTGGAGGAGGGCATGGCAGCCCACTCTAGTGTTCTTGCCTGGAGAACCCCATGGACGGAGGAGCCTGGCGGGCTGCAGCCCGTAGGGTTGCAAAGAGTCGGACGTGATCAAAGGGACTGAACACCCACACAGCACAAGGCCTCGATTACCTATGCTACAGTGACGCAAATCACCCTAACACCCTGGAGGCCCCATCATCTCCCGCAGTGACGCAAATCACCCTAACACCCGGGAGGGCTCCATCATCTCCCGCAGTGACGCAAATCACCCTAACACTCTGGAGGGCCCATCATCTCCCGCAGTGACGCAAATCACCCTAACACCCTGGAGGGCCCCATCATCTCCCGCAGTGACGCAAATCACCCTAACACCCTGGAGGGCCCCATCATCTCCCGCAGTGACGCAAATCACCCTAACACCCTGGAGGGCCCCATCATCTCCCGCAGTGACGCAAATCACCCTAACACCCTGGAGGGCCCCATCATCTCCCGCAGTGACGCAAATCACCCTAACACCCTGGAGGGCCCCATCATCTCCCGCAGTGACGCAAATCACCCTAACACCCTGGAGGGCCCCATCATCTCCCGCAGTGACGCAAATCACCCTAACACCCTGGAGGGCCCCATCATCTCCCGCAGTGACGCAAATCACCCTAACACCCTGGAGGGCCCCATCATCTCCCGCAGTGACGCAAATCA
The DNA here is from genome assembly GCA_006410675.1 of Oreotragus oreotragus. NCBI lineage: Eukaryota > Metazoa > Chordata > Mammalia > Artiodactyla > Bovidae > Oreotragus > Oreotragus oreotragus. The sequence continues at coordinate 286,076 of SJYX01022823.1, read as the reverse complement.
CCCTAACACCCTGGAGGGCCCCATCATCTCCCGCAGTGACGCAAATCACCCTAACACCCTGGAGGGCCCCATCATCTCCCGCAGTGACGCAAATCACCCTAACACCCTGGAGGGCCCCATCATCTCCCGCAGTGACGCAAATCACCCTAACACCCTGGAGGGCCCCATCATCTCCCGCAGTGACGCAAATCACCCTAACACCCTGGAGGGCCCCATCATCTCCCGCAGTGACGCAAATCACCCTAACACCCTGGAGGGCCCCATCATCTCCCGCAGTGACGCAAATCACCCTAACACCCTGGAGGGCCCCATCATCTCCCGCAGTGACGCAAATCACCCTAACACCCTGGAGGGCCCCATCATCTCCCGCAGTGACGCAAATCACCCTAACACCCTGGAGGGCCCCATCATCTCCCGCAGTGACGCAAATCACCCTAACACCCTGGAGGGCCCCATCATCTCCCGCAGTGACGCAAATCACCCTAACACCCTGGAGGGCTCCATCATCTTCCGCAGTGACGCAAATCACCCTAACACCCGGGAGGGCCCCATCATCTCCCGCAGTGACGCAAATCACCCTAACACCCTGGAGGGCCCCATCATCTCCCGCAGTGACGCAAATCACCCTAACACCCTGGAGGGCCCCATCATCTCCCGCAGTGACGCAAATCACCCTAACACCCTGGAGGGCCCCATCATCTCCCGCAGTGACGCAAATCACCCTAACACCCTGGAGGGCCCCATCATCTCCCGCAGTGACGCAAATCACCCTAACACCCTGGAGGGC
>SJYX01022823.1:232319-285189 GCA_006410675.1 Oreotragus oreotragus | reverse complement strand
GGGGCCAGAAGGTGTCCCTGCAGCTCGGTGTCTCTTGAAGCCTGCCCAGTGGCCTATTTCAACAGTAAGTGTAGCAACCCTATCTCTTTTCAGAGCTGCGGCTTTTAAGAACCAGCACAAGGTAACAACGTAGGCGTTTATTTGGGCCGTCCATTGAACAAGACTGGCGTGAATTACCTACACACACACACACACACACACACACAATTCACATTTGGTATCCTAATTCAACGTTGTTCCTGTTTGGCAACCTCAAGTCAATCCTATCTGTTACTTTAGTGAAAGTAAAATAGACTTGAGATCAAAGGCAACAGGGAGTTTTAACTTCCAAGAGAGCGGGCTGCAGGACCCACACCGTTTCCCAGCCACCTCCTTGGAATACCGGCCGAAATCGAGAGACTCGATATACAGGTCTTGACAACAGAGGACACACTCAAATCCAAGGAGCTGAAAGGAAGCCACGCAGCCACAGCCTGGGAAGCCGTGCAGCAGGGAAGCAAGGCCAGACCGAGAAGGTGGACGGCCCAGCCGTTCAGCCGGTGTCCGCTACCATGTGGACACTTCAGTGTTAGATTCTAGCCGCTCGATGGTGGCGATGACACAGCCTAAGACCTGGGAATGGAAAAAGCCCATTACATCACCCAGGGATGCCTCTGCCAGCTCCGAAGGCACTTCCCAGAGAATATTCCGTAAAACGCCCCTTGAGATGTACTCCGAAGGCCAAGTCATTTTATCCACCTCCTGAAGAGCGCAATCCATCTATCTTCAGTATCCGATTGCTGTTATGAAATTAAACTTTGGCCTCAAAAGCATTGTCCCATACCCAATGAGTCCATGGTACCAGGTTTTCATTAAGGACCAGTCGTAACCCTTGGAGGAGGCAGGAAAGGTCATTTTATCCATCCCCCTACCTCCAGGCAGGTCTCGTGTGAAATGACACCAGCCTGGCTCTCATTATAAAAATTCCCAGAGCAGGAAGTGCTGTAAGCCCTGTTGTAGCAGTGCTTTCCCATGACACCTAACCCTCGTGCAGAAAGCGCTTTCTACAGTCTAGACAAAATCCCTCCAACCACAGTTTAAAAACGTGTTCCCGCAGGAGCCGAGGACTATTTATCACCCCCAGTGCATCGCGTGTACCTGCAGAGAGTGACAATTTAATAGTGCTGCCTCTGTATTATAGCTGTTGTAGCCTAGTCTTGATTTCAGCTAGGATTTTCCTACCCACGTTTATCACAACAAAAGGTGATGTGGGCTTTTAGAATGCAAGGGTTGTTTTCCTTGTTGCTACTTATGGGCATTGCTTTTTATTTTGACTAGCTATGAAAATAACATTGAAAATAGAATAGCACTCTCCTGACTGAGACAGTTAATTCAGATGTTAAGTGTGATGCAAATCCATTTAATGTTTTAATTTCATATCTCATTTTCCTTTTATTGAAAGAATCATAAAGAGATGTACTAAACCAATTAAGTGTGTAAAATCTGAAATCTAAAAACCTACAAGTATTTTTAAAATCTTACTGAAGTATAGTTGATTCACAATGTTGTGTTAATTTCTGTTGTACAGCAAAGTGATTCAGTTCCACATACATACATACGTAAGTTGGGGATCCCTGGTGGCTCAGACTGTAAAGAATCTGCCTGCAATGCAGGAGAGGAAGATTTAACCCTTGGATCGGGAAGACCCCCTGAAGAAGGGCATGGCTACCCACCCCAGGAATTCTTGCCTGGAGAATCCCATGGACAGAGGAGCCTAGTGAGCTACAGCCCGTGGGGTTGCAAAGAGTCGGACACGACGGAGCAACTAACACACTTTATACATATTTGTACATTCTTTTCCACTGCAGTTCATCACAGGATATTGACTCTGTCCCCCCGGGGGCGGCACAGGAGAGCCTTGTTGCTTGTCCATCCCGTGTAACAGTTGGCACCTGCCACTCCCGAACCCCCACTCCATCCTCCCCTGGTACCTCCCCCCGGCAACAACAGGTCTGTTCTGTTTCTGTGAGTCTGTGAAAATCTTTAAATATTGAAATGCTCACCATGCATTTTTTCCACTGCAGTTCATCACAGGATATTGACTCTGTCCCCCCGGGGGCGGCACAGGAGAGCCTTGTTGCTTGTCCATCCCGTGTAACAGTTGGCACCTGCCACTCCCGAACCCCCACTCCATCCTCCCCCGGTACCTCCCCCCGGCAACGACAGGTCTGTTCTGTTTCTGTGAGTCTGTGAAAATCTTTAAATATGCATGCTAACTGTGCATCACTTCCATTACTTAAAATAGAAAAGAAGAGAGAATCTTACTGACAAGCTGAGTTATTATAAGTAATTGAAAGCAAGGAAATAGCGTCCCTGAATATTACATCTTTAACTGCTCTTTTCAAAATTATAATGAAGCCTCAGTCGTCTTTTAATAAGGAACCTGGAAATGTAGAACCTGAGTTTATGCTTTTGACAACTTTATTATCTGCCTTTCAACCAACGGGTGAGAATAGGCTTACCAACAAGATCCTTTGAGGAAAGAATCAGAATCGATTACTTTCATGATATTGTTATTTTCTCCACTTTTGAAAAACAAAGTTTACCAGAATAAGTTTATGCTAAAATGTATGTTTTCAAATTAATTAATAGGACAACCAGAAAATCATTAAGGTATCACATTGATAACACTGAAACAATATAAAGTAAGTTTTGTGATGGAGTCATTTGTACTTCGTGTTCATTTCAGATCTGAAGCATTAAATTGTGTGTGTTCAGTCATCTCTGGCTCTTTTCCAGCCACCATGGCCCACCAGGCTCCTCTGTCCGTGGGATTACCAGAATAAGTTTATGCTAAAATGTATGTTTTCAAATTAATTAATAGGACAATCAGAAAATCATTAAGGTATCACATTGATAACACTGAAACAATATAAAGTCAGTTTTGTGATGGAGTCATTTGTACTTCGTGTTCATTTCAGATCTGAAGCATTAAATTGTGTGTGTGTTCAGTCATCTCTGGCTCTTTTCCAACCACCATGGCCCTCCAGGCTCCTCTGTCCGTGGGATCCCCAGGCAAGAATACTGGAGTGGGTTGCCATCTCCTCCTCCAGGAAATTGTCCCAACCCAGGGACTGAACGCCTGTCTCATATCTCATGCATTGGGCAGGCCGATTCTTTGCCACTGTGCCATCCTGGAAGCATTACATTCTAAAGGGTGAAAATGTGAGGTATCATTGTCACCCTTATTCTGTATTGTGTTGGGCGGGGAGGGGGAGGGCAGTGTTTTCTTCAAGTTCGCAAGGATAGGAGTTTTCCAATGAACATTCCAATGTATATTTTCTAATAAAGTTGTCAAGCCAGACTTTCTTCACATATCATGATAAGAAAGTTTAGCCTTCTGAAAATTTTTAAGATAGAGATGGCTTCACTCAAAGTAGGTCTGAAATCTTACAAGCATTTTATGTCACATCCATGACACAAGGCTCCTGTAAGCCTACAGTCCTGTATATGAGACTACTATTAGGGTGCTGCTTGGGCCTCAAATAAAATTTTGGGAGAACTTCATTTTCAAGTCTCTACCCTCAAAGAAAGACAGACCTCCGTGGATTTCTGAACTCAGCCAGAGACATTGTGGAAACACTCACTTACCTGCACCATCACCACCAGCTCACGTTCTATTGAGTGCTTATCATGTGCTAAACACGCCACGGGTGTCATATGATTTGATTTTCATAACCACCCTGTGAAGTGAGCACTGTCGTGATTTCCATTTTGCAGGTGAGGTTCACCAAGGTTAAGCACAGCTGCCCCGGGTCGCACAGCTGGGAAGCAGTGCGGCCCGGATTTGGACCCCAGGCTGTGCTCGGCACCAGGCTTGGCAGGGGCATCTCTGCGAGACTCCTTTTACCGTCACTTTGCGCCCCTGTGTCCTGTGTCCAGCCAAGGCAGCAGCTTGGAATCATCAGACATATGAAGCACGCAGAAAGGCAAATCAGACCTGAAATAAAGACGGCTTTTTAAAACACCTCTCTCAGTCTCATGATCCATAAGAAGGAGAGTGACATTAACCCACTTGGTTAGATTTGTTTTTCTTTGTTTAAAAACTGGAAGGCACTCAAATCGCCTTACTACATCTGATCTAATCATCATCCCGAGGATCTGTAGGTCACACAGAAGAGGAAAAGAATGAGAGCAGCCACCTACCCTTCTACCAGAAGCAGGCGCAGGAGCAGCAGCAGTTAAGCATGCCAGAGCCACTTCTGGGGACATTTCTAAACCGCCGCCCCCACCCCCACCTCCCAAAAGAGTGAATTAAGGTACAGGAAGAAATAGGACAATCAGAAAATCACTACAGGCATGCCATATTCAATAAAGACAATTTCTCATTTTAATTAAAGATATTGCCGCTTTTTGTTCAGCCAGCCATCATTTCATGTAAACTGTAAACAGGAAGAATTCCATTATAACAAATTGTTCCTTTTGGAGGGTTCAGGGGAATATTGAAAAGTAGAGCTTCAGCATTTAGGTTAGATTTTTAAAAAAGCACATAACGGCTATTTAGATGCAATTAGTTCCTTTGTGACACAGGAAGTTGTTATGTGACACAACTGGCAGTTTTAGATGGTTTTAGAAAGTTTGTCTCTGTGGTGAGGGTGCTCATTGCCAGGAGCAAACGGATGAGCTTCAAGGCGCATCGGTTTGGATCATTGGAAACAGATAAACAGGTGATGGAGAGAAAAGTGCCCGCACCCCNACACACACACACACACACACACACACAATTCACATTTGGTATCCTAATTCAACGTTGTTCCTGTTTGGCAACCTCAAGTCAATCCTATCTGTTACTTTAGTGAAAGTAAAATAGACTTGAGATCAAAGGCAACAGGGAGTTTTAACTTCCAAGAGAGCGGGCTGCAGGACCCACACCGTTTCCCAGCCACCTCCTTGGAATACCGGCCGAAATCGAGAGACTCGATATACAGGTCTTGACAACAGAGGACACACTCAAATCCAAGGAGCTGAAAGGAAGCCACGCAGCCACAGCCTGGGAAGCCGTGCAGCAGGGAAGCAAGGCCAGACCGAGAAGGTGGACGGCCCAGCCGTTCAGCCGGTGTCCGCTACCATGTGGACACTTCAGTGTTAGATTCTAGCCGCTCGATGGTGGCGATGACACAGCCTAAGACCTGGGAATGGAAAAAGCCCATTACATCACCCAGGGATGCCTCTGCCAGCTCCGAAGGCACTTCCCAGAGAATATTCCGTAAAACGCCCCTTGAGATGTACTCCGAAGGCCAAGTCATTTTATCCACCTCCTGAAGAGCGCAATCCATCTATCTTCAGTATCCGATTGCTGTTATGAAATTAAACTTTGGCCTCAAAAGCATTGTCCCATACCCAATGAGTCCATGGTACCAGGTTTTCATTAAGGACCAGTCGTAACCCTTGGAGGAGGCAGGAAAGGTCATTTTATCCATCCCCCTACCTCCAGGCAGGTCTCGTGTGAAATGACACCAGCCTGGCTCTCATTATAAAAATTCCCAGAGCAGGAAGTGCTGTAAGCCCTGTTGTAGCAGTGCTTTCCCATGACACCTAACCCTCGTGCAGAAAGCGCTTTCTACAGTCTAGACAAAATCCCTCCAACCACAGTTTAAAAACGTGTTCCCGCAGGAGCCGAGGACTATTTATCACCCCCAGTGCATCGCGTGTACCTGCAGAGAGTGACAATTTAATAGTGCTGCCTCTGTATTATAGCTGTTGTAGCCTAGTCTTGATTTCAGCTAGGATTTTCCTACCCACGTTTATCACAACAAAAGGTGATGTGGGCTTTTAGAATGCAAGGGTTGTTTTCCTTGTTGCTACTTATGGGCATTGCTTTTTATTTTGACTAGCTATGAAAATAACATTGAAAATAGAATAGCACTCTCCTGACTGAGACAGTTAATTCAGATGTTAAGTGTGATGCAAATCCATTTAATGTTTTAATTTCATATCTCATTTTCCTTTTATTGAAAGAATCATAAAGAGATGTACTAAACCAATTAAGTGTGTAAAATCTGAAATCTAAAAACCTACAAGTATTTTTAAAATCTTACTGAAGTATAGTTGATTCACAATGTTGTGTTAATTTCTGTTGTACAGCAAAGTGATTCAGTTCCACATACATACATACGTAAGTTGGGGATCCCTGGTGGCTCAGACTGTAAAGAATCTGCCTGCAATGCAGGAGAGGAAGATTTAACCCTTGGATCGGGAAGACCCCCTGAAGAAGGGCATGGCTACCCACCCCAGGAATTCTTGCCTGGAGAATCCCATGGACAGAGGAGCCTAGTGAGCTACAGCCTGTGGGGTTGCAAAGAGTCGGACACGACGGAGCAACTAACACACTTTATACATATTTGTACATTCTTTTCCACTGCAGTTCATCACAGGATATTGACTCTGTCCCCCCGGGGGCGGCACAGGAGAGCCTTGTTGCTTGTCCATCCCGTGTAACAGTTGGCACCTGCCACTCCCGAACCCCCACTCCATCCTCCCCTGGTACCTCCCCCCGGCAACAACAGGTCTGTTCTGTTTCTGTGAGTCTGTGAAAATCTTTAAATATTGAAATGCTCACCATGCATCATGCTAACTGTGCATCACTTCCATTACTTAAAATAGAAAAGAAGAGAGAATCTTACTGACAAGCTGAGTTATTATAAGTAATTGAAAGCAAGGAAATAGCGTCCCTGAATATTACATCTTTAACTGCTCTTTTCAAAATTATAATGAAGCCTCAGTCGTCTTTTAATAAGGAACCTGGAAATGTAGAACCTGAGTTTATGCTTTTGACAACTTTATTATCTGCCTTTCAACCAACGGGTGAGAATAGGCTTACCAACAAGATCCTTTGAGAAAAGAATCAGAATCGATTACTTTCATGATATTGTTATTTTCTCCACTTTTGAAAAACAAAGTTTACCAGAATAAGTTTATGCTAAAATGTATGTTTTCAAATTAATTAATAGGACAACCAGAAAATCATTAAGGTATCACATTGATAACACTGAAACAATATAAAGTAAGTTTTGTGATGGAGTCATTTGTACTTCGTGTTCATTTCAGATCTGAAGCATTAAATTGTGTGTGTTCAGTCATCTCTGGCTCTTTTCCAGCCACCATGGCCCACCAGGCTCCTCTGTCCGTGGGATTCCCCAGGCAAGAATACTGGAGTGGGTTGCCATCTCCTCCTCCAGGAAATTGTCCCAACCCAGGGACTGAACGCCTGTCTCATATCTCATGCATTGGGCAGGCCGATTCTTTGCCACTGCGCCATCCTGGAAGCATTACATTCTAAAGGGTGAAAATGTGAGGTATCATTGTCACCCTTTTTCTGTATTGTGTTGGGCGGGGAGGGGGAGGGCAGTGTTTTCTTCAAGTTCGCAAGGATAGGAGTTTTCCAATGAACATTCCAATGTATATTTTCTAATAAAGTTGTCAAGCCAGACTTTCTTCACATATCATGATAAGAAAGTTTAGCCTTCTGAAAATTTTTAAGATAGAGATGGCTTCACTCAAAGTAGGTCTGAAATCTTACAAGCATTTTATGTCACATCCATGACACAAGGCTCCTGTAAGCCTACAGTCCTGTATATGAGACTACTATTAGGGTGCTGCTTGGGCCTCAAATAAAATTTTGGGAGAACTTCATTTTCAAGTCTCTACCCTCAAAGAAAGACAGACCTCCGTGGATTTCTGAACTCAGCCAGAGACATTGTGGAAACACTCACTTACCTGCACCATCACCACCAGCTCACGTTCTATTGAGTGCTTATCATGTGCTAAACACGCCACGGGTGTCATATGATTTGATTTTCATAACCACCCTGTGAAGTGAGCACTGTCGTGATTTCCATTTTGCAGGTGAGGTTCACCAAGGTTAAGCACAGCTGCCCCGGGTCGCACAGCTGGGAAGCAGTGCGGCCCGGATTTGGACCCCAGGCTGTGCTCGGCACCAGGCTTGGCAGGGGCATCTCTGCGAGACTCCTTTTACCGTCACTTTGCGCCCCTGTGTCCTGTGTCCAGCCAAGGCAGCAGCTTGGAATCATCAGACATATGAAGCACGCAGAAAGGCAAATCAGACCTGAAATAAAGACGGCTTTTTAAAACACCTCTCTCAGTCTCATGATCCATAAGAAGGAGAGTGACATTAACTCACTTGGTTAGATTTGTTTTTCTTTGTTTAAAAACTGGAAGGCACTCAAATCGCCTTACTACATCTGATCTAATCATCATCCCGAGGATCTGTAGGTCACACAGAAGAGGAAAAGAATGAGAGCAGCCACCTACCCTTCTACCAGAAACAGGCGCAGGAGCAGCAGCAGTTAAGCATGCCAGAGCCACTTCTGGGGACATTTCTAAACCGCCGCCCCCACCCCCACCTCCCAAAAGAGTGAATTAAGGTACAGGAAGAAATAGGACAATCAGAAAATCACTACAGGCATGCCATATTCAATAAAGACAATTTCTCATTTTAATTAAAGATATTGCCGCTTTTTGTTCAGCCAGCCATCATTTCATGTAAACTGTAAACAGGAAGAATTCCATTATAACAAATTGTTCCTTTTGGAGGGTTCAGGGGAATATTGAAAAGTAGAGCTTCAGCATTTAGGTTAGATTTTTAAAAAAGCACATAACGGCTATTTAGATGCAATTAGTTCCTTTGTGACACAGGAAGTTGTTATGTGACACAACTGGCAGTTTTAGATGGTTTTAGAAAGTTTGTCTCTGTGGTGAGGGTGCTCATTGCCAGGAGCAAACGGATGAGCTTCAAGGCGCATCGGTTTGGATCATTGGAAACAGATAAACAGGTGATGGAGAGAAAAGTGCCCGCACCCCNCTGTGATGTTTGAAAGAAAATTATTTGCAATTTAACCTAGGAGGGTTCTGAGTACATTTGGCTACAATTTAGATACCATTATTCAAAGTCTTTTCCCTTCATTTTCCCCCCTTCTCCTTTATAAATATATGAGCCGGGAACATTCAAAGTTGTCTTAATGGATTAAGCAGAGACAAGGCTGAAAAGAGCAAATTAAAAATGAAATAGTTACAGCTGTTGGAACTGGCATTGGGCAGAGAGAAGTAAAAAAGATTTCTCTGCTCCCAGGATAAAGGCGATTTTACAAAACACCAGGCCCTTGTAGAGTTCAGACACAGGTGTGCTTACAAAATGTTGCGAGGGATCCCCTGACTTATTCATGACGACACAGCTAGACGGCCTGCTCTGCAGAGGTACAAAATAAGTTTCGTTCCAGCTAAAAAGGGAGCCAATTCCTGGTGACTCAGAGGGTAAAGAATCCGCCTGCAATGCAGGGGACGCAGGTTCAATCCCTGGGTCAGAAAGAGCCCCTGGAGCAGGGAATGGCAACCCACTCCAGTATTCTTGCCTGGGAAATCCCATGGACAGAGAAGCCTGGCGGGCTACAGTCCATGGGGTGACAAAGAGCAGAATATGACAGAGTGACTAACACACTGCTTCCCAGAAGAGGGGGAGTCAGGGCTTTAGTCTTCTTATTTCAGACTAAAGACTGTTCACTTGTTAAGTCCTGCTGCCACTTCTTTACCCAGAAATGCAGAATGATTTCTGACTACAGAAATAATTCTGAGTACAAAAAGCACTGAAACATATAAGAAAGATGGCACCTTCGTCCCTTGGGGTGGGCAGGGATTGCTTCCGGGCCCACCTTGCCACCTCCCAGCTGCAGATAGCAAAGTCCAGGGATGCTCAAGTCCATCACATAAAATGGGTTAGTACTACTGGCGCCCCCATTGCAGGTCCTGACTCTGCAGCTACAGATACCTGACTGTTCTGGCTAATGGAACTAATAGATTCATGGAAGGACACCATCTTGCCTTCCGGATTGGGAGAGGGTTAGAGAAAAGGAAAAGGGGATGATTGGAGGTGGGGGGTGATGGGGGAGGCACACAGAAACTCAAAAGAGCAGCCACGGCCAATTAATTGAACTGACGTTCCAATTAGGCATTATTCCGGATTTTTTTTTAAGTCATTACAGCTTCCATGGCTATGTGTAGCACCGCACTCATTGCCCACAAAACCCCTGGAAGATAAAGTATGTGTGATCCACAAACACAGTGGATATTTCTCCCATCACGGATGAAATGATTAAAACAAGCATTGTATTTCCCTTCCTGCCCACCACACCCCCGCTTCAGATGGTAAGCAAACTCAGTGGACCAGTACCGGATCTGAAAACTTGGGGTTCCTCTCTACTAGTCTTACCAGCACGCCACACTGCCTCCTAGCCTGCTCCCTAATGGCGTTTCACGTGCACATTTATTCTCACTGGGTTTGTCTGTGCACGCTCAGTCATGTCTGACTCTTCGCAACCCTACAGATTACAGCCAGCCAGGCTTGTCTTCTCGTGGGATTCTCCAGGCAAAGGTACTGGAGTGGGTTGCCGTTTCCTCCTCCAGGAGCTCTTCCCAGTCCAGGCTCTGAACCCACATCTCTTCCATCTCCTGCACTGGCCGGTGGATTCTTTACCACTGCCCCACCTAGGAAGCATTATTTTCATTATTATTATTTCTAATTGAGATGGCCTATCTGCCAGCCTCCAGGTTTGCTGTTTTGGCCACGCCACACAGCTCGCAGGATCTTATTTCCCCAACCAGGTATCCAGTGCACACCCCGTGCACTGGAAGGCAAAGTCTTCACCACCGGACCACCAGGGGAGTCTCGAAAGGTAAGTCTAACAGCAAGTGTTTCGAGATCTGAAGAGTGGTCCTTCCCAGCTCAATGAGCTTCCCTGGTGGCTCAGCTGGTAAAGAATCCACCTGTAATGCAAGAGACCTGGGTTTGATCCCAGGGCTGGGAAGAGTCCCTGCAGGAGGGAATGGCAACCCACTCCAGTCTTCTTGCCTGGAGAATCCCATGAACAGAAGAGCCTGGTGGGCTACAGTCCATGGGGTCACAAAGAATTGGACACGACTGAGCGACTGAGCACAGCACACACAGCTCAATAAATGAACCAGACCATAAGCCAGAGATCTAGGAGGCCCGAGAGTCGACCTAGGGAATCCACAGGAGGAAGTGTTGAACACCGGGTTAAACACCAGAGGGATAACGTAGGTATTTATCGTATGGGAAAAGCTCTAAGGCCACTTCCAAATGATGCCCACCAAGGCTGTACAGATGCAGGGGAGCCGGCACTGAAACCTTAACACTGAACTCAAAAAACGTGTCATAAAAACGGACAGAAGTTTCCGGAGTCCAAAATGTAATCAGGCCCCAGATTACCGGTGCAGATTGAAATTATGTGCAGAGCAGAATGAAGCTACTGTTTTATTTTTCTTGCATGTGGGTCCCAGCATCATAATAATGGCTTTCAGGGGCTACTTAGCTTGAAATATGAAGCCACAAAGGCCAAGAGTAGGTAAAATCTGGACAACTCCATCCACGTCACTGTTTCCCCCTGGCTTCCTCATCTCCCTGCGGAGAAGGGAATTCGGAGAACGGACCTCGAGAGCCAAGAGGGCTGAGGCTCACGGGAGAGTCCTCCAAATGCCGATTCGGCGAATTTTAACTTCTTCGGCTGTAAACCTTTCAATACCTCAAAATAAATCCTTCAGTTTTATATGAGATTTCGGCCTCTGCAGCTGTAGGTTTATGCAGTGTGCTGAGGCCGAGCCAAGAGAAGTGCACATAAACGATGTGACAGAGAGCGTCAGGATGTTATCCAGCTTCACGCGACAGAGGTGCGCTCTTAGGAACTTTCCAAGTGTCATGCTCGGCCCCCCTCGTTAATTAGCTGCTAAAGCAGCCAGTCTTCTGCCGCGGATGTGTGTCTCCAGCTGCTGGCCCACGGCTGGAGAGAGGCAGGAAGCTGTCCACTTTCTCACCCCTGGCCCAGATCTGAGACTCGCCGCAGGCCTGCCTGCCCGAGTGCCAAGCTATGTGTCTCAGTTGCTAGCAGACGGCGGAGCTCTGCAGTATACTACACTTCAGGATCCAGCTAAAATCACCAAGAAATTGTAAGCCATGTCAACCAGGCAAACAGACAGTAGGTTTTGACAAGACCAGGAAAAAGACAACAACAGACCTATCACTAGAATTACTTGATTGGAACACTTAAGAATGAATTAATTAGGGACTTCCCTGGTAGTCTGGCATTTGAGATGTCACCTTCCACTGCAGCAGGGCGCAGGTTTGATCCTTGGTTGGGGAGCTAAGATTCCCCGTGCCTCGCTGGACAAAAAACCGAAATGTGAGAAAGAAGCAATACTGTAACAAATTCAATAAAGACTTTAAAAGAGGTCTACATTAAGGAAAACAGTCTTTTTTAAAACAAGAATGAGTAAACTAGTATTTTCCGAGTGTTACTGTGACTCAGGCTCCGTGCTTTTAGTAGCTTTCTTATAAACATCTTAGTTAATCCTCACAATGATAGAACAAACACATGGCATCCGTTTTTATAGAAGAAGAGGCTACGGATCCGAGATGTGAAATCCCTTACCTAAAAGCGCCCCGGGTACTGTATCCACTTGAGGAAAACACCTGTCTCCTACAGGATGTCCTCAACGTTATATGAGCCACTCAAAGTAGAATGGCAAGTCGCTCAAAAATAGCAACGTGTAAATAGCAAAGAGGAGACTGTTCTTTAGCGAAACTATTGGGAGACCCAAGTTGTTACTCTTGAAAACTGTGCTGCTGCTGTCGTCACAACTTCAGCTGTGCAGGAGAAGATTAGAGTTTGTTAACGGTGGCTGAGATCATGACTTGTTAATGGAATTTTCATTTTTATCACAGCTGTACATGCAGGAGTTCTACCTCTGGCCAAGATGGAAGTAAAAGGAACCCTATTGATCCTCTCACCAGAAACAGCTTTTTTTTTTTTAACTGGGACAAAAATCCCCAAGAGGGTGGTTCTGGAGACACTGGACATCAGCCAATGAAGGACAATGAACCCTGAGAGGAGAGCATCGACAAGCTGAGTCCTACCACTTACCTCACTGAGTGCTGGGAGAGAATTTAGGGAAACCAGGTGGAGCTCAGACATCTCTTTGAATGGAGGAGATAGATAAAAATCCCCAAGAGGGTGGTTCTGGAGACACTGGACATCAGCCAATGAAGGACAATGAACCCTGAGAGGAGAGCATCGACAAGCTGAGTCCTACCACTTACCTCACTGAGTGCTGGGAGAGAATTTAGGGAAACCAGGTGGAGCTCAGACATCTCTTTGAAAGGAGGAGATAGAAATGGTTGTCTGAAAAGGTCAAGACAACTGGAGCTTGCAGGACAGAGTCTTAGCAGGAACAGAGATACAGAGCTGAGAGCTCCAGAGATGGAACGTGTGCAGTGCATATGTTTGAGGCCGAGGGAAAAAACACCTGCAAGGGAACCCTCTCTCGAGCTCACCCAGGTCCCACCAGCCAGAAGGAAAACCTCACAGTTCACAAGTCATCCAGGCTGAGTAGAAAGGGTGAAGTCGACCCTGAAGGAAATGCTACTCTGGTCTTGCCTAAGCACGATCCCAAAGGATCAAACTATCTCCAAAAACCTGCACCTGAGAATACTTTTCTTGTGTTACCTCTTGGATAATTTCTTTTCCTTACAATGTTACACTAGTTTCTGCTGTACAGCAAAGTGCTCAGTTCAGTGTAAATATGCATTCCTTTACCTCTTCTTTTCCATTATGATCATCACAGGATACAGCTCCCTGTGCCTCACAGGGGGACCTTGTCACTTATCCGACCCATACAGCAGGCTGTGTCTGCTAACCCCAGGCTCTCATCCCATCCCTCCCTACCCCAGCCAGCTTGGCAGCCACAAGTGTGCTCCCTGTGTCCTGGAGTCTGCTTCTGTTTCATAGACGGATTCATTCGTACCATGTTTTAGATTCCAGGTATAAGAGATACCATGTGGTATTGGATAATTTCTTTTCCTCAGAATATCTCGGGATCATCAACAGTTTTCGGAGACTAAATCCACTGCCAGGATGTACCTGCTGAGAATCAGTCACCACAACAGAGGCCCAGCAACTTCCGTGCCCATGTTTCCCAGGTAGAGCGTAACCATTACGCTTGGTACCCAGTTCTGTTTGGTCTTCTCCAGAAAGGAACCCCCTGCCTCTAGTTAGGGGAGAGGCAGGAATAAGGTGATAGAAGGTCGGGAGCAAATTCTTATTTTTCACACCTTATCCTTCACTCCCATGCTCCCTGGTGCCTTCCTTAGGGCCGAGTACCTGAAACTTACTGTGCTTCATTAGTATAAATGAACTTATTTTTTAAAATTATTTACTTGGCTGAGTTGGGTCGTAGTTCATAGTTGCAGCATGTGGGATCTTTGACCTTTTAGTTTCACCCTGCAGGATCTAGTTCCCTGACCAAGGGATGGAACCAAGGACCCCTACACTGTGAGCCCAGAGTCTTAGCCACTGGACCGCCAAGGAAGTCCTAAATTCACTTAGTTTTGATTAATATCTTCATCCACAGGCATGTGATTTTCAGATCCCTACCAACTCAAGTCATTCACCAAACTAGTCATTCAAGTCTCATTATCTAACCTCTAACAATCCCTAATCATTTCCAGTCCATTGTGTTCTCTTTCCTACCTTTTTAACCTCAAACTTTCACTGAAATTATTTTACTGCCACATGAGGTATTTTAAAAGAAATACATCTATGTTGTATTACATTATTCAAACCATGTTCAAAGAGTGTTTAGCCAGAAGTTCAAGTGAATTCTTCCTAAACTGCAAACTAACTGCATTCTGAAATTTGCTGGCCTAGGCTCATACCATTGTTTATCTGTTTATTATCTCAGTCTACTAATCTGGAAACTAAGACTTAAAATGATTAAATAAGTTTTTCAAAGTCACATGATTATACTTACATCTCAGCGGTTTTATGAGTATTAAATAAGATAAATCACTTATCATAGTTACTATCTTATGATCAAGTTAAAAAAAAAAGTCTTCTCATGATGAAACACCTGGTACTTATTGATTCCGTAGCTTCTGCATTCAGCGCAGGTAAGTCTGCAGGGAAAGTGAAGAGGACAAAAAGACACTTGAAGGCAGAAGACGCACCATGCTCAACCAGAGAATAATGACATGTGTTTGGTTTCTGTGTTGTTGTTGTTGTTTTTAATATTTGTAAGTAGCCATGAAACTAAAATACATTGGGAGATCAATGATGAACAGTCATTCTTTCAGTAGAGTAGGAATAATTTCTTCTAATGTGAGAAAAATAACTATAAAACTTTCAGTCATTCTTTGGCCAAATATCTTCAGAATATCTTTAGAGTATCATAATGCTACATTTGGGCTTTCCAGGTGGCTCAGTGGTAAAGAATCTGTCTGCCAAACAGGAGACACAAGTGCAATCCCTGGGTTGGGAAAATCCCCTGGAGAAGGAAATGGCAACCCGCTCCAGTATTCTTGCCTGGGAAATACCATGAACAGGGGACCCTGGTGTCCTGAAGTCCACAGGAACTCAAAGAATCAGACATGACTTAGTGACTAAACAACACAATAGCAATGCTGTATTTTACGACATTTTTTAAAATCCCTTAATCTTTTATTTTTCTATCTTTTTTTTTGGTGGTGGTGTTCTTGTTTATTTCCAAGTAACTGGTAAAGTTTCTGCCTGAGGTCATCAAGAGAGGATTCACTACTACTAGACTAGCCCTTCTACAATACACAACTAGAAAACTGGGCAAAATGTGTGAAATGACGGTCTTCAGACACTCGGAAACACATGTTACAGAACTTTCAAACCTACAGGAAGACAAACAAATAAGGTGAGTTGCTGTCTATGGGGTCGCACAGAGTCGGACACGACTGAAGTGACTTAGCAGCATCAGTAGCAGTGGGCTCGTTCTGGCTTTCTGCCTGGATGCAGTTTCCAAATTATGGTTTGAAATTATGAAATAATGAAATTATGGCTTGGGAGGGGGAAACGCAGGAACACAGTGGCCTCCATGATCTGAAAAGACAGAGATCAGGGTTCAGAGACTATTTTCTTGGGCTCCAAAATCACTACGGATGGTGACTGCAGCCGTGAAATTAAAACATGCTTGCTCCTTGGAAGAAAAGCTATGACAAACCTAGACAGTGTATTAAAAAGGAGAGACGTCACTTTGACAACAAAGGTCCATATAATCAAAGCTATGGCTTTCCAGTAGCGGTGTATGGCTGTGAGAGTTGGATCATAAAGAAGGCTGACTGCTGAAGAATTGTCGCTTTTGAATTCTGGTTCTGGAAAAAGACTCTTGAGAGTCCCTTGGAGTCCCTTGGAGCAAGGAGATCGAACCAGTCAATCCTAAAGGACATCAACTTTGAATATTCACTGGAAGGACTGATGCTGAAGGCTCCAATACTTTGGCCATCTGATGTGAAAAGCCAACTCATTGGAAAAGACCCTGATGCTAGGAAAGACTGAGTGTAGGAGGAGAAGGGGGCGACAGAGGATGAGATGGTCGAAAGGTGTCACCGACTCACTGGATGTGAGTTTGAGCAAACTCCAGGAGATAGTGCAGGACAGGGAAGCCTGGGGTCGCAAAGAACTGGACACAACTTAGCTACTGAACAACAAAGCACAAACATGGTCATGCTAAAGAATCTTAACCACCAGCGCAGAATGCCAACGGCCTCTGATTACTGTTATTTATCAGCATCTTCTTTTCTAACAGACTCTGATTGCAAGTTACTGCTGTTTGCTGAAACCATTTGTTTCTACTCAAAGTTGACTCTTCTCTGATTGCAGATGGAGAAAATACCCCAGACTATATCTCTCTCTGCTGCAAGATCACTTAAGGATGGAGACCAAAAATCATTGTCATTATAACAGTAGGAGTCTGCAGAAAGTTTGGTATCAAATTACTTGAGACATCTGTTATAGGAAATGATGTGCTATTTTTGAAAATAGTATGGGAAGCTGCAGCCTGAGTGCTAATCAGTCTAAACATTTTCTTTAGCTATGAATTCCATTTAAAGGAAAGGTTTTTTTTTCTTAAGGCCATGGATCATTAACATTTCAATACACCGAGCCTAGATCTGGCAACTTCAAGAAATTTTTCAGAAGGAAGGCACACAACCCAAGGGACTATCTTAATTAGCTGCATCAGCCCAATTAATTTGTGGTGTATTTCAAGCTGAAACAAAGGCCCAGGAATGAGTCTTGCTGTCCCAACCTCGTCATAAAAGTTCTACGAAGCCTCTCCCTCAAGCATTGCAGGGAAGAAAGACAATGGATGGAGCTGAGCCTCCAGGGTCTTGGCAGCCAAGAAAGAAGCAGAGGGGAGGCTCTGCCAGAGCTCATATCAGTGTGGAAAATCACACCACAGCTAGCTGCAGTGAGGAATTCTTGAGAATGGAAGGAGCAGACAGCAAAACATCTGATAAAAGCAAAAAATTTTAATTGTCCTGAGGATGCGTTTTATCGTCTGAATCAACAAGTCTCTGAAACGCAGACCCTCCTCGGAGACCTTCACTGACTTCCCCACTGTTCGCAGCTCCTTTTCCCTCTGTAAGTCCTGAGCACTGAAGGCGACGCTGGATCCTGGGAGGGCCCTCCTGGAGCACTTCCCCAACTGCCTGGGACCCAAATGCTTTTGTCCCGTTTCCTCCAGCCGATTAGATCCACTGACTGTGGCCACCAGTTCGAATCAGGCCTGAGCTTGCTAATTTGAATTGTTTCTACTGTGTTACAAAATCAATGTTATGGAGAATAGATGAAAAAAAAAAAAAGATGGCATTTTTAGAAGGATGCTGAGAAGAAGAACTTCAGTCTCAACACCCATAAAAATGCCCGCAAGTCTATTTCTGATTCAGAAATTCCATCAGTGCAGGCTTACTTCTATGGGTCAAAGCAGAAGAATATACTGCCATGCAAAGAGTATGTCGACAAGTAATTAAATCACCATTAGTCATCAACCACTTACAGTGAACTTTCTTGTTCTAAATGTTTCCAAGGCAACAGAGGTCCTAAGGCTTTATACGTGAGAAGGTGAAAATATAAACCAATGTACCAACCAAGTGGAAGGAAGACAAGTGGGAGGAAGGAAACAGGCGGAGGTCAGGCTCTGAAGACCTTGGGAAGAGAAGCTCATAAAGAAAACTAAGTGGGGAACGAGCAATTCTCCAAGGCCTAGTTTGGGCTTCCCAGGTGGCGCTAGAGGGATGCAGGAGACACAGAGACTGGGGTTCTTCCTCTGGGTCGGGAAGACTCCCTGGAGGAGGGCATGGCAGCCCACTCTAGTGTTCTTGCCTGGAGAACCCCATGGACGGAGGAGCCTGGCAGGCTGCAGCCCGTAGGGTTGCAAAGAGTCGGACGTGATCAAAGGGACTGAACACCCACACAGCACAAGGCCTCGATTACCTATCCTACAGTGACGCAAATCACCCTTACACCCTGGAGGGTCCATCATCTCCCGCAGTGACGCAAATCACCCTAACACCCTGGAGGGCTCCATCATCTCCCGCAGTGACGCAAATCACCCTAACACCCTGGAGGGCCCATCATCTCCCACAGTGACGCAAATCACCCTAACACCCTGGAGGGCCCATCATCTCCCGCAGTGACGCAAATCACCCTAACACCCTGGAGGGCCCCATCATCTCCCGCAGTGACGCAAATCACCCTAACACCCTGGAGGGCCCCATCATCTTCCGCAGTGACGCAAATCACCCTAACACCCTGGAGGGCCCATCATCTCCCGCAGTGACGCAAATCACCCTAACACCCTGGAGGGCCCCATCATCTCCCGCAGTGACGCAAATCACCCTAACACCCTGGAGGGCCCCATCATCTCCCGCAGTGACGCAAATCACCCTAACACCCTGGAGGGCCCCATCATCTCCCGCAGTGACGCAAATCACCCTAACACCCTGGAGGGCCCCATCATCTCCCGCAGTGACGCAAATCACCCTAACACCCTGGAGGGCCCCATCATCTCCCGCAGTGACGCAAATCACCCTAACACCCTGGAGGGCCCCATCATCTCCCGCAGTGACGCAAATCACCCTAACACCCTGGAGGGCCCCATCATCTCCCGCAGTGACGCAAATCACCCTAACACCCTGGAGGGCCCCATCATCTCCCGCAGTGACGCAAATCACCCTAACACCCTGGAGGGCCCCATCATCTCCCGCAGTGACGCAAATCACCCTAACACCCTGGAGGGCCCCATCATCTCCCGCAGTGACGCAAATCACCCTAACACCCTGGAGGGCCCCATCATCTCCCGCAGTGACGCAAATCACCCTAACACCCTGGAGGGCCCCATCATCTCCCGCAGTGACGCAAATCACCCTAACACCCTGGAGGGCCCCATCATCTCCCGCAGTGACGCAAATCACCCTAACACCCTGGAGGGCCCCATCATCTCCCGCAGTGACGCAAATCACCCTAACACCCTGGAGGGCCCCATCATCTCCCGCAGTGACGCAAATCACCCTAACACCCTGGAGGGCCCCATCATCTCCCGCAGTGACGCAAATCACCCTAACACCCTGGAGGGCTCCATCATCTTCCGCAGTGACGCAAATCACCCTAACACACGGGACGGCCCATCTCCGGTCCTTCTAAAGCAGCGGTCCCCAAACTTCTTGGCACCAGGGACCAGTTTCATGGAAGATAATTTTCCACAGACTGAGTGGTGGGGATGGTTTCAGAATGATTCAAGCACATTACATTCACTGTACACTTTATTTCTATTATTATATCAACTACAGCTCAGATCCTCAGGCACTAGATCTGGGGCAGTTGAGGATCCCCGTTCTAGAGGAACAAAAGCCCAAAATGACCCTTCCCTTAACCATCGATACTTTCAGGAAATGACTGAGTAAAGTCGGTGAAAAATCATAGTCCTCGGAGAACAGGAAAACACATGGCTTTAGCCCATGGTGTCAGGCAGATACTGGATGATTACCAGCCCAGTGGTTAGAGAAAGTGTTCCATCCGGGAAGTCTGGATTGGGCTCAACAGATCTCCCTGGTTTCATTTAGGAGTCTATGATAAACAATGAATGATCTATGGCAGAAGAGCCTCAGGGTGGAAAAAGTGATGTGCCATTTCAAAACGAGTAAATGAGACAGCTACACCTGAACTGGGATGACTACAGATGCTTGGTTTTACTCTCAATGAATTTCCAGTCTGGCAAGAATAACGTGGAAGAAGTGATTGAGAAATGCTCATGAAGAGGGATCAGTGCTGATGAACTGATGCTTTCAAACTATGGTGTTGGAAAAGACTCTTGAGAGTCCCTTGGACTGCAAGGAGATCCAACCAGTTCATCCTAAAGGAGATCAGTCCTGGGTGTTCATTGGAATGACTGATGTTGAAGCTGAAACTCTAGTACTTTGGCCACCTGATGCGAAGAGCTGACTCATTTAAAAAGACCCTGATGCTGGAAAAGATTGAGGGTGGGAGGAGAAGGGGATGACAGAGGATGAGATGGTCGGATGGCATCACCGACTCAATGGACATGAGTTAGAGCAAGCTTTGGAAGACAGTGGACAGGGAGGCCTGGTGTGCTGCAGTCCATGGGGTCGCAAAGAGTCAGAAACAACTCAGCAACTGAATAACAAGGACAGCATACTAGATGAATCTGGAAGAGGGTCCCACACCTACCCCAGGGAAGGCTTCCCAGGGCAGGTTACATCTGAGCGAAGGCTTGGAAGAGGAGGGGTTGGGCAGGTCCAGGGGAGAGGGGATTCTCTGCAGAGGGGGCAACAGTAAAGTGCAGGCAAGGCGTGGGTAGCTGAGCAGAGCCTGGAGTGCGTAGAGGTGAGACGGGCAGGGACGAAGGCCAGAGAGGCAGCGGCCAGGCCCCGGGTCCCCCTTACACCCCACACTAAGGAATTCATGGAGACAGACATCCATGCTGATGTGTGTGCCTGCTGAGTCTCTTCAGTTGTGTCGGACTCCTCACAACCCCACAGACTGTAGCTCAACGCCTCTGTCCACGGCGTGCTCCAGACAAGAAGACTGGAGTGGGTTGCCATTTCCTCCCCTAGGGGACCTTTCTGACCCGGGCACTGAACTCAGGTCTCCTTCATTGCAGGCAGG
Source organism: Oreotragus oreotragus (assembly GCA_006410675.1). Taxonomy (NCBI): domain Eukaryota; kingdom Metazoa; phylum Chordata; class Mammalia; order Artiodactyla; family Bovidae; genus Oreotragus; species Oreotragus oreotragus. The sequence continues at coordinate 264,139 of SJYX01022823.1, read as the reverse complement.
TTCTTTACCACTGAGCCATCTGCCAAGTATTTGTATGTATATCCCCCACCTTATTCCAAAAAGGAATTAAAGTGGCTGTTGCTCAAAACTTTGGGTTCTATTATCAACGCAAGTGAGTGTAATTGAAGGATTTTAAGCAGGGAATGACATGCTTAGGCATGCATTTAAGAAAGATTACTCAGGCAACACAGAAAACAAATTGAAAGGGGTAACAGGAAAAGGGGTGGGACTTCAGGCAGTTAAGGAACAATGGAGGCAATTATAATAATACCCGGGGGAAAAAAATAGCTAAGGTCTCAAGAAACGCAGAGGCTCCAGAATGGTGAGGAGTGGGCAGTTCTGAGGACCACTCAAGTCTGGGCAGGGTAATTTCTAAGCCTGTGGGCCTGACGATTAACACTCTGGGACCAAACTGGGCAGAAAGAAATTGCTCAGGAAATATGTCTTGATAAGGAATTTGAATCAGGGAAACAAGTTATCAAGACAATTTGTCTGATACGAGAAAGCATTGATGGTGTAGAAACAGACAGTTCCAAGTACTTCGAGTTTACTTTGAGTTTCCATTGGAACCATCTGCCCAGTCTCTTTTAAGCAGAGCCTTCTTTCTTTCAAAAGACAAACGTCTGGTATTGCCCAAATCTCCTCACTGCACTTGAAACGACTTTTTTGGTGCATTTTTTAAAGTTGCTGCTGTTGCTCGCAACCCCTGAGGGTATAAAAATATATCTCACTGTCCTATCTAGTTTCCAGCAGGCAGAAACTGGGGGAGGTATGTTTGTTTTTTTTTTTTCTATAAGAAAAAAGTTCTGCCCAGTTAAAGCAAACACCTCACACAACAACTCAATAACTTAAATTATACATTGTGAGTGAAAATGTCCAGCATAGAACCTGGAATATGGTTCTTAGTCAGTATTCGTTGGAACTGAAATCACTTTTTAAGAAGAATCTTAAAAATGATCAAGGAAAGAACTGATGAATACCAAATCTCCTAAAGTTCTCTATAATCTTGGGTTGCTAAAAAGTTCATTTGAGTTTTCCTATAAAATGTTACGGGGAAAACCTGACGGAACTTTTTTTAACTAACTCAGTAGGATCTGGCCTATAGGGAAATAAATTAGAGTGAGGGACAGGTGAGAATGTATTGATTAAAAAGGAAGAAAAGTGTGTTTTTTTCCTAGATATCATAATTAACATGATGATCTACATAAAAATGACTCACAATCAAAAAAAGAAAGAAGAAATAACAGGTTCAAAGAAAAGAGAGGTTTAAATAAACCCACAGGGTTAATAACTGTTCTAGACACTGACGATAGCAACTGGGAGAAAGGCAGCCTCACTGGTAATCTCTCTTTTCACCACCTAGTTTTCTAGGTGAATTTTTCTGAATCAATATACCAAAGACACGCCCTGCTGAATTTAGAAGTCATTCACTTACTTAGTTTTGGACTCATTCATATGACAAATATTACTGAGTGTGACTACTGCTTGGCTTCTGGGGTCAGCACTGGGTCCCTGCCACTATGTCACGTCTCTCCTCCAGTTTCCAAAGACATGTTCCTCATTTGGATTTCAGATCTCACCAGAATGGCCTTCTGTAAACCATATTTATTTATTATTTGCTGTGCTGGATCGTAGTTACGTGCGTGGGGCCTTCACCGCTGGCTGAAGCCTGCAGGATCCAGTTCCCTGCCCCGCGACTGGATCTGCCGAGTCGGGAGCGCAGAGTCCGAGCCACTGGACCACAAGGGAGGCTCCAGCGTGGCCGTCAGCATCCACACCTCTGCCATCACCTTGCTCACGTACATTCTCCAAGACAGCAGAGGCTGCCTCTATGCCTCTCCTCTTTTCTCCCTGAGTTCTCACCAGAATAGTCTCTAACAGGCTTAATCAAGTCATACTCCCACCGAATGAAATGCCCCATGAACATCATTATTTCAAGAATTAGTGAAAGTGAGGTCGCTCAGTCGTGTCCGACTCTTTGTAACCCCATGGACTGTAGCCTACCAGGCTCCTCCATTCATGGGATTTTCCAGGCAAGGGTACTGGAGTGGGTGCCATTAAGAATTAGGAGCAGCTTAAATTATAACCATGTACACAAAGTAACTAAGACTCCATGACTTATTTGCATGTCACCAGCTCAGACAAAACCTTACGTCATATTGGTTGAGACAGAACTGCTGTCTGCTCTCTTCTGGGTCCAATTCACTCTGGATTCAATTCCAGGATATCTCACGTAAAGGGATCACAGTTGTGTGGACAGCTGGTTTTTCTCTCCCTGTAAGAAGAGGGATGACTACATCGATAGAAGCATTTTCATTTTTTTAAAAAGTATGATAACCTATTGGATAGCACAGGGAACCCTACCCTCAGTGCTCTGTGCTGACCTAAATGGGGAGAAAAGCCAAGAAAGAAGGCATATAGGTATACGTACGGCTGACTCACTTCTCTGTGCAGCAGAAAATAACACGACATGGTAAAGAAACTGCGTGTGTCTGTGTGTGTGTGTGTGTGCCCACGTGCTCAGCCACTCAGTCATGCCCACCTGGTTGCAATCCCACAGACTGTAGCCCACCAGGCTACTGCGTCCATGGAATTTTCCAGGCAAGAATACTGGAGCAGGTTGCCATTTCCTTCTCCAGCAGATTCTTCCTGACTCAGGGATCGAACACATGTCTCTTGCATCTCCTGCACTGGCAAGTGAATTCCTTATCACTGAGCCACCTGGGAAGCCCAAAACAATTGTACTCCAGTAAAAATTCTTTTAAAAAGTTTTAATAAGGTTTGAGTTGTCTTCATAGAAGAATCATCTTCTGAAGCAGAAAATACACTAAAAATAAGACCCATGCCCAAATCATGGGGAGAAGCTAAGTGAAAGGAGAATGGGGCTGACTCCCTGGGAATGGTTCAGAGAACATGTGTGATGAACAAGACACCTGGAATCCAGTCCCGCTCTCTCCACCAGTTAACTGCTCAGCTTAAGCAAGTCCCTTAACCTCCCAAGTTTCTATTCCCTCCTCTATTTAAAAAAAAAAAAACAAAAACAAGGATTAAATTAGATGGCTTTTAAAGATTTTTTTCTTAGTTCTAAAATTCTACAGTTCTTAATACCTGCAGACTTTCTTTCACATACTCTGACTGCTAAAAACCCCACCTTCTTTTAATAAATTCTATTTACTTGCAGGTGGTTGGACTATTAAGAAAAGCAAATTGTTTAAATAATGTCTGACTTTGTGACTGGCTTGACTCTCCTAACGGGCCATATATATACTTTTTTTTTTCCGGGTAGTGATTTTTCAGGTACATCAATCAAGTAGCCAGTATTTATTGCGTGGAGCTAATTAACTTTCAAAATGACATTTTCATTTGTGACGCGGGGTTGGGATTTGAACTCAGACCTCATCAGTGGAAAGCAGCTGCGCTAAGAACGCGAGCCCCGCACTCTGCCAGCCTGCCCTCACCGCCAATGTGTGACTAATCGCAGGTTTAAGGGAGGTTTCAGTTACTGTGAAAACAAATCATTACCAGACACCGGCATTCCCAATTTATTTTATTTTTATGACTTAGACCCCATTCTCCATATTTTCCATATGTTTGGGGTCCTTTCATCCATTCAGCACCTCGCAGAGAGCTCAGCTCACCCCTATCTCCTATTGGGTCATGACGAACAAGAGAATTTTGCTGTTTTCACTTTTCAAAGGTGGTAGAAACATGAGTACTCTCGAAGAAGAGGTGAGCGAACCGTGTGGGACAGACTGAAGGCAAAGACACGTGAGTTACTCCTCAAGTGGGGTCCATGCGATGAATGCGGCATTTCCCTCCCCTGTGAGATCCAGGGACGTGCCCACTGGGCGACCGGGGAGCTGGCAGAGGGCTCCAAGAGCGGCTTAAGCGTGTGCTCCGTGACTTCAGTCAGGTCGGACCCTGCGACCCCACAGACTGCAGCCCTCCAGACTCCTCTGTCCATGGGGTTTCCCAGGCAACAATACTGGAATGGGTTGTCATGCCCTCCTCCGGGGATCTTCCTGCCCCAGATATCGAACCCACGCCTCTTGTGTCTCCTGCATTGGCAGGTGGAGTCTTTACCACTGCGTCACCTGGGAAGCCCCCGAGAGTGGCTTATCTGTACCTTTTCCCCTATAATAGGAGAAAGTCATATAAGGAAATCTAAACAATTTAACCTCTTGGCTCTTGTTTGTTGAGAGTAACAAGAATAACTTGACCACCTTTGGAGAGCATTTAAGGGATACTGTGATTAAATTTACTTTGGGGACACCCAGCTGCAAGTCAAGACATGGAGTCCAAAGCAGTGACAACTGCCACAAGAATCAAATGGAAAGGGACATACCCTCCGAAGATGCCAGGGACGGAGAAAGCATTCTGTACAGATAAATACAAGCCTGAATCTGCAGTCACTCAGGGCAGCCTCTGTTAGTGGCCCCTAATGTTCTACTGAGCTGCCTCTCAAATCTGCGACCTCAGGTAGAACAGCATTTCCGGTTGAGTACTAGTGGGAATTAACTTATTTGACAACAGTTAACAAGACTCTCCAGCAAGATTAGGTAGGCTGGCTAGTGAGTGTGTGTGTGTAACTTATGCCTTACACTCCAAGATCTTCAAGGTCATTCAAGTTCATGAGGACATTTCGGTGAGTATCTATACAAATTGCCTCCATTCTGTATCTTGTGAGAGACATGGACCTCTCTCCTAAGATCGGTGGGTGTTCTGAAGGAAGTTCCTGCTCTTGCTGAACTATTTACGTCTCACATGAGGGTTCTCTTCTCCCACTTGCACTGCCTTTCCCCAGACAGTGTCATCCAGAGTTGATTCTGTAGAATCAGTAAGATGGATTGATTGCAAAAGGAAGTTTGAGGTTAAAACAGGTTGGAAGTTAAAGAATGAAACAAGATGGTTTCAACGCCAGATATCACAGCGGCCAACAGAGCAGGTGCTTGCATGAATATTCCACTGGCAGATGCCACCTCAGGACATCGCTCACTGGCCGATGCCACCTCAGGACACCGCTCACTGGCCCATGCCACCTCAGGACACCGCTCACTGGCCCATGCCACCTCAGGACACCTCTCACTGGCCCATGCCACCTCAGGACACCTCTCACTGGCCCGTGCCACCTCAGGACACTGCTCACTGGCCGTCTCTGTTTTGTGCTGCAGCCATTCCCGTTTCTCCCTTTCCTCCTCCTCTGGGTCTAGCCTCAATTTCCTTCTCCTGTGAATATGTTTCTTATGCAAAATGATGCAGCCCTCAACCCCCAGCCCTGCTTCAGAGGCTCTGGTCCACCTTAGCCTGGCCCCAAACTCATCTAGGATGTTCTAGGAAATAACATTGGTCTTATTTGCTCATTTACAGATGTGAGAGTTGGACCATAAAGAATGCCGAGCACCAAAAAATTGATGTTTTCAAATTGTGGTGCTGGAGAAGACTCTTAAGAGTCCCTTGGACTGCAAGGAGATCATACCAGTCCATCCTAGAGGGAATCAACTCAGAATATTCATTGGAATGACTGATGCTGAAACTCCAATACTTTGGTCACCTGATGGGAAGAGCTGACTCATTGGAAAAGACCCTGAGACTGGGAAAGATTAAAGGCAGAAGGAGAAGGGGATGACAGAGGATGACACAGTTGGATGACATGACTAACTCGGGAGACAGTGAAGGACAGGGAAGCCTGGCGTGCTGCAGTCCGTGGGGCTAGCCAAGAGTCAGACAGGACTGAGGGACTGAATAGTAACTAACTCTTGGACATACCACGCTTGCCCACCAACCTCGGCAAGTAAAGAAGACAGGGAATGTCATCTCCCCATGTGAATTCCATGAGCATCTTCAAGAAGCAGAATTATCCCCAGCTAGGGTATTTTGTTCTAATTTCTTTTTTAAAATTTACTCCATTTTACTTATAAGTGCATTTCAATTTAATACTCTGTGTCAGTACATTCATTCATCATATCCAAAATAGTATTCCACATCTGGTTAACAAAGCATGATTTTAAGACTTTTAGAATACAACTTTCAGGATGATTAAATTTGTCTACATTTACTCTTTTTTAATATTTACTGGTATGCATTTGATTTACAGTGTTGTGTTAGTTTCAGGTGTACAGTAAAGCGATTCAGTTATACCTATACATACATCCGCTCTTCTTCAGATTCTTTTCCCGTGTAGGTTATTACAGAATATTGAGTAGAGTTTCCTGTGCTATATATGTTTTTTTTCTAATAGTATATTTTGTTTGCCACCTACCAAAACTCTCATGAGTCCTCACACTTTTATGTTCTCGCTCTCTCACACACACACACACACACCACTCTCCACATATTCTCTTTTAAATCCACACAGCAGTAAACACAGAAACAAATGAAGTAGTCAGTTACTCTTTACTCTTCCCTGAGACACGGGAAAAAAAACATGCAAGAGGAAAAAGAGCAAAGCCAAAGAAAGCAAGACGCAGGAGGACAAAAAGCGGAAGCAGCAAGGAGGAGAAAGAAAGTGCAGTAGGTAGGGCACCGCTGGCGCGTGATCACAGAGGCTCAAGGAAGTGGAGGGCGCGTGAAGCCAGAGGGAGGAGGATGCCTGTCCTGGGAGCTGTGTCTCCTGCCTTTCAGTGATCATGGGGATAAAATACTGACACACTCACACGCACAGTGAACCTGTATGCTCAGAGACATCACACAGACTCACACACTTGGGTCTTCCTTTTGGGTGGGAAAGTATGAAAGTGTTAGTTGCGCAGAGTCGTGTCCGACTCTTTGTGACCCCATGGACTGGTTCTCCAGGCAGGAATACTGGAGTGGGTTGCCCTTCCCTTCTCCAAGAGAGCTCCCTGACCCAGGGACTGAATCCCAGTCTCCCACACTGCAGGCAGATTCTTTACAGTCTGATCCCCCAGGGAAGCCCCCATAGGATGGGAACCGCCCCCTCCACTCCCCTCCTGCAAAAGATGGCAGCCGGAGGGGAGCAAACTTATTAGGATTAAAAAAAAAAAAGTGGGACTTTTCTGGTAGCCCAGTGGTGAAAGATCCACCTTCCAATGCAGGGGCCATGGGTTCAGTCTCTGGTACAACACGATCCCGCCTGCCCCAACTAAGACTTGATGCTGTGAAAAACAAATATTTAAAAAACGCTCATCCCACTAATAACTGACCTTTCTTTTAGACGTGGGTTTCCAGTATATGAAGGCTTTTTAACAGGTGAGGTGGACTCTATGCACTAATAAAGAGGAGCTTCACTCTTAAGCTCTTCCTCCCCTGGTGCCATGCGGACTGCACGCAGGGCCTGCTCAGAGGAGATTCCGAGCACAAAGATCAAGGTCCGCTGGACCAGGCCGCTCCCCAGCAGGTCTTTCCCTGTAACATTTCCAGCCTCCAAGCCACCCTTCTGAGGTTTAGCAAAGTAGCCAAAGCCGAGGGTGTTAATACAAACCCAACCTCAGGCCCTCCTGGTGACTGCAGAGCTCTCACGTGGTCCTTCCACCCTGAGTCACCTCCACCCATGAGACCATGGCTTTGGAGAGGGTCATGCCCACAGACACGTCCTTCTCTGTGTGTGACCGGTCTCTGCCAACCTTGTGGTGAGGCCTTGGATGCCAAATGTAAGCAATTACAGGAGTCCCCATCCTGTGGCTGAAGGCATCTGCTTGTGGGAGTGTATTCCCTGGATGCTGTTGGAGCTGGGGATAAAGACCACTGGGCTCCCCAGGACATCTGGAACAGCGTCCTGGAGCTGGCACTCACCCTGGGGAGGGGCACCCTCCCCTCCTGCCAGTATCTACAACTGCCTCTTTCACACGAAGGTTGCTGAAACCATTAGTCACACGAAGAGGCTTCTGGGCCACCCACTATCCATCATTTCTTTAATTGACTGGATACCAGGGCTTCCAGGGAAACAGGGACAAAAAAAAAAAAAATGACTGAATATAAATTAAAAAAAAAAAAAATTTTGACAAATAGCTTGAAAACTGCTCCCAAATTAAACAGTGACCTTTTTCAAGTTCATCCTGAAAATTCTGAAGTATCTATCGTGTCCATTTTCTCTTTTCCAATTCCACAGTCCTTCCTTTCATCACCTCCCACTTGGATCCTGTGAACGTTTGCCAGTGTTTTACTCTCCTCTAATATCTTTGTCTTCCAAATTATCCAGCGATATTTTTTAAATTTTATTTTGTATTGGAGTAAAGACGATTAGCAATTCTTTATTAGATTCAGGTGTACAGCAAAGTGATTCAGCTAAACATGCAGATGCACCTATTCTTTTTCAAACTCTCTGGGATTCAGGTTGTCACACAATATTGAGCAGAGTTCCCTGTGCTCTACAATAGCTCCTTATGGTTGGCCTGCTGTCTTTGTGAAAGGAAACATCTCATGACGCTTCTGGTCTTCAATGGCACTCTCCTCTATAGCATAACACGTGAAATATTTACATTTCCCCACCCATACTGGGTACGTCCATGACGATAATCCACTGTAGGTTCCGTTACTCCTTCTGGAATGTTATTCCAGTTCTTGTATTGGCCATTCCTTCAAAGGCGACCCATTTGCTCATCTGCTCTGTAGAGCCTTCCAAAGCCTCTCCAACGGAGCCACTTCTCCCCTATTCTGGTTTTACCTTTCTTTACACTTAGCTCTTTTTTGATATGTGTGCTGTTGTACACTATTGATATCGTAAGTCAATAGTGTGGCTCCTGTGATATAGGATACTCTCCAGGAGAGGCACGGAGAACATTTTTAGGTCTTAGTATAAGACATGACACAGAGAAGATGTTCAACAAATATCTGATAAACGTCTGATAAGAAATGAATAAATAAATGAACAAATGACTCGTTCAGCATCACTAATGGAGAGTGCCTGGTGCACAGATAATGGAAAACAGTGGCTAATCCTCACTCAGTCCTGTGCATGTGCATACATATGGAGCACGACACAGCCATATAAATACAAATAAAATCCAATACTGTGAGTATACACGTGTCACATGTAACATGCATTTTTTTTCCCTTAACTGAAAACTATGTCCTAAAGACTTTATTGAGTCAGGTTTTCCTGTATTTACTTGTCCATTTTTGCTTCCTTTTCGCTTTTCTAATTTCTACCTTAAACGCCATAGATCAGGCATATCCCATATTTTTGGCCGTCTTCCCTGGCTGGAAGATGTGTTGTTGCTGTTCCTGTTGTTGTTTAGTGGCTCAGTTGCGTCCAGGTCTTCACAACCCCATGGACTGTAGCCCACCAGGCTCCTCTGTCCATAGGATTTTTCAGGGAAAAATACTGGAGTGGGTTGTCGTTTCCTTCTCCAGGGGATCTTCCCAACCCACGGACTGAACCCACATCTCATGACTGGCAGGCAGATCCTTTACCACCGAGCCACCAGGGAACCCCTCAAATACTGTGCTAGGAACTCCGACTCTTTATAAACTTCAGAAGAGGTTGATTAACGTTCTTTCTCAAGGCGATGCTGAACCTACACCATCCCAATGATACTACTTCTTATTAGAACTATTTCATTAAAATGGTTTCTAAAAACTTAATACGTTCTAACTCCCTTCCTCACATCCCTCTTCCCTGCGACTGAATTTCTTTTGAAAGGACAACATTAAAAATCAGAGTACATAAGTGAAGAAATGTCATTAAACATTCCTTTTAATCTGAGCGCTGCGGTTGTGTGTAGGTCAGTAAAGAAGGGTTCTGTATGAGATGCTATACATATTCCAATGTTTTCCAAAAGGATACTTAAAACATTCACAAAGGGAATTCTAGAAAACCAGAAAGATTTCTCCCTCCAAAAGTTGTGGGAGCCCCTCTGAATTAAAGCTTCCGACCTCTGAGTACCAGGCTGCCCTTGATTAAAAACAAATGGAACATGAGCTATGGAGCGTAAGCCTACCTGATTTATGGCTTGGAAAATTAAGTTACTATTACTTATGGGGCTTGGAAGCCAAGGCCCAATGCAAGAGCTAATTGAGAGTGGAGAAGGGGTATATGCCGAAATTGGGAAAATATATTTTAGAGAATGGCTGAGTGAAGACATCAGGGTATGTAATTAAATGGCCTTAAAAAAAAAAAAGTCACACTCCCAACAAGCTCTTATATCAAACAATTGGAATGTGTTGGTTTTATTAACTGGTCTTCTGCCATTTGCTCCATCAGACTGGGTACTCCTGAGTGAACTTCACCGTTGACTGACTCTAGGAAACATTAAAACCTTCATTACCAGGTGTCTTATAATCATGCAGTATTCATTTAGGAGGGAATTCTGTGATAGTTCTGCAAGAATTAAGCACTGTTTAGAATACACGCAATTCCTAGGCTTTGGTTAGCTTGTACAGGTTTCTACTGCCATGTTTCTGTAGTCATAAAAGTGTATCTTGTTGGGTTTTCTGACTCATCAAGTGAATTCCCAATAAATCCTAGGAAGGAATTTTATTTTCCTAAGAGTTAGGGACCAGGAAGTCCTTGTTGTGAAAGGTCAAACGCTGGAAGGCGTGGGAGGGAATAAAATTATGCCCAGTGTTCTTGCCACCAGCTCTCACTCCATTGTAAATCCGCCTTCCAAGTGGCTCAGAACGTTGTAAGATGAAGAACTAAAAAAACTATTTATTTCTTAGAGTAGGGCTGTGACTACATGAGTGATAAAATTGATGACATATGTACAGACTTTTTATTTTTGTTGGCCAAACATTCCAGACTGATTGCTGTAATTTGTTAGAGCAGCTACTCAAAATCTTTGAAATTGAAAGGTGATGCTGTCAAATCATAGTAAAGATCACTTTCATTCTCATGAAAGTTGGCTATTGAGGTAATATGTATACATACTTATTTAAATTCAGTGAAGAGCTATTCTGTTCATTGAGAGTTATTTTTCTAATTGAGACCATACAAGAATATTTCCCCACCTAATTTTAATTTTTTTTTAACGCAAACACTTTATCCTATAATTGTGGTTCTCACCAAGGGGTGGTTTTGCCCCAAAGGGAACATTTTGCAGTGTTGGGAGACATTTTTGATTGCCATATCTGGGGCAGGAGGTTGCTACTAGCATCTAGATGATTGAGGACTGGGATGCTCTTAAACATTCTAGAATGCAAAGTTCAGTCCCCCCCAACCAAGAATTATTCAATCCAAAGTATCAGGAGTGCCAAGGCTGATAAACCCTGCTCAACTATTCAGTGTGTAGACTACCGGGGCTTCCCAGGTGGCCCAATGGCAAAGAACCCACTGCCAATGCAAGGAGCAAGACAGGAGTTTGATCCCTGGGTCAGAAAGAGCCCCTGGGGGAGAGCAACCCACTCCAGTATTCCTGCCTGGAGAATCCCATGGACAGAGGCACCTGGTGGGCTACAGTCCAGGGGATCACAAAGAACTGGACGTGACTAATTATCCGAGTACCCAAGCATGCATATGCATATGTATAGCTGATTCACTGTGCTGTACACTTGAAATTAATACAACACTGTAAATCAACTTTACTCCAATAAAAAAAAATTTTTAACAAAAATAAAATATTGAAGGAGGTTTTTAAGAATTTATGGAACTCCTTTTTAATAAAGGTCTAAAATGCCCAACAGGAGAAAAATTCATTCCTAAAGAAACAAAATTCTCACCTTTCCCTAATTTAAAGACTTTTTTAAAAAAATTATTTCAGACTTCACTGAAATAGTAGACCGTTTGGGGGCATTTTTAGTCTCAGCTCTGGCTCTGTGTTGGTGAGATGCGCTGACAACTTCCAGCTACAGAAATATGCGTACGCCCTTCAGCGGGACACGCTACTGCAGTTATCTCCTCTTCCAGGCTATGCTGTTCCTCGGGATCCATTTAACTTCAGCTCTCTAGCCCGAGGTAACAAAGATGTTTCACACTCGCTAATTAGGGGCTGGCAGGTGACCCAGCCAACCCCTGGGATGGGAAACACACGGTTAATAAATTGTTTGGTCACGCTGCCTGCCTCTCAGAGATGCTCACAATCAACCATCCATCCACAACCTCTAACCTTTTGGGTTTTCTGCTCAGGAATTTAGAGGAAGGCAGGGAAGCCAGAGAAACACAGACAGCAAGAAAGAGCTCCTGAGAGACCCCAAACCAGAGGGCCCATGTGTAGAGACTTTCACTGAAGTGCTTCTCTCACTCGTAAACACAAAGAGTGAAATGTTGCTAAACAAAGAATATGAAGGAATCTTTCAAGACGTATATAAGTATATGTAGAAACCACCTTTCACAATTTCTTGGTCATTTGTTTAAATTACTGATTCCAGACTACCATACTACTTTCCATTATTAGAAAGAATTTTTAAAGATTATTAATGAATAAGAGAAAAATTAAATATTGGGTTGGCCAAAAAGTTTGCTCGGGTTTCACCATAAGATGGTACAGAAAAACCCAAATGAACTTTTTGGCTAACTCGACATGAGGATGATAAGGTTGCAAACGGAACTTAAAGATGTATAACAAAGCAAAATTCCTCTCTCTCCCTTCTTCTCCACCTTCTCCCTTCCCCTCTTTCCATGTATACATATGTGTGGGTGAGTGTGTGTATGCTTTATGAGACAGAAAAATATTATGCTAGCATTTCTTCCTATGGTCAGTGACATTAGTCATATTTTATTTCTGGCAGCCCAATCTGTGCCTGGAAATAAGTTAATAAGTGCATGATGAAAGTTAAGTATAATTTAAAGATGAAAAATAACTGTATTGAGAAAAATGCATCATGTCAACTTGAGAATTTTTCAAAAGTGGTTTCAGAAACACAGCTGAGCCTAATTTCATTTGTGAGCCATGGTCTGGAGCATGGAAAAGGTTGACTGGGTGCTTATTTATTAAAATGAAGAAATCAAATTAATGCTGGGAGCTGTTAAGAAAAAAAAAAAAACAGAAATCAACCCAATATCTGCTTGTTTAATAAATTCAGCCCCATGAAATTGCTGAGTTTATAGGTCAACAATAAATGTTAACAGTTTTACATGGCTTAGTTTAATAGCATCATATGCACACACACAAAACTACTTAATGGAACAATTTAAATCTTTCCCCTTACCTCCCAAATTATCTGTGAAAGAGAAGCATGAAAGTTATACCCTGTCTTCCCCTTCCACTGGTGTGGGATGACGTCTTAGAAATATTTTCTCCCTCCTCGTGTAGTGAGTGAAAGTTCCTCAGTCATGTCTGACAATTTTGCAACACCATGGACTGTATAGAATTCCATGGAATTCTCCAGGTCAGAATACTGGAGTGGGTAGCCTTTCCCTTCTCCTGGGGATCTTCCCAACCTAGAGGTCAAACCCAGGTCTCCTGCACTGCAGGCAGATTCTTTATCAGCTGAGCCACCAGGGAAGCCCAAGAATACTGGTGTGGGTAGCCTATCTCTTCTCCAGTGGATCTCCCCAACCCAGGAATTGAACTGGGGTCTCCTGCATTGCAGGTGGATTCTTTACCAACTGAGCTGCTAGGGAAGTCCTCCATAGGCATCTAGAATAATTTTCACTTCCAGAAAGAAGTAGTCATTTCTGGATATGTTGGGATTACATGGGAAGTAGGGCTGGGACGGGGCTTCCCAGGTTGCTCAGTGGTAAAGAATTCGCCAGTCAATGCAGGAAATACAGGAGATGTTGGTTTGATCCCTGGGTCAGAAAGATCCCCTGAGGAGGAAATGGCTTACCCACTCCAGTATTCTTGCCTGGGAAATCCCATGGACAGAGGAGCCCGGTGGGAATAGTCCAGGGGGTCGCTAAGAGATGGACACAGCTGAGTAACTAAACGACAACAAGCTCACCCCACGGCCCTAAGACGCAAAGCCTTAGCAGGGCTCCCGCACTCGGCACTGGACAGTTAAGTGTCACAGCTCAGCTCACCCCACGGCCCTAAGACGCAAACCCTTAAGCAGGGCTCCCGCACTCAGCACTGGACAGTAAAGTGTCACAGCTCAGCTCACCCCATGGCCCTAAGACGCAAAGCCTTAGCAGGGCTCCCGCACTCGGCACTGGACAGTAAAATGTCACAGCTCAGCTCAGTTCAGGCGCTCAGTCGTGTCCAACTCTTTGCAACCCCATGAATCGCAGCATGCCAGGCCTCCCTGTCCATCACCATTTCCCGGAGTTCACTCAGGCTCACATCCATTGAGTCCGTGATGCCATCCAGCCATCTCATCCTCGGTCGTCCCCTTCTCCTCCTGCCCCCAATCCCTCCCAGCATCAGAGTCTTTTCCAATGAGTCAACTCTTCGCATGAGGTGGCCAAAGTACTGGAGTTTCAGCTTTATCATCATTCCTTCCAAAGAAATCCCAGGGTTGATCTCCTTCAGAATGGACTGGTTGGATCTCCTTGCAGTCCAAGGGACTCTCAAGAGTCTTCTCCAACACCACAGTTCAAAAGCATCAATTCTTCAGCGATCAGCTTTCTTCACAGTCCAACTCACATCCATACATGACCACAGGAAAAACAGACCAGGTCAGAATTCTGATCGTATGGTTAAGGGCTGAGATAAGAGTAAACATGGTGTTTTAGGGGGACACAAAGAAACGGGCAAGGATGCCTGGGTGGAGACTGAGACTCTTAGAACCGGAGGTCCAGCAGGAACGCTTTATAAGAATAGAGGTCTCTGAATTTGAACGGACATACTTAGGGCTTCCCAGATGGAACCCACCTTCCAGTGCAGAAGACACAAAGACTCAGGATCGATCCCTGGGCCCAGAAGACCCCCTGGAGGAGGAAATGGCCACCTACACCAGGATTCCTGCCTGGAGAACCCCATGGACAGAGGAGCCTGGCGGGCTACAGTCCATGGGGTCGCAAAAAGAGTCAGACACGACGGAGGCAACTCGGGACACAGAGCATGAATATGCAGTTTGCCACACTCCCCACCCTACGCAATCAGCAGCATCTATCTGCGTGGTCACTGCTGGTGACAGTGACCTCTGAGGGAACTGGCTGAGTTCACGAGGCAGCTGAGAAGTGGCTCTCAGGCTGGTTGAACCCCAACGGTACGTTAGCCGTGCAGACTGGGGAAGGGACCGCAGGAGAGCAAACTGTCCCTGAAATGGAGCAGAGGCATGAAAACGAGCCCCGGCTGAAGGGGCCGCAGGTCAGCATTGCTGCAGAGGCCAAGGGCAGGCACTGCAAAGGACGGCGGGAGTAACCCCATCACATGTAGTTACCTAGTCATATAATATATGAAAATTAATAATATGTGTATTTCATAAATATAAACATATAATTACATTGTATAATACATGCAATTCTATAACAGATCATGTATACCTTATTTATAAATATTTCATCAATATATTTTATATTTGATTAATACATCTGCATATTATTTCTATTTTAAAGTTATATTTTATATATTGTTCACATTAAAATATTTATATATTACATATCATTTATAACTGTTTATACTATATATTATTTGTTATATTTACATATATAAACTATATGTAGTATACAGCATATTATTTATACATAATATATACAGTCCACATATATTCTATAAGCATAAACACACACTATATATATCATATATATTATATACTTTTATAAATAAATATATATGTATAAATATATAATAAACTATAATATAATGTATATACTCATATATAAATTATATATTATATATAATAAATTACACTATATAAATTAATAATATTCCATGTCCATTGGTAATAGATCACAAACAAGGAATTCTTTTTTTTTGTACAAGGTCTGGATGAAGAGTGCCAGATAAAACACAAAATGCCCAGTTAAATTTCAAATTATTTAAAATATGACTTTGTCCCACATGCTACATGGAACATATCCTAGGAAAAAAATATATATATACACGTCCCCCAAATCACACGGGACACACTTACACTGAAAAGATTCATTGTTGTTGGTGCTCATCTGAAGCTCAGAGCTTCCTGGAGCCCCTCATTTTCTCTCGCTCCATCTGGCAGCCCCGGCCTGCACAGCTGGGGCCTCCTCCGAGCGCCCCCGACCCCGCGGCATGCACCCAGACCCTCAGGGCTCTCAGGGAGCCTGGAGGGGCCGTGCTGAGCACACGGGACTTCCTGTCCCCACGTGTCGCTTCCTGTCTTGTCTGTGGCCCGTGTGCACCCTAATGTCTCACCTTGTTTGCACCCCGCTGGCTCTCCTTGGGGCTCCCTCCCAGACACCCTGAGAGCAGGTTGAAGAGGACGGTGGGTGGGTGCACAGGGAGCCCTGGGGGTCTGGAGGCTGAGTGGGAGAGAGTAGGTTGTCAACCAAGTCGGCAGCCTGCTGGCAACACCCAACAATGACCCTGTTGCTTTAACACAAAGGAGGACTGTGTCCTCGCACTTCTCAGAGGTCATCCCTGCTCGGGTCTATCGAGGGGGCCCCCCAGAAGAAAGCTGGCCAAGAAGCCCATTCTCCGAGGTGCAGCTCAATTACAGCCCAGACTGGGAGGCTCCGAGGGAGCCTTTCAGCCTAGGGCCAGCAGGGCATCCCTCACCAGCGCCCGAAGCACCGGTTACCAGATTCAGGGTGTCGCCGCCTGCAGCATTCCAAGTGGCTGACACCTTTACAACGACCGTTTTCCATCTTTTCCCTAACCTCGCCATGGGTCCTCGAGCGAGGGTCACTGGAGCTGTCTTCAGGAAGAGGGAGAAGGGTCCTGGGCTCACGGGGGCCTTCCAGCTCAGTCTTCCAAAGCAGAATTAAACTTTTAATCTGATTTGACACAGTTATTTGGGGAATCCGCAGACGTGTCATGCGGCAGATGATTAAAGCGGAACTAAGGGATTTGGACCTGTCTTTGTGAAGAAGATAAAAAAAGTGGGAGGAATTTGCTCCGTTTCTCCTTTTACACATCCCACACAACAAAACTGCACTGCAGACACTTGGCAATGCTCTGAGTTCCAGCGGCAAGCTAGGCATGGGAAAAACAGCGAGAAAGAGGCAGTAAAAGGCCTTTTCTCACCAAGCTGCTAGGAGCATGCACATCCTCAGTCACCCAGTCGGGTCTGACTCTTTGCGACCCTGTGGACCGTGGCCCACCAGGCTCCTCTGTCCATGGGGTTCTTCAGGAGAGAAAGCTGGAGTGGGTTGCCAACTGCTTAAACCAAAATGTTGGCGTTAGAGGGATGGGCTGTTTAGTCGCTCAGGTGTGTCTGACTCTTTGCGACCCCGTGGACTGAAGCCTACCAGGCTCCTCTGTCCATGGGATTCTCCAGACAAGAATACTGGAGTGGGTTGCCATGCCCTCCTCCAGGGGATCTTCCCAACCCAAGGATCAAACCCACATCTCCTATGGCTACTGCGCTGGCAAGCGGATTCTTTACTATTGAGCCGGGGGGAAGCCAGCTAGTGAGCATACAATGCATTTTTTTTCTTGTCTTCATCACTAGCCAACTTTGCTTAAAGGAGTTAGCAAAAACAGTAAAATCAATTGTTTCCCTTAAGTGAAGAGCATTTTCTAGGGGGAAGGGCAGCCCACAGGGCACAGCATGTGGGGGTCAAAGTTCCTCGACCAGAGACTGTCAAAGTTCCTCGACCAGAGATTGAACCCAAATTCTTTGCAGTGGAAACCCAGAGTCCTAACCACTGGACCACCAGGGAAGTCCCTCCAAAGAGCTCTTATAAGCAATAATAAGTTATGGTAAAATGTCAGCAGGGTTTCCCAGTTGGCACAAGTGGTAAAGATCTGCCCGCCAATGCAGGAGACAGGAGATGCAGGTTCGATCCCCGGATCAGAAAGATTCCCTGAAGGAAGGGCAACCCACTTCACTTTTTCTGTGTGGAGAACCCCATGGACAGAGGAGCCTGGCGGGTTACAGTCCATGGGGTCACACAAGAGTCAGACACAGCTGAGCAGCTAAACAACAAGGCTTTACCCCAGGGGAACGTGTGTCTGTGGGCGTGACACTCGCTGTTTTCAGCCGGTTTGCCTTTGTCATAACACATCCTCACGGGTTCCCTCTTTGCTCCTTAGGGACAGTGGGAGGATGGTAAGATAAAAGCAAGTCCCTTACTCAAATAGGAACAGGGTTCACCAGCTCTCATATCTGAAAACACTTTTCTGTTCCAAGACTAAAAACACACCAAGGTTCGAAGATCAGAGAATCACACTCATACTTCCCACCACTTGCTTATCAACACTGGGGAAGCAGGCTGTTCTGTATGAGGATCAACAGTCCTCACTAGGACTCCAGCTCTGGAAGAGCGGGTTTTTAAGGGGAGAGTCATGAGTTTCATGAACCTCATGCAGAGAGTGGTACGGGGTGGGGTGGCGTTAGCCCTGAAGCCCCAGGCCTCTTTGTTATGGGAGCCCTCCCACTCTGTCTGACAACTTCACTGTTCCTCCTGCTACAGAGGTGCAGGCCAACAGTGACCTGTTGTTCTACGCTGGGTGTAGAGACTTCCAGGCCTCACATCTTGACCTTGGGCAAATTGCATAAAGTCCTGGGACTCCACTTCACCATCTATAAAACAGCAATAACCCTACATGCCTCTCCCTCCTTCATAGGGTTGTTTTAAGGGCAACATGTTAAGGTCATCCACCTAAAAGCACGTAGAGGTAGAAAATTAATGCAGGATAGGTATTCATACGATAACTGTTGTCGTCGTTCTGACAGCACCGTCCTCTTATTGTCATCAGTGGATGTTATGAAGTTCCCCCCTTGCACACCCTGCTCCATAGACAGCAGATAATATCCCACCTTTGCATCGACTGTACCTTCTGCCTGGAAAGCTCCTTGGCCCCAGAGCCTCGTAGTCAGCTTCCTCTCCTCCTTCAAAGTTTGTTCAGATGCCATTATGGTTGTGGGGGGAAGGATGCAGGCAAAGGCTAATTAGTGAGCTTGGGATGGACAGGTACACACTGTGATATTTAAAATGCATAACCAACAAGCACCTCCCTACAGCACATGGATCTCTGCTCAAGGTTATGTGGCAGCCTGGATGGGAAGGGAGTCTGGGGGAGAATGGATACGTGCATGTGTGTGGCTGAGTTCCTTTGCTGTCCACCTGAAGCTGTCACAGTATTATTTGCTAATCAGCTATGGAGGTGGTGGAGGTGGTTTAGTTGCTCAGTTGTTTCTGAGTCTTGTGACCCCAGGGACTGTATCCTGCCGGGCTCCTCTGTTTGAAGGATTTCTCTACCCAGGGATCGGACCTGCGTCTCCTGCTTGGCACGTGGATCCTTACCACTGGGCCACCTGGGAAGCTATACCCCAATACGAAGTAAAAAGTTAAAAAAACAAAAATGTGTTCAAATGCCATCTTCCAATGAGGCACGCTCTGACTCTTCCATTCAAATCACAACCCGCCCCTCCACCCTCGGCATTCCTGATGCTCCATGACCTCTGTTGCATATTTTACTATGCTTTATTTCTTCCAACACACTATAAAGTCCATTATGCTTCAGATAGTTTTGATTGAAGTAATGCATTAAACTGACATCATAAATACATCACTTATTGTGTTTATGATCTACTGTCTCTCTCTGTTTCACAAGGTGAAATATCTGTCTGTTTTGCGTATTAAAATATCCCAAGCTTATTTAAGATAGCACTTGGCACAAAGTAAACATTTAAAAAAATATTTGTTCAATGAAGCAATTAAGTGAAAATAAATGTGTGGCCATCCATTGCCTGTGTTCTCTGTTCTTCAGCCTAGAGTCTAACCTACCTTTTCAGCACTATCTCCCTCCTCCCTTTTTTTGGTTTTCCCCTTTGATAAACACAGTCAGCTAATATGGATTGTCTTTCATTGCTCCCAACATCCTACAGAATTGTATAAACTGTCTTTATTCTGCTTCTTATGCTTAGAAAGCCCACTCTGCAAGTGGTCTCAATTCAAGTCCTCCTTATCTTTCCAGTTCAAATGATTTTTCCTCTGTGAGGCCCTTCCTGATTTTCAAGCAAGGACATACCCTATCCCTTCTCTGTACTCAGCATGTGACTTTGCCCTTTACATTGACCTTGCCCTCTGTTTGTTTGGGGCGCTGTCTCACTCGCTAGAGCTGCCACCACAGACCAGGTGACTTAAACAACAGAAATTTATCTTCTCACAATTCTGGAGGTGCGAAGTCTGAGGTCAGGTGTTGGCAAGGCTGGTTTCTTCGGAGGTCTCTCTCCTTGGCTTGCAGACCACCGTCCTCTCACTGTGTGTTCACATGTTCTGTATGTCTGTGTCCAAACTCCATCATAAGGATAGCAGTCATGTGGAAATGGGGTTCATTGTGATGACTTCCTTTTAAGTTAATTACTTCTTTAAAGATCCTATCACAGGAACTTCCCGGGTGGTCCAGTGGCTAAGACTTCCCATTCCCAATGCAGGGGACCCGGGTTTCATCCCTGGTTGGGAACAAGATCCCATATGCCACATGCAAACTAAGAGTTGGCATGCCACAACTGAAAGATCCCATGTGCTTCAACTATCATAAAACATCCTACATGCCACAACTAAGACCCAGAACAGCCAAATAAATAAATAACTTTAAGAAAAAAAAAAAACAGAGTAAGATCTGTCTTCTGAGAATTAAAAAAAGACCCTATTGTCAACCACAGTCCTTTTCTGAGGTACTGGAGGTTCAGCTTCCACATATGAATTTGGAGGGGACTCTCAAGTTCAGCCCACAGCACGTGTGTACCCTCAAGCTCCCCCAATCTGCTCTAGGCTATGAACCATGGATTTCTTCAGGACAGGCACTTGGTCGCCTCCATTTTTGTGACTCCCAAGCAACCTGGCATGGTTTCAGACTGTTAACTGGTCCCTGAAAGAGACCAGGTGTAGCGCCCATCCAAGCACAGTCTCACAGAAAGCAGAGTCTTTGATGAAGGTGATTTTGAGTCTTCCCCTGCTCTTTAGATCAAGTGTCAAATCAGCACGATCCCCTGGAATTTTTCTCAGCCTTCTGCCTTATCCCTTTTCTTTCTCCCCAGGTTTGCTCTCTTGAAGCTCATTTTCGAGATAAGGAATGATTTGCTTCTTCAACTGCTCTTTGGAAATGAAAATAAAGGCTTCTTTGGTGGCTCAGACAGTAAAGAATCTGCCTGCAATGCAGGACACCTGGGTTTGATCTCTGGGTCAGAAAAGATCCCCTGGAGAAGGGAATGGCAACCCATTCCAGTATTCTTGCCTGGAGAATCCCATGGACAGAGGAGGCTGGTGGGCTACAGTCCACGGGGTTGCAAAGAGTCAGACATGACTGAGCGACCAACACTTAATAAGAATAAACTAAGTCTTCATTCTGCTTATCAATAAATGAGCCTCTTTATAACTTTTTTAAAGAATTTTTTTTGAGGGGGATCTGTACCATTTTTAAAGTCTTTATTGAATTTGTTACAATACTGTTTCTGTTTTTTGGCCATGAGGCATGTGGGATATCTTAGTTCCTGGAGCAGGGATCAAATCCACATGCCCTGCGTTGGAAGGCAGTCTTTTTGTTTATTTATTTTGGTTGCACTGGGTCTTTGGAGAAGACTCTTGAGAATCCCTTGGACTGCAAGGAGATCAAGAAGCTGAAACTCCAATACTTTGGCCACCTGATAAGAAAAACTGACTCATTGGAAAAGACCCTCATGCTGGGAAGATTGAAGGCGGGAGGAGAAGGGGTCGACAGAGGATGAGAGATGGTTGGATGGCATCACTGACTCGATGGACATGAGTTTGAGCAAGCTCTGGGAGTTGGTGATGGANAAAAACTGACTCATTGGAAAAGACCCTCATGCTGGGAAGATTGAAGGCGGGAGGAGAAGGGGTCGACAGAGGATGAGAGATGGTTGGATGGCATCACTGACTCGATGGACATGAGTTTGAGCAAGCTCTGGGAGTTGGTGATGGACAGGGAGGCCTGGGGTGCTGCGGTCCATGGGGTCACAAAGAGTCAGATATGACTGGGCAGCTGAACTGCACTGGGTCTCCGTCGCCGTGGAGGGCATTCTCTAGCTGAGGTGAGGGGAGTGGCTCTCCACTGCAGCGCAGGTGTCTCACTGAGGGGCCCCTCTCATGCAGAGCCCAGGCTCTCAGGCGCATGGGCTTCAGGAGTTGCAGTGCACGGGCTTACTTGCTCTGTGGCCTGTGGGATCTTCCCAGACCAGGAATCGAACCCTTGTCCCCCGCACTGGCAGGCAGATTCCTATCCACTGGACCCCCAGGGAAGCCCCTGTAACTTTCGGTGAGGAGAAATCCTGCATAAACAGTCTAACATTGTAATAAGTAAGGTATGATCAAATCCTAAGGAGACTTTCTCTCTGAACAGTATTCTCACTATCTGCGTTAGCATCTGCCTATTTTGTATTCACGGCTTGCTGATTTGGACGTACACAATATCCTTGACCACCTCTGCTTCAACTAAGAATTAAAAAAAAACTCTTTCCAAACCACAAGAATGGTGTGTATCAGTCAAAATATGAAAATGCTCTTAGCTAACACAGGATCCAGCTTGAGAAACATTAGCTGAGAGAACTCTAGACACGCGTCTTAGGAGACTGACAGTGAAAACTGCTGCAAGCCTGGAAACACAATGAACTCTCAGTTTTCCAGAAGATGGCTGGTCTTCACAGCACATGTTAAAGACCTTATATATAGAAAAGCAGTCCTTAATTGAATTCCTCCATTAGCATTCATGGACAAAACTCTGACCGCCTGATTTCTGGTTACTGAAAAGAACACACATTCTGTCAGTGAGACTAAGGGACACAAAACAAGATATTGGTTAAAAACAAGACCAGTTGGAAATTTATGCTTAAAGAATAATGTCATCAAAAAGCTATCTCAAAGAGATAAGGATACTCAAAATCTCCAAAATTAAACAAAATAATCCTTATAATAACTTTTAAGAACAGGAGACAGGCAGTGTTTTCGGGGGGATAAAAGGACTGAATTAAGCAAGGAAGCTGAAGTTATCTCACTGTTTCTAGCTGGCATTTGCTGTGTGAATTGGCATAACTCACAGATCATTCTTGGGTTTCAGGAGTTTCATCTGTGAGAAGAAAGAGCAGATGAAGTGACAAGGCTGAACTGTGAACTTTGGGGAACTCAAACGTCTCCATAAAATTGCCTTATTTTTCAAAGCCTTCCCTCAGTTCCTGGAAGCCCCCACTGACTCTTTCGGGGGGTGCTTGTGTTGGACGGGGAAGGCAACGGCACCCCACCCCAGTACTCTTGCCTGGAAATCCAATGGACAGAGTAGCCTGGTGGGCTGCAGTCCATGGGGTCGCTAACAGTCGGACAGACTGAGCGACTTCACTTTCACTTTTCTCTTTCATGCATTGAAGAAGGGAATGGCAACCCACTCCAGTATTCTTGCCTGGAGAATCCCAGGGATGGGGGAGCCTGGTGGGCTGCTGTCTATGGGGTCACACAGAGTCGGACACGACTGAAGTGACTTAGCAGCAGCAGTAGCAGTTGTGTTGGACAGAGAGCCAGGAGCACTCTGTGCAACGATCAGGTTGTACCATTTCTGCGAGGAGCCAACACTGGGGACGGGGTTCTCTGGTGCTCCCAGGGTCCCCCACCTCCTGAAGCCGAGACACTCAGACCATTCATCAAGAGGTCCCACGCTGACAACAGTAACACCCACAAGACAGTGATGACGAAAGCAGGTCAGTACAACAAGCATAGCTCCTGGGGTCACACTACGTCACTCCTCAGCAATCTTATCAGGCATGATATGAAGACACACACTAACCATGAAGTTACTACTGAAAGCATAGGTCAGGTTTACATAGGAAAAATGAAGAAGGAAAGTGACTCCTTTTTCCTAATGTGTCTTGTATTGTTTAGGCAAATTTGTTCTAATAAGCTCAATTTTTACAAATATATTCCAATGGAAAAAAGATCTGAATCTCCCCTTGCCAAATGCCAGGAGTTGCTCATGTAGGCATTGCCTGACAGCCCCAGAGAAACCTGCCAGTTCCCGTTCCTAGTAGGTTGAGCTGCAGACGCAACGCCACATCACCCAAAGAATCTGTCTGTCAGGGAAAGACCAAAAACAATTCAGATCATAGTAAGATCTGATTATTTACAGAATTGTACACTGAAGTGGTATTCTCTCCTTTTGACTTTGCAAGTCTCATTACACTCTAGGTATGCAAAGTAAATCGGGAAACTAACGGTTGCCCCAGAAAAGTTGTCAAAAACAGGGGAACCCAGGAATTCTCAGCATGTTACAGACCAAAAACCAAATCCAGGTGGCGCTCGTGATAGAGAATCCACCCCAGAGTGCAGGAGGCTTCAGGAGAGGCAGTCAGCCTGCGTCAGGAAGGCCCCCTGGAGGGGGCACGGCAACCCTTCCGAAGGTTACTCTTGCCTGGAGAATCCCATGGACAGAGGAGCTTGGTGGGCTACAGTCCAGGGGGTCACAGAGAGTCATACACGCCGGAAGTGACGAGCACGCACGCACTCGACTCCTGCAGGCTGATGAGCTCCAGCAGGGGAGTACACCTAGGGTTATGACAGGAATAATTACGCCAAGGACCTTTATGGTGGTTGTGTCGTTGCTAAGTCGTGTCTGACTCTTTGGGGACCCCATGGACTAGCCCGCCAGGCTCCTCTGTCCGTGGGGTTTCCCAGGCAAGGATACTGGAGCGGTTGCCATTTCCTTCTCCAAGGGATCTTCCCAACCCAGGGAATGAACCTGGGTCTCCTGCATTTCAGGCAGATTCTTTACCACCGCACCATCAGGGAAGCCCTGTTTTTGTACATGGCCTTGTTTGACACTTCATATGAGAAGAATAAGATGATATGTATAATACTACCTTTATCTTTTACAGATGGCTTCTCTCACTTAACATAATATTTTTCAGGTTCACCCACATTACAACCATATCAGTATTTTGCTCCTTTTTAATGACAAATAGTACTTCACTATATGGGATATTCAACAGTTTCTTCATCAATTGATGGATATCTTTAGGCATAAATAACTAATAAAACAGTAGTGCTGTTTTGAAGACCCGCTTTCACTTCTCTTAAATAAATATTGGAAAGTAAAAGCTGTGTCCTATGGTAACTTTTCTAATGAGTCAGTATGCATCAGGTGGCCAAAGTATTGGAAAAGACCCTGATGCTGGGAAAGACTAAAGGCAGGAGGAGAAGGGGACGACAGAGGATGAGGTGGTTGGATGGCATCACTGACTCGATGGACCTGAGTTTGAGCCAGCTCTGGGAGTTGGTGAAGCACAGGAAAGCCTGGAATGCTGCAGTCCAGGGGGAAGCAAAAAGCCGGACATGACTGAGCGGCTGAAATTAATTTATGATAACTTTATCTTTCAGAAACCACTGAATTATATTCCAAAGTGGCTGCATCATTTTATGTTCCCACCAGCAACATAGGAGTCTTCCATTTTCTTCACATCCTCACCAACACCTTTTATCATCTTTTAAAAAAAAAACTTCATTGAGGTATAGTTGCTTTACGATGCAGTGTTAGTTTCCACAGTACGGCAGAGTGAATCAGCTCTACCTATACACACACGGCCTCTTTTTGTGGAGTTGTAAGAGACTTGAAACTTAGCTTATCTTTGGGTCCACTGACATCTGGCTATTATTGATATATTATCATAAGTGTGTGAAGACAAAGAGTTGTTGATATTCAATGATCATTCCCTCTCTTATATCAAAAGTGCCCGATTGCAATCTGTCCTTATTATACTATTTGAAAATAAGCTGCTGATAGGGCTTCTCTGGCAGTCCAGTGGCTGGGACTCCACGGTCCCAGTGCAGGAGACCCAGGTTTGATCCCTGGTCAGGGAGCTGGATCCCACAGGCAGCCACAGCTAGGACCCGGCACAGCCAAAGAAATACAAATAAGTAAAGCAAAAAAGAAAATAAGATTTTGTTCTCCCCTCTCTGTCCTGTAACTATTTGGTCACCTCCAGTGTAGACTAGCATGAAAAAATGTCAATCACAGCTAAGAAAAAATAACCCAGGCGTGCTGAAAGAAGAAGCGGCAAGGCAGAGTTTTTCAGCAGACACACACACACACAGTCATGCAGTTCGATGTTTCCAAAAAAGAAATGGAAGCAGCTCAAGACCATAGCAGCAAAACTTCAGGCTACCGCGTTTTGGCTTCTCATTTCACCAGTTCCCAGTATTTCTACTGAAATGAAAAGGTTAGTCATTAGTCAGTGGAAATTTTTGTTGAAGGGAAAAAAGTATATACTAATGGAATCTGTTGTCCAGACTGCAAACTGCTTTACAAGTGACAATTAATTAAGATCCACAACACAAGCATAAAGCAGTTCTAACCCCTATCACAGCAAAGCTTTGCTGAACCTTGTTATTTCTTAGGATGAAACATCTTGAGACAGGACTGGGACATGGGAATGTCATGAGAATTTTTACAATGTATAAAGGGCACATATGCAGACCTTTCATTTTGCAAATTACTTAGAGAAGCAGCAGGACAAATCCGATGAACCTCCCATACGCTATCAGAAACTGAATTCTCTTTGGGGCATGGATTAAGTGAGACTCTTCCCACTTCATCTGAAGACATGCTAGTTTTTTCCCTCACTCATGACACCCAACTTTGACCAACACAGAGTAGCAATATGGCAAACTTGGTAGCCGGCAGTTCATCCAACACACTCGCACTGATCATCAACTGAACGTCAGTTTTTGTATTTCCTGAAACTGTCCATTCCAATATACTTTATAGTAGTGTCACAGCATTAGAGTTGCCAGCAGTGGGTGATGACAGAGCTGGGCGTGGGAGGTAGAAGAACCACAAGATAAACAAGAAATTAAGTCACAGAATCTGGTAAAACAAGGGGAGATGCTAATCAGAGATCCTCGCTCCCATCCCCTAGGAGTGGTGACGTCATGAGTCACTCCATCAGCACGATGCTGATGGCTGTGTGTTCTCCCCTCGACTCCAGAACTCTTCCAGGTTCAGTCAATGCCCAAGCCATCAGGCCAAGGGCTATTTTCAGCTCCAGCAGCTCCCTTGTTTTGCGAGCAGCCCAGACAGGAAACCACCCAGTCTGGGAGGATTCAGTTAGGTCCCAAAAGAGCACACATTCAGGTACAAAACTTTCAAGGCAGCAAGGGATGTTGTGGTTAATCTCCATGCACCACTGAAGAGGGGACAAACAGGCGCTGGTTCTCCACGGAGTTAACACTGTTTTACACACATGCACACACACACCCTTCACACACATACACACATGCACATACAACAATACATGTATGTATATGCATGCATGTGCCACACATACACATCTGTTCTATATATGTAAACACATAACACACATATAAACGTGTGTTTGTGTGTATATATGGAAATACATACATGACTGTGTGTACCTAAACATATGACATGCACCATACATAGCATATATTTTGTGTGTGTGTATACACATATATGTATGTGTGTGTAGTATATGACACACACATTTGTATGCATATGTATATACATGTGTGTACGCATGCACATGCATGCATGCATTTACTTAAATATGTGTGTATATCACATACATATACATATTTTCACTTAGGTGTGTATATACATAAACATGTATGTACATGTATGTAAGCATATGAGGGGTGGATCTAAAGGCATTTTACAACCCCCCATTCCTCTCTATGTGTTTCTACATGGATTTCTACAGAGAACTTGCGGAGACTTCAAATTTACTCCTTTTTTTTTTTTGGAAGATGTTTCATTTCAATTGAAAGTGCCACTAGTTAACCATCATGTTGAGTGTAAGGGGAGCAAGCTCGGGCAGATTTTGTAGAGAGGATAAACATCGGGCAGATTTTGTAGAGAGGATAAACATCTGTCACATGCAGAGTTCTGGTTACAATTTGGAGAACGTCCTTAAGGTGCATTTGACTTCTTCATCATCTCCCAGGAGGCTCCAGCTGGTAAGTCCATCTGACATTCCAGGACCTACAGGTGCCCACATGGCTTTAGAAAGAAAAACGGGAAAAGAGGGCCAGAGGACACAGCAGATCCCGCACGGTCAGCTGGGACACCGGGAACCTACCCATACAAGACATTACTCAGTTTATCTGGAATTTAACCAAGTTTCCTAAAGTTTGTCTGAAACCCTCTCGTTGGTACTCATCACCTATTCATTCTTACGTCTTGATTTCTTCATGGCCAGTCTGGCTGTTCTAATCTTTATTTCCTCACGGGGCATAGTCCACAGCTGGGAACAGGAGAATCTACTAATATTTCTTGGATCAATGGATAGACACGTAACAAACATAACCCAAATCATTAATTCTTACAAACTGCACTATTTAACATAAAATGGTCAAATTAAAGTTAATTGAGGAAATAAATGTCCATAAGAACTTTCCGATGCATGACTTCAGATCAGGCTATTTAATACGACAGTTTCTACAGCTGGTAGGTTAGTACTTGAATTGAGACTAATTTCTCCCTGGAGGTGAAACTAAAGTTCCATTCAACCATGGGTAACTACCATTTACTGAATGCTCAGTATCATCCAACAAATATTTATACGAACCTTTAACTCTCACAAAGCCCTACTGGGAAGAGAAGTTTAACCCTCTTTCACAGAGGAGGAAAGGGAAGCTCAAAGACATTAAGCAGTTTGCAGAAGATCACACAGCCATCTTCAAGGACAACTGGAATTTGAACTCAGGCAGACTGGCTCCAATACTGGTATCCTAACTATTCAGCTACACAGTAGATCAAATAAAACAAATTCTATGTATTCAACAGGGCTTCCTAGGTGGCTCAGTGATAAAGAATCTGTCTGCCAAGAAGGAGGCTCAGGTTTGATCCCTATGTCTGGAAGATCCCTTGGAGAAGGAAACGGCAACCACTCCAGTATTCCTGCCTAGGAAATTTCATGGACAGAGGAGCCTGGCAAAGCTAATCACAGAGAATCCGGCATGATTTAGTGACTAAACAAAAACAATGTATTCAACTATACTGGTGGCTCAGCGGTAAAGAACCCACCTCAATCCAGGAGACTCAGTCCAATCCCTGGGTCAGGAAGATTCCCCTGGAGAAGGAAATGGCAACCCACTCCGGTATTCTTGCCTGGGAAATCCCATGGACAGAGGAGCCNACTAAACAAAAACAATGTATTCAACTATACTGGTGGCTCAGCGGTAAAGAACCCACCTCAATCCAGGAGACTCAGTCCAATCCCTGGGTCAGGAAGATTCCCCTGGAGAAGGAAATGGCAACCCACTCCGGTATTCTTGCCTGGGAAATCCCATGGACAGAGGAGCCTGGAGGGCTACAGTCCATGGGGTCACAATAGGTGGACCCGGCTTAGCAACTAAACCACCACCACCACCACCACCGCCGCAAGCTGACTCCATAGCTTTTGCTTCTGGAAATAAATGAGCTCTGACTGCCCATGCCCTAGTTCCCTTTCTCTACTACCAATAACACTCTCGAACAGGCCTTGTGTGTTTTTCCTTCTACAACTCCCCACTTCCATGTAACTCTTAGTCAACACTGCCAATGGCTTTCCAAAATAGCAACAATCTATGAGAAGACTCTCCCACTGGAATTATGCTCCAAATTTAAGATTTCATCAAGTTAATCCTCCCACTCCTCCTCACCCACTCTCAGCTCCAAAATACAGGACAAGGTAAAAAAGTAGGAGCAATTAACACAGTATAAGGCTTCTTTTGTAAAACTTGTGGAGGGGAGGGGAGGAGTTGGGGTACAGATTTCTCAGACTAGNCTCCTCACCCACTCTCAGCTCCAAAATATAGGACAAGGTAAAAAAGTAGGAGCAATTAACACAGTATAAGGCTTCTTTTGTAAAACTTGTGGAGGGGAGGGGAGGAGTTGGGGTACAGATTTCTCAGACTAGGGATTCATATCCAATAGATAAACCCAGAAAAATGAAAGTGTTAGTCACTCAGTCGTGTCTGACTCTTTGCGATCCCATGGACTATAGCCTGCCAGGCTCCTCTCTCCATGGAATTTTTCAGGTGAGAATATTGGATTGGATACCCATTGCCTTCTCCAGGGGATCTTTTTGATCCAGGGATCAAACCCAGGTCTCCTGCATTGCAGGTGGATTCTTTACCATCTGAGCTATGAGGGAAGCCCAAAAAAGCTGGGCATAATTCCTTTTATTAAGGATTGCTCAGGTCATTATTCTAGACTCACAACAGCTATATTTGAGATTAAAAGAATATTTTGGAAAGTTCCCTAAAGTCATTTCATGTAAAGGACTATAAAAATATTAGGCCTCATGCTATCTTATCTTCATTTCATAGAGATGTAATGTATCTTTATTAGCCAGTTTTAAAGTAATATTTTAGGTGATGACAAGTTGAAAAAACTGGATATACGAAACTGTAACTGGAAATTTTCACTGGGAAAATTTAATCCATTTTGACTGATGGCTGGAAGGAAAAGAGGGTAAGATTGACTTAACAATTTGGAAGGCCAACTCATCAGCAATAATAAGCTAGTTTCAAGGGTGAAAACAAGATGTTAAACCATGAGATCCCCCAGTTGAAAGAAAAAAAGATACTACAAAAGGCCAATACTAGATACATTTCCAAAGAAGGTTGCTCAAACTATATCCCAGGATATTCTTTTTCACAATTGATTTTAAAGAAAACTAAATAACTGTCCATGTGTAATGCAGGAAGTAAAATTCTCACTAGGCAAATAAGGATAACCAGAATGATGCTTTTAATAAGTGCCTTTGAATTTCAGATCAAAGGCTTTCAGTTCACTCTACAATGAATGTATTGATTTTTATTCCATCATCTGCCCACATGGAACCATACTAGATTTCAGTGTTTGGGGTTTAGGAACCAGCTGAGGAATCTAGCACTTTAGAAACACTGAAAACCACTGGCTACCTGCGGCCGATTCATGCTGATATGTAGCAAAAATCACTCATTATTGTAAAGCAATTATCCTCCAATTAAACACTGGAATCCACTGATTACCTGTGGCTGATTCATGTTGATATGTAGCAGAAATCACTCATTATTGTAAAGCAATTATCCTCCAATTAAAAATAAATAAATAAAAAAATTTTTAAAAAAGAAAACCATTGGCACTGCCTTTAACTATCTAGGACACTTGTTCCCAAATTAAACTACCAGAAGCGTCAAACCCATGTGACTCTTGACATTCTAACTACTGTCAGGAACAAGAGAAGCATCTGCTCTGTTTCACCACCAACACCCAGACTATAGAGTCTCCTCGTATTCAGGCCCAGTGGACGCGAGCAAATCCACCACAGGGCAGCAATGGGCTGTGTGGGCCAGGCAGGTAGGCTCTGCGTACGAACCAGGTGTATTAAGCCACTGCATCTCGTGAGAACGCAAAACCTCATTTTGCTGAAAACAAGACTGTTGGTTCCGGACTTCATGGCAGTCCAGTGGTTAAGACTTTGACTTCCCTGGTGGCTCAGACAGTAAAGCATCTGCCTACAATGCAGAAGACCCGGGTTCAATCCCTGGGTCGGGAAGGTCCTCTGGAGCAGGAATGGCAACCCACTTCAGTGCTCTTGCCTGGAAAATCCCATGGACGGAGGAGCGTGGTAGGCTACAGTCCATGGGGTCGCAAAGAGTCGGACACGAATGAGTGATATCACTCACTCACTCATCACTCACAGGGGGTGAAGGTTCAACCCCTGGTGGGGGAGTTAAGACTGCACATGCGTCACAACCAAAACACCAAAATATTAAAAAAAAAAAAAAAGAAGAAGAAGAAGAAGCAATCTTGTAACAAATTCAATAAAGACTTTTTAAATGGTCCATATAAAAAAATGCTTTTTTTTTTTTCAGATTGATTATATTTTTTTTTTTTGTATTTTATTTTTTTACACGAACTCCCAAACATGAACCCCCCTCCCACCTCCCACCCCACATCATCCCTCCAGATCAT
>SJYX01022823.1:201043-223803 GCA_006410675.1 Oreotragus oreotragus | reverse complement strand
CCCCCGCCCCAACCCTGCCACATTCAGCACATCAGTTCAGTCCGTTCAGTCGCTCAGTGTGTCCGACTCTGCGACCCCATGGAGCGCATTACACCAGGCTTCCCTGTCCATCACCAACTCCCAGAGCTTGCTCAAACTCATGTCCATCACGTCGGTGATGCCATCCAACCATCTCATCCTCTGTTGTCCCCTTCTCCTCCTGCCTTCAATCTTTCCCAGCATCAGTGTATTTTCCAACGAGTTGGCTCTTCACATCAGGTGGCCAAAATATTGGAGATTCAGCTTCAGCTCAGTCCTTCCAATGAACACTCAGGACTGATCTCCTTTAGGATGGACTGGTTTGATCTCCTTGCTGTCCAAGGGATTCTCAGGCGTCTTCTCCAACAACACAGTTAAAAAGTATACAATTAGTTAAATTCTATGTCCGACCATACAATTAGTTAAAAGCTTTTCTGCACCTATATCCACCTTCGCAGAAAAACTGCACAACAGGAAGTCCCAGAGAACTGGCACATGCCTGACTGCACACGTCAGTGAGAAGCGTGAAGCCTTGTCTGGGTCAAAGCCTTCTCAGGGCCAGAGGCCCGCACCATCTTCCGCTAACCCAGTACTGCTACATGCTGACCAAAAGCAAAATCACAAGGACTCACCACTCTCACTGCCATGGCCCTGGGTTCAATCCCTGGCTGGGGAACTAAGACACTGCAAGCCAAGCAGCATGGCCAAAAACAGCCAGCCAACCAACCAACCAACAGAAGAGCAGAACGAAAGCCTGCGCCCATTATTCCCCGGATGCCTGCTGTTTCAAGCACTGTGCGGACGATGGGAAAGAGCTGGTGAAGAAATCTGATGCACTCGTTTTCCTGTGGATTTTACATTGAGAAGAGAGCCAGTGAGCAAACAACCACTCAAGTTGTGTCAATTATCAGTACTATAAAAGGAAAGTACTAGATACCCCAAGATACAGACCGAGGACTCTAATTTATATACAACCAGACGGTGAAAGTTCCAGGGAAGGTCTGAAACTGGTGGTCCACTGGTCAAGCGTCGGCCTTGCAACGCAGGGGACACTTCTTTGATCCCTGGTCCAGGAAGATCGCGCAAGCCTTGGAACAACTAGGCTCATGTGCCACAGCTAGGGAGCCTGCACTCCGGGGCCTGGGAGCTACAACAACTGAGCCCCAGGCCCTGCTCTGCTGAAGCCCCAAGACCTAGAGTCCACGTTCTTCAACAAGAGGAGCTACCACGCTGAGAAGCCCAGGCACCACAGCTAGAGAGTAGGCTCCGCTCACTGCAACTGGACAGAAAGTCTGTGCAGAGCAACAAAGGCCCAACATGGCCAAAAATGAACACATTTAAAGAAAAAAAAAAATTTCATTTTCCATTAGACTCCACATTGCACAATGTGAGTGAGCAGGGGAGTTGAGGTTGCTAGTTTCATTAGCTTTTAAAATTTTTTTCTTGTTTTGCAAGATTTTGTTGTTTTTTTTTTGTTTGTTTGTTTCCCTAGGTAGATGGGATGCAGGATTCTTTGGAGGAAACAGAATCCACGGCCAGAGAGCAGAAAGAGGCTACCTGAACCGAAGTCTGAGATAAGTGCCAGTGAATGTCTGCCATTGCGGGTGAGAGCTCACTCTGTCCACGTCATGGGGGAGGGACGCTGGGACGCTGGGTGGCAGAGGCAGAACCCCCACCCCGGGAGGCCCCGGCCCAGGCAAATGCTTTCAGTCTTTAGGAAAGTCTCGGGAGCCATATCCGGTTTTCATCCAGACTTGGGACTCATCTACACGGCCAGACCAAGTGACAGTGCTCCTCACAGCCCTGGGTCTCTATACTAGGCCCGGGACCATTTCAGCAGCTCTCAATGCATCATAATTCAGCTGCAAATGACATATGCAAGAGGAACTCAGCTCCAGGAGTCTCTGAAAGCTCCATAACAGGCAAAAGCTACTTTGCAGTTTGAATGTTCATACACAGAAAAAGAAAAAGAAAAACCAAAAACAAAAAAACAGGAAATCTCTCTCCATCTTATCAACAGAAGAACCTACATGAGAACTCAGCCTTCCTGATTTCTCGCCAAGAATTCTTCCCAGTCTTTATTTTTATATCTGTGGGTAGCAGAGGAAAAACAAATGTACTCTCTCCTTTCCAAATCCAATATTATGTGCCTTGCTTAAATTGCAGTGTCACTTTATACAATATATTTGTTTTATTTAAAATTGGCCACATTAAGTGACCGGTAGACTATGTGGAATGGCACCAAACAATTGCTAGGTGGGTTTAAATGCATTTCCAGGACCTGACGTCATAGAATCTCCCATTAGAGGAAGGAAAATTGTAAGTTTATATTTGCCATTATAAGAGTCATCTTAAACATATGCAAAATGCATTTAGCCTCATGTGAGCTATAGGCAGACAACCAGTTAAGACTACTGTTTCACTTAACTGCCCCTATTGAGTGCTCTCAGGACAAAGGATATAGAATCACAAATTGCAGACTTGGAAATATCATTCAACCTAACCCTTTATCAGGTTCTTAAATGTTCCTCCATTGATAGGGATCTCAGTACATCTTAAACAGTCCATTAGGCAGATTTAATTTGTTTCAATCCAGAAGAGTACAAAGAAAGAGAGAGAAGAAAGGGAGGAAAGAAAGAACAAACACAGAAAAAAGGAGGAAGGAAGCAAAGAAGAAAAAGGACACAAAGAAAGAGAGAGAGAGAGAGAAAGGAGGAGCCTCCAACCCACCCGCAATGTAAAGAATTAACAAGCTACCAACAGTACAGAATAGCATTTTACCGGGACAGTCAAATTTTTAAAAAATCATCTGATTAAGAAATAAAACTTTGCCTTAAAGAGGAGCTGAGCCAAAGTATTAGTCTGGCAAATATTTATCGAGTACTTGGGCTTCCCAGGTGGTGCTAGTGGTAAAGAATCCACCTGCCAACACAGGAGATGCAAGAGATTCAGGTTCTATCCCTGGATAGAAGATTCCCTGGAGTAGGAAAGGGCAACCCACTGCAGCATTCCTGCCTCAGAAATCCCATGGACAGAGGAGCCTGGTGGGCTACAGTCCACGGGGTGGCAGAGTCGGACCCAACTGAGAACATGCGCCACGGCACAGGGTCACACGCGGTGTCATACGTGGTGTCATACGCGGTGTCACAGGCCTAGCACTGCTCTAGGCACTGGGGTAAAGCAGTGGATAAAAAGTAGCATACACTCTGACGACCTGCTCCAAGAATAGTTTATAAAGAAGAGCTTATATAAGAACAAGCAATAATGACAGCAAACACTCCTGGACTGTGATGTGCCAGACTTTTGCTCTAAATGTTTTGTGTATGTTAGTATGTTTGATCCTCAGTATGACCCTATGTAAAAGGTACTTTTATTACCCCGGTTAAGTTCCTGCACATGAGGAGTCTACGAACTTCCTCCAAAGGCGCGTGGCAGCACTCGGTGGAGCAGGGCACCCAGGCAGCAGGGCTTCAAAGCCACCATGCTTGGCTGTCTGTTAGAAAAACACGTGGGTGTTGGGGATGAGGCCAGGGGTTGCTTGGTAAAACAAAAGGGAAATACTGATGCTATGCAGTGGATGTCAAATTTAATTTCAGAGGAAACCCAAGAAAACTGGAATGAGAAGCTTATCCCTTCTCCAGTGCATCTTCCCGACCCAGAAATCAAACCGGGGTCTCCTGCATCGCAGGTGGATTCTTCACCAGTTGAGCTTTCAGGAAGCCTCAATTTTTGCTTTAGAAGGGGAATCTGTAAAGGCCTCCTGGACGGACTAGCCCTAATCTGAGGCCTGAGAGTTGAACAGGAAATAAATAAAGTTTGCTGCAGGCGGGGGAAGGGTAGAAGGAAACGATGCCACCAAAGGGGACCTCAAGTGGCCAGACCCAGGGGAAGCAGACAGGAAGATGCCTGCCAGGAAGAGAAGGCCCGTCGTCCACCTGAATCTGACGGACAGGCCACAGCTCTACCGTGACACCACTGAGATCAACTCTTTTTAAAAATTACTCTTCAATTACTCGGATGCCTCTTTCATTTATGAGTTAGGTAACAATGACGTGTCAGTCACTCCACAAGTGCTTAACCACAGTCCTCTGCCTCTAAGGTGCTCCTTGCTCTGGATGAGGTGACAGGATTCGGGACCAAGCCATGGACAGCTAAGCAACGTAAATGCCTTGAAGATGGAAGGCAAGATTGCAAACAAATTAACCAAAATTAATTTAAATAAATAGATCTGTAATTTATAATCTATAATTTAATAAATCAAATTAATTTGCAACTAATGAATTAATCTGTAATATAGATAATACTTGTCTAATCAATTACACAAGTATTAATTGTTCAGTTCAGTGGCTCAGTCGTGTTTGACTCTTTGCAACCCCATGACTATTAATCTATAATTGCTATTGTTCATTCACTAAGTCGTGTCTTCCACCCCATGGACTGCAGCATGCCAGCTTCCCTGTCCTTCACTATAACACAGACGAGTGCTGCTGCTGCTAAGTCACTTCAGTCGTGTCCGACTCTGTGTGACCCCATAGACGGCATCCCACCAGGCTCCCCCATCCCTGGGATTCTCCAGGCAAGAATACTGGAGTGGGTTGCCATTTCCTTCTCCAATGCACGAAAGAGAAAAGTGAAAGTGAAGTCGCTCAGTCTGTCCGACTGTTAGCGACCCTATGGACTGCAGCCCACCAGGCTCCTCCGTCCATTGGATTTTCCAGGCAAGAGTACTGGGGTGGGGTGCCATTGCCTTCCCTGAACACAGATGAGTAATACTTATATAATCAAAACAAATTAATCTACAATTAATATCGATAATTAACATTTGTCTGGACTGTGAAGAATGCTGAGCGCCAAAGAATTGATGCTTTTGAACTGTGGTGTTGGAGAAGACTCTTCAGAGTCCCTTGGACTGCAAGGAGATCCAACTAGTCCATTCTGAAGGAGATCAACCCTGGGATTTCTTTGGAAGGAATGATGCTAAAGGTGAAACTCCAGTACTTTGGCCACCTCATGCAAAGAGTTGACTCATTGGAAAAGACTCTGATGCCGGGAGGGACGGGGGGGCAGGAGGAGAAGGGGACGACTGAGGATGAGATGGCTGGATGGCATCATGGACTCGATGGACGTTGAGTCTGAGTGAACTCTGGGAGTTGGTGATGGACAGGGAGGCCTGGCGTGCTGCGATTCATGGGGTCGCAAGGAGTCGGACACGACTGAGCGACTGAACTGAACTGAATCAAAACAGCAAAGGTATATTCTGAAACTTGAAAGAATGACTCTAAGCTCATTTTGGGGAATAATGGCCAATAATCATTTATAAATCTCTGGACACAAGCAGAAGCAATCTGCATTGAAAGAACCACCAGACAATGAAACACATCATGAAGCCACAACAACTTTACATCGTGGTGCTGGTGCAAGGAGAGAGCCCTGGTCATCTCATTACAGTCAGCCTGCACTTCAAGTGAAAGCCTCCAGATCACACAGGCTCTCCAAAGGTCCGGACCTCTGCTCATTACTGAGTGGCGCCTGGGTGGGAGGGGAGTTTGACGGAGAATGGATACACGGAGCTGCAGCACTGAGCCCCTTTGCTGTTCGCCTGAAACTATCACAACACTGTTAAGCAGCTGGACTCTGATACAAAACAAAAAGTTTTTTAGGAAAAAATCTCCAATGATAGATGAAAACAGAATGCCATGTAAACTTTCTCTATTTTTTTTTAATTGGAGTATGACTGCTTTACAATGCTGTGTTAATTTCTGCTCTACAGTGGGTGAATCAGCTTTCTATATTCACACACTCCCTCCCTCCTGGACCTCCCTCCCACCTGGCCCTCCATCCAGCCCCCCAGGTCATTACAGAGCACTGAGCCGAGCTTCCTGTGCTTTGGAGCAGGCTCCCACTAGCTCTCTGTCTTACACATGACAGTGGATATGTGTCGATCCTAACTTCCCAATCTGTCCCCTCCTCTCCTTCCCTGCCCATGTCCACACATCCGTTTCCTGTGTCTGTGTCTCTGACTGAATGGTTTGGTCATTAAATTTGCCCATATAGACCGTTCCTGACTTAGAATAGGGCTAAATCTCAATACACCCATCCTAAACTGAAAACATTAAGTTGGAAACACGTTTAATATATGAGACTTACCAGACATCACTGCTTGGCTTGCTGTGGTTGTTTAGTCCCTCAGTTGAGTCCAGCTCTTTGCGAGCCCAGGGACTGTAGCCTGCCAGGCTCCTCTGTCGATAAGATTCCCCGGGCAAGAGTACTAGAGCGGGTTGCCATTTCCTGCTCCAGAGGATCTCCCTGACCCGGGGACTGAACCCGCATCTCCTACATTAGCAGGCGGTTTCTCTACCACTGAGCCACCTGGGAAGCCCCTAGCTTCTTTGTTGCTGTCCAGTCTCTCAGTCAAGCCCAGCACATTGCAGCCCCAGGGACTGCAGCACACCAGGCTTCTCTATCCTTCCCTATCTCCCAGGGCTTGCTCAGACTCATGTCCACTGAGTTGCTGATGCCATCCAACCATCTCATCCTTTGTCATCCCCTTCTCCTCCTGCCTTCAACCTTTCCCAGCATCAATGAGTCAGCTCTTTGCATCCAGTGGCCAAAGTACTGGAACTTCAGCTTCAGCATCAGCCCCTCCAGTGAATATTCAGGGTTCATTTCCTTCAGTTTCAGTTCAGTTCAGTTCAGTCACTCAGTCGTGTCCGACTCTTTGTGACCCTATGAACTGCAGCACACCAGGCCTCCCTGTCCATCACCAACTCCCGGAGTTCACTCAGACTCACGTCCATCGAGTCAGCAATGCCATCCAGCCATCTCATCCTCGGTCGTCCCCTTCTCCTCCTGCCCCCAATCCCTCCCAGCATCAGTCTTTTCCAATGAGTCAACTCTTCGCATGAGGTGGCCAAAGTACTGGAATTTCAGCTTTAGCATCATTCCTTCCAAAGAAATCCCAGAGCTGATCTCCTTCAGAATGGACTGCAGTTTAGCCTATCTTAAATGTGCTTGGAATGCTTACATTAGCCAACAGTTGGGCAAAGTCATCTAACACACAGCTTAGTTTACAATCAAGTGTTGAACATGTCATATAATTGACTGAAAACTGTTCTGAAACTGAAAACCAGAATGGCTGTCTGGATGCAGAGTGACTGGGCAGTTTACCCTCCAGATCACCTGACTGACCGGAAGCTGCCCATCGCCACAGGAGATGGTCGTCCCGCACACCCATCACCCAGCAAAAGAGCAAAACTCAAAACTAAAAGTACAGTTTCTTGTAAACTCGTACTGCTTCCACAAAATTGTAATGTCAAAAAACCACAAGTCAAAACATCATACACCGGGGAATTTTTTATTTCCATTATTTTGTGTTTTATTCATGGATTTAAGATTTTTATGTTTTAAGAACATTAAGTTTGGTATCATTTGCTTGTTGCCAATGGACCCATGGCTTCATCTTTATTTACTGACACACCTACAGATACACCCTACTTACAGGTACCTACAGCTTTGGTGCACACACATATATATTCGCTTGTCTACACTACTAATTCTTTCTCTCTCCACAATGATGACATAGAATATGAGACAACTGAATCTGGCAAAATGTTATCATGGCATAATTCTTGGGACCCTGCGTGAGCCAAGTCAACTTCAGAAGTGATTTCCCTGCACCACAGCTTTTAAAAAAAAAAAAAAAAAAAAAATCAACGGATTAACTTATTTGTCTGTGCTGGGTCTTAGCTGTGGTGCACAGGAGCTGTGAAATGCGCTGCTGCATGTGGAAACTTTAGTCGCAGCATGCAGGGTCTAGTTCCAGGAGCAGAGATCGAGCCCTGGCCCCCGCACTGTGAGCACAGAAGCCTCGCCACTAGACCACCAGGGGAGTCGCATCATGCCTTCCCTTTATGAAAACCTCATCCTATCTGAAAAGACTTCATAACTCTTGAAAAAAACCGTGAAGAAAACTCTCAAGATACAAAAATATTTGCAGCTCTATTTCACCCTTTTCTGACAACCTCTCCTTGGCTGTTTAAAAAGGAAACAGCATGCTTTCTTTCCCCACAAAGATGATCTCCCTGTAGATTCGGTGATAGGGTAGTGGAGCCACGTAACTAAGTGGGCGGCCTGACCCCCCACACACCTACTGTCCGAATGAATAAACAAGACGCCTCCCAGCTGGGTACCCTTCACAATGCTAAATCCACTGTCTGTGGCTCTCCTTCTCTACTCTCGATTGAATTCTACCCTCATAGCTCCTTCCAGGAATGGGGTAACCAGCAGAAACCTGGGTTACACCATGCAGTATATTTATCTAATGAAACATGAGCTCTGGGTACAATGAGCCATGCATTGCCACAGACACGCCATCCATCTGCTGAAAATAATCAATCTCAGAAAAGTCCTGGGAAAAGTTAAAATTGGGTACATACCAAGGATTAACAGGGGGTTCAAGGGCAGAACTGAAGTTATTTTATTGACTTGGAATCAGTGCCTGGGGAAGGGATTGGTCTAAAAAAAAAAAAAAAGGCATGTGTCACGTAAAAGCTAGGGGTGCCTACACAGCAGTCATACAGGCTGTGCAGAGTTGCTTCTAACTGATCATTCCAGCTTCCGGTCAGGGGGACACTCCCAGGTGGTCAGCTAAGAGAAATTTCATGTCATCCTACAGCCCCAGGACCCTTAACCTTGGAAGAAAATACTACTAACAGCTACCATTATGAAGGAAACAGTGTACCACATTTCTTGAGTGCCTATGATATGCCAAGAATATTTGTGAAGATGCTTCAAATTTAAAAAACCTCATGTGGTTCTCCTAAGAACCCTTTGAAAGTGAAAGTGCAAGTCACTGAGTCGTGTCCAACTCTTTGCAACCATAGTTTATGGAATTCCCCAGGCCAGAATCCTGCAGTGGGTAGCCTTTCCCTTCTCCAGGGGATCTTCCCAACCCAGGGACTGAACCCAGGTCTCCCGCATTGCAGACAGATTCTTTACCAGCTGCGCCACAGGGGAAGCCCAGAACCCTTTGAAGTAGCTATTATTTTGTTTTTTCTTTAGTTGCTAAGTTGTGTCCAAGCTTTTGCAACCCCATTCACGGTAGCCCGCCAGGCTCCTCTGTCCAGGGGATTTCCCAGGCAAGAGGACTGGAGTCGGTTGCCATTTCCTTCTCCAGGGGATCTTCCAGACCCAGGGCTCAAACCTGGGTCTCCTGCAGTGGCAGGTGAACTCTTTACCATTGCGTCACCAAGGAAGTCAAGTTATGATTACTCCCAGTTTATGGATCTGCACATAAACTGAGAATATCTGAGCTCTGCGACTGCAAACTCAGCCACTCTGAATGCAGCAGCACACTGACAGAAAGCTAGCAGAGACTGGATGTTTGTCCCCAAGGGGCCTGATAGCTGACTATCCATCAGCCTGAATGATGCTCATCTCAGACTGACGGGATAGTAGCGGACCAGAATGGAGGGAAGGTCTTCTCTGGCAGGAACCGGGTTGCAGAGGACGAGAGTTCGATTGAGATGTTCACATACCGTGAAGCAGGAAGGGACACACCATGGAGCCCGTCTCTGCCTCAGGCCAGGCTGGGTGCACGCAGCTGCCTTCATACTCTTGCTTGCGGGAGGAACTGCCGGAGCCTCCACACACTCCAGACACTTCCTAATTTCTATGAACTGACTGACTGGCTGCATGTGGGATCTTAGTTCCCTGGCCAGGGATCGAACCTGCACCCTCTGCATTGGAAGTGCAGAGTCTTAACCACTGAACCACTAGGGAAGACCCAGCTCTAAACAAAATTATTCCTGAAGAAAAGAATCAAGGTCAGATGGGCACGTCTTGCTAAAATAAAGGAGAGGACTTGAGGTGAAAAGTGAGAGAAAGAAATGCAGTGGGCTCCCTCACTCTTGCCCTGGCTATGAATGTAAGCTCTCTAGTCAGCCGACTTCAAGTGTGGATGCAGACTCTGTCATTTAGACAAAATAACTTTTCATTTGTAAAACTGGGTTAAGACTGGAACCTGCTGGGTCAGGTTGCTGCTGGATTTAATGAGTTAAAGCACGTGAAGGAGCTTGCAGGTAACAAGGACTCAAGGGAGGACAACTGTTACTGTCATCCTCGTCATTAACCTTATCGTCATTGTCCTCAGCAGCAGCAGCGCCGTCAGCATTCCCTTCCAGCTCCCCATCGTTCCCTGCGAGCACCTTCCATACTCTCTGCATCCTCACCTGCTCCATATATCACAGTCGCATGTCCTCTTACTTATGCATAGATGGCAGCCGGGCTCCGGATAAATAGAAGAGAATCGACTTTCCTCTTTGCTTTCGGATATGGCCAATCACAAGTGGACATATTTCTCACCACTTCCTTGTTTGAAGTAGAAGCAGAAAGAATGGAATCCTGAAGAACTAGCTATTCTCAATTCCATTTTTTTCCCCTTAATTAAAAACCATAGACATTTCCTGACTTGGTTTGTCAGCCACCCACAGCCAGCTGTCTGATATTTATGCAGAGACACCATCTCTTAGAAAGGGCTTTTCCTCCCTTTATAAATGTTGCCACCTTCAACATGCTCTTACTATTAATAGTTTCCTGTACTTTTCCTTAAAACTGATAGACCAAATTGTTGAAGAAAATGGTGAGAGGGGTAGGGGGGTGTTGGGGAATGAAGTCTGGCAAAATGCAGTTTTTAAGAACCAGAGCTGAGAGTCTAGGATGTTTGACTTGGAGTAACAGGGAGGGACTTACACAGAAACAAAGGGGAGCATTAGCTGAAGAGAAGGTTCCAGGACAGAGCGAGGAAAAGGGACCTGACAGCAGGAAGGCCAGGCTGACTCCGTGGATGGTTCCCATCCCACCGCACTCCAGGAAGGTACTCCACAAGGAATACTTCATCGTTAGTCACTCGGTCACGTCCGACTCTGTGACCCGTGGGCTGTAGCCCACCAGGCCCCTCTGGCCAGGGGATTTTTCAGGCAAGAACACTGGCGTGGGTTGCCATGTCCTTCTCCAGGGGATCTTCCCGACCCAGGGATGGAACCTGAGTCTCCTGCGTTGACAGGTGCGTTCTTTACCACCGAGTCACCTGGGAAGCCCATGAGCTTCATCTCTCTCTTAAATCCACACGCACAGCCTCCTGGTCACGTGTGCAGACTGTAGAATTGCCTCAGAGCCTTCATCCATCCAAGCAGTGTCTTTCAAAATGGGGTTCACAGAGGGAGACCAAGTAAGCCGGTACAAATA
The DNA here is from genome assembly GCA_006410675.1 of Oreotragus oreotragus. Lineage (NCBI taxonomy): Eukaryota > Metazoa > Chordata > Mammalia > Artiodactyla > Bovidae > Oreotragus > Oreotragus oreotragus. The sequence continues at coordinate 212,541 of SJYX01022823.1, read as the reverse complement.
AAACTTTCAGAAATGCGATCCAAATAAAATAAAGCCCGGGGTTTTCCTCCACTGACTTTGATTCACAAATGATGTTTCTTATCCCACACAGAGACGTTTCCCTGCACAGTCCCAGAGATGAAGCCCAAGTGTCAACTTCAATATGAGAATTTAATTCTACATTTCCTTCGGCGGATCACTAATTCCAAGGTTCAGCATGCCTGAACATTCTGTGGTTGGGTAGATTTTAGTGGTCTTTAAGAGATTACCTCAAAAGCAAAAGCCTCTCAATACAAGACCATAAAGATTTTGAAAGAAAAGAAAAACACTTCCAACTGCTCTAGAATTCAGTTTTCAAGAATTTAAACTTACTTAAAGCCATGTTTTTAAATCTCAGTTGTGCCAGGTTTCAGGCATGGGAGATGTCCTATCCTCTGCTTGTTATCAGCCAAGTATTGACTGACTGACTGAGTCACACACAGCACAGGCCAGCAGAGATCTTAATAAAGAAGAGAGAGTTCTCTGCCCTCAAGGGACTTAAGAGTTTTTTGCAAGCCTTTTGTTTTTTGTTTTAATTAATTTATCTATTTTAAATGAAACAAAGATAAATATTTTTAATGATAAAAGGTACAATTCACAAAGAAGATAGACATCATAAACCATTAGATCCTTAGCAACAAAGAAACAAAGGTACATAAAGCAAAAATCAGAAGAAATATAAGGGAAAAGAAAAAATGCATAGTCACAGCGAGACATATTAACATTTCTCTGAGGACATTTTATCAAGTGCAGAAAAACCTAGACTAGGAGATAGCTCTGCCCGCAGGGCTGGCCATTTAATCGCAGGCCCTTTGTGTCATGTGCGGTTGTCGCTCAGCTCCCCTGTACACACAGTTGTTGGACACACAATCAGACAGAAGACTGTTTCATTTCAACTTATTCTGTTTTGAAGAATGACTTCCATCAAGAACCACTTGGACTTCCTACTTGCGTAGCAACATTTTACCTGAAGTTGGCGGAATCCACAGATTTCAGAATTCGAGGCACACGAGTGCATATGTAGAGGGGATATGAATGAAGCCCGTAAAGCAAGGTGCAGGAGCTACGGAGGGCCACTGAGGTCTGCAAAGAGACAATGGCCAGGGATCTCACCCATGGTCCAGGGGCTAAACATCTGCCTGCCAGAGCAGGGGATGGGAGTTCAGTCTTTGACTGGGGAAGATTCCATTCGCCTCAGGGCAACTGAGCCCGAGAGCCACAGCCGAGAGAGTAACTGCGACTAGAGAGCACCTGTGCCCAGCAAAATGCAAAGAAACAGACAGAGATTTTAAACAGTAAAAAGAGGTAACGGGCAGGCAGTCGAGCAGAGAGGAGAGGCAAGAGCTCTCATTCCAGGTGAAGGAGGTCCCAGAGGCGCAGGCGCGGGCGAGAGGGCCAGGTGCGCCGGCCCGGAGCCGGGGACTGGCCGCATCTATGCCCCTGGCTGGCGCGGAGCGGAGATGCATTCGGGCTGAACTTGAAAGCGCAGGACACAGAAAGTGTTCTGTCCCCTGCGGAGAGCGTCCCATTTTCCACTCAGGTCCAATTTGTGTGCCACAGCCCTGAGTCTGCGATCTTCCTCTCAATGGACGCTTATGTTCTGGCCAGGGAGAGCAGTCCTCGCCCAACATTATGGTTTGGAAGGGTCCTTCACAGGGGTGGAAAACCGAGTTAATTCAGTTAAGGCCTGGGGTCCTGGGCTTTGAACCAGCCACAGTCTCGATTTTATGAGAGGATGAAAAGTTAATTATTTGCCAACTTTGAGCAAAGTCCACTGTGAAAAACCCCTTTCCAAAAGAGGCATTTGCCTGTCAGCTTCCCTGTGGAAAGTTAAGGCAATCTGAACCAGGGTCATAAGGAGACCCTGGGAGCTGGGTGATCAGACGGGGCTTCGGGGCTCTCCCACCCCCACCTTGCCTCTCTTCATTTCATGGCTGAAAGGGAGGCTGGAGGGTGACTGCAAGGTCACCGAAGCTTATGTTTACTTCCACAGGCTATTTGGAAAAATAGAAAAGAAAACCCAAGTTGAATTCAGAAAGTCAAGTGTTTAGGGTGCTCTTCTATCAGTGAGTGTGCTAAGGTCATTTCAGTTGTGTCCAACTCTTTACCACCCTCTGGACTGCAGCCGCCAGGCTCCTCTGTCCACGGGATTCTCCAGGCAAGAACACTGGAGTGGGCTGCCATGCCCTTCCCCGGTCTTTTCTACCCAGGGATCAAACCCGAGTCTCCCGTGTCTCCGGCTCTGGCAGGCAGCGTCGGTGCCACTAGTGCCACCTGAGAAGCCCGTTAGTTGGGCCCCTAGGCTAACTGTGTTGGACTTACGGGGAAACTGGACTTATGAACACACTCGCAGAACAGAACTTGCTCATATGTAGGGGACTTACTGCAATCCCANCTCCCGTGTCTCCGGCTCTGGCAGGCAGCGTCGGTGCCACTAGTGCCACCTGAGAAGCCCGTTAGTTGGGCCCCTAGGCTAACTGTGTTGGACTTACGGGGAAACTGGACTTATGAACACACTCGCAGAACAGAACTTGCTCATATGTAGGGGACTTACTGCAATCCCAGGGAACATGACAGAGATGCTACTACAGGACCTAAAACAAAGTAAAGGCGCATTTTCAAATCAGTGTACCCCTGGCAAGCAGAGCGGACTTGAAATAAACAGCACCGAGTTTGATTTTATTGTCAACCTCAAACAGCACCTAACTCTCCAGCACTGTTTAGTAAAAGCAGTGGTTGAATGAAATCAACTGGAAGCTGTTTTCCATTGGAGTACAGGATTCATACTGTCTGGCTTGTTTGTGGGGTATGTTATCATAGACATTATGAGAAAAACTCAGTCTGAAAGGAACACACTGGATCAAGCCTAAAGGACATCATGATACTTTGATACTTCTTTGCATCAACTTAAAGAAAATGAGATGAATCAAATGCAAAAAAAAAAAAAAAAAAACAGGCAATTTATATACATCAATAAGAGAAACTGGTAAAAAAGACAAGAGCTTAGTGACATCTAGCACACAATTACTCAATCTTATCACGTACAAGAAAGAAATTCAAAGAGCAGTGGGGGGATAAGTGAGTTAAAATAGAATTTCTGCCTTTGTGTTGCTACCATGTGGTGGGAGGGGAAAGCCATGCCCACGCAAAGACCTCTGAAAATAGAAAGCTTGATGAGCTATGAATGGTGCCCATTTTGTTTCAAAAAGGGCTTATGTCAGTTTATAAAACTGTATATAATATCAAAAATTTTAAATGCATTAAAATAAATTAGAAAAACAAAGTGAACAAAATGACAAATACAGATGCAACATTAAGGTAAGGATCAGCTAGATTCATTCAATAAATTGCTGTATGCTACATCATTAAATATTCTGGCAGCCAATGTAAAGAGGAAGGGCTAGACAAAGAGAGATAGACATTCTAATATTATCACGATCATTAAAACAGCAGTTACGGCTTATATAGGGCTTGCTGTGTGATCAGCAAGCAAGCAACATCCTAAAACTTTTAACTCATTTAGGCTTCCTTGGTGGCTCAATGGTCAAGAATCTGCCTGCAGTGCAGGAGCTGCAGAATAATTGTGGCTAGGCTAGTGTATTTTTCAGGATCTGTTGGCAAAATTGAGTTCCTGAACTATGGTCGCATGAAAATTCGCTCAATTTCCACTGACCCCAAAGACATAGACCTTCCAGTACTGATAGCTCAAAGGGAAAAAAAAAAATTTGGAGCTAAGCGTTTCCTTGGCAAGCATTGCCAGGTGCCCACAAACACCGCAAATTCCTTCCAGGAAGATGGCAACCACGTGGGCTCTGTGTTCTTTTCTTTCTCTCCTCTGTGTTTCTTCTCACCCATCCATTCCTAAAGTCACAAATCCGCAATTTCAGATGTCAACGACATAGCAGGAAAGGGCAGGAAGCCGAGTCAGGGAGATGAGGAGGAATCATGAAAGTGGCCTTGGGTTGCTACCCCTCGGTCACTCCTGCCGGGAGACCCCATTGCGAAGACGCAGAAATCCACCCTCATTGACAGCCTGGTGACAGATACGAGAAAGGTCACCATCTGAAGCTGCTCGAGCTTCTTGGTCTCTGAGAGTCCCAGGCGAACAGAACCCTGTTAGCGGATATTCTCAGAACATTCATTTGCTTCAAAATCAGATCAGCAAAGGGTTGAGCATACTCTCCGGGAAATCTGGTCAGCCTTGAAGGAGAGGCTTCTAAATGCAGTCATTGATGCCATGATTAACGGGAACAATTATCTCTTCCCTTTCTTCTGCCACAGAGAATTGCTAGAGGCTAAGAACCGATTAGTACAGGCAAACCAGCCCTGCCCTCCCCGTACCCCCAGAACCCCGACCTGCTGTCTCCCAAATGGAAACGGACAGAATATTTTTCAGCTGAACTAATTCACGAAGCTATAAAACTAGCAGCCTTGCTTACCACTCACCAATTGGGATTTTAAAACTGAAAAATAGGAGATTAGAACATGTTGGCTTACTATAACATTACTACAATTACATAAACAGCCCCCTGTGTGAATTAATCGCCTCGATGCGGTCTAACACAGTGCAAGAATCTAGGTGAGATTTTGAAAAATGTTGAGATTGATTTGAATCAACTAGGAATTGCTAATGGTTTTTATAGCTTTCACCACTCTCCCCCCAAAGCAAACACACTTGCGCACACACACACACACGCACATCTCTAAACTCAGGAATACAGTGGGGTCTCTGTGGGTTAACCTTGATCTTGCAAAATGAATATCCATGTTGCTCTTGCACTGCCTTTCTTCTCGATATGGCTCAGAACAGATAAAAGACTACAGTGATGATCTTCTCTTTCCAAAATTTCAAGCTTACATTCTATAAGCTGCCTGGTGTTTATTTCATGGTGAGATCCTGGACCAGGGTCTCTTAGCATTGACCCAGTAATCCTTGAACCAAGACATCGACACCAATGTGACAGAAACAGCTAATATTTACATGAAAATGGACAACACTTAACTCTCTAGGAAAACTCTAAGTGCTTCAAGCACCTCAGAAAGATACACAGAGAATAAAAGAATAGTAATGTGTGTGTGTGTGTGTGTGTGTGTAGGAGTAGCCATTCATGTTGATCAATTAATTTAAAATTTTTTATTTGATATTAGAGTGTAAGTGATTAACAAGGGTTGTGTTAGTTTCAGGCATACAGCAGAGTGATTCAATGACTCATATACATGTATCTATTCTTTTTCAAATTCTTTTCCCATTTAGGTTGTTACAGAGTAGTGAGTAGAGTTCCCTGTGCTCTACAATAGGTCCTTGTTAGCTAAATATTTTAATTAAAAATAAAGATGACAGAAAACGTATTCCAAAGCTTTGAGGGAGACCATGTACTCAGGCTTCAGCTCTGCAAAAATGGCCTTAATGATCACAGCTATGGGATAGGTGGCACCGACTTCAATTATCTCAACTCTTCTTAAGAAAAGAATGGAAAGCCCTACACACTGCAAATGGTTCGTGTGATAGTCCTGGAGATTACCAAAGGGAAAAAAAATCCAAAGTAGCACGAGTTAAACAAGAGCCGTGACAGGCTGGTTAATGAAGGAGAGTGGACACACTCCATGAAAGCCATGACACAGCAGCAGGTGGAGAAGATGTTGACTTTATTTAGCATTAATTACAGGAAAGAGTCTATAAAATGTGGTCAAAAATGATTAAACCCCAATGTTATGCCAACATTATGCCATCCTCTGTTCCAAGGCAGGTGTATTATTGCTGGTCCCCGGGATTAAAGTAAATCATTGCTTTTCCATGTATCCTGAATATTGCATTTCATTATTTTTTACTGCCCTGTTTCTCGAGGTTTTGTGGCTTAACAGGCAGTGTTATGGATAAAGTCAACATGAGTTCCATGTTGGGAGAGGGAATATGGGGAAAAGGATATCAAAATACCACTTCAACATTCACTCCCCACCCTTTAACTCCTAGCTGAACATTCTCTACATACACCTCCAGAAACTTCTCTGGGGTGAGACATGCTTCCAGTCATTTGTTGTTGTTCAGTTACTAAGTTGTGTCAGATTCTTTGTGACCGCATGGACTATAGCCCGCTAGGCTCCTCCATCCATGGGATTTTCCAGGCAAGAATACTGGAGTGGGGTGCCATTTCCTTCTCCAGGGCATCTTCNACATGCTTCCAGTCATTTGTTGTTGTTCAGTTACTAAGTTGTGTCAGATTCTTTGTGACCGCATGGACTATAGCCCGCTAGGCTCCTCCATCCATGGGATTTTCCAGGCAAGAATACTGGAGTGGGGTGCCATTTCCTTCTCCAGGGCATCTTCCCGACCCAAGACTCGAACCCACGTCTCCTGCACTGTCAGGCAGATTCTTTACCACCAAGCGACCAGGGAAGTCCATCTCCAGTCAGGCCAAGAGATAAATCTCTCACATCCCATGGATATTAGACTATGCACTTAGATTTGAAATGTCCCTCAAACTACTCACTCATCTGTAGAAACTCAGCTTTGCTTATTTGAAGCCTCAAACTTGCTTCTGGAAGCCACAAAGTGATGTTAATAAATTCAAACAAAAGATGGGTTGGAGTCACGCACAAATCCCAAAGGAATCAAAACATACTTACTAAATCTCAACTGAAAATTAAAACATCTAAGTAGCATTTTCCAGTAGGACCACACTATTGGCCATGAAAAAATGCGTGAAAATCTGAAAAAAGGTAACTCAGACTTAACCTGCTGGGAGAATATTTAGCTATGACAGTTTTTCATAAGCTACAGCTTTTTCATAAATTAAAAGAATCATCTTGTCCCATCGCTTCATGGCAAATCAAAGGGGAAAAAGTGGAAACAGTGACAGATTTTATTTTCTTGGGCTCCAAAATCACTGTGGAGGGTGACTGCAGCCATGAAATTTAAAGACTCTCAGTCCTTGGAGGGAAGCTATGACAAACCTAGGCAGCCTATTAAAAAGCAGACACATCACTTTGCTGACAAAGGTCTGGATAGTCAAAGCTATGGTTTTTCCAACAGTCAGGTACAGATGAGAGAGCTGGACCATAAAGAAGACTGACAACTGAAGAACTGATGCTTTCTAACTGTGGTGCTGGAGACTCTTGAGAGTCCTTTAGACAGCAAGGAGACCAAAGCAGTCAATCCTAGAGGAAAGCAGTCCTGAATATTCTCTGGAAGGACTGATGTTGAAGCTGAAGCTTCAATACTTTGGTCACTGATGTGAAATCATTGGAAAAGAGTCTGATGCTGGAAAATACTGAAGGCCAAAGAAGAAGCGGGCAACAGAGGATGAGATGGTTAGAAAGCATCACCAACTCAATGGAGACGAGTTTGCACAAACTCCGGGAGATGGTGAAGGATAGGGAAGCCTGGTATGCTGCAGTCCACGGGGTCACAAAGCAACTTAGGAGCTCACAGATGGGTTGAGAAAAACGAAACAACATTCTCATGATTCACTTCGTGAGGTCGATGGACTCACTGACCATGCAACTTCGGCCACCACCAGCGTCTCAGGAAACTACAGTCAAGCTGCTGGAAAGTTGGGGCAACCTTCCCCTGTCCTAATGGTCCCTGATTTGGGGGATGGCCAACGTACACGGGGTCGGGCCCGACTGAGGGATCGGCACTTCCACTTTTCACAACACACTGTTCCTTCAAGCTCTTTCTCACCCTTCCTGGCCCCCTCGTCAAAGTCCTGTATCTTTTTGTCTTTAGTTCACAGAAAACAAAAGGCTAGGCCATTGCTGAGGGACCTGCCACCATATCTCTGCTTCCCAGAATGAAAGGGAACGGGCCGAGAAACACTCCAGAGCTGCATCCTGGTTTCAACATACAGGCGGCACCAGCAGCGGAAGAGGCAGGGCACTGGTTCCCGATGCCAGGGGCCCTGCAGAGGCTGGGGGGAGACAAAGTGGCCTCATGCTGCAGCAGTGTTTCCCGGCCTTCTTTCTTTTCAGTATCACTCCTTTCCAAGAAAACTTCCTTTGACTTTTCCTAACTGCCCCTCTTCTCCATGAAAGTTTTAGTGTCACAGATATACTGCATATCCATTTATATATTGTATGTATATCTGTGCTTTATTATTGGGTTGGCCAAAAATTGCCTTTGGCTTTTCCATAAGATCTAATGGAAAAAAAATCCAAACTTTTTGGCCAACCCAATATATTTGAAAGAGTGAGGTTCCTTCCTTCCTTCCTGCCTGCCTGCCTTTCGCAAGTGGAGTCTTGGGGCCAATGTGCTTTCTGTCTGTCTTTCCGTCTGGCTTTTCTTCCTTTTTTTCCTGAATAAACTTTTTGGCCAGCCGGATATACATAAAAGAATGAGTTTCTTTCTTTCTCAAACGAACACTATGGACAGTCCAATATATTTAAAAGAATTTTTTTCTTTCTTTTCTTCCTTCCTTCCTTTCTTGAACAAACTTTTTGGCCAGCCCAATATATTTAAAAGAATGAATTTTCTTTCTGTATCTCTCTCTTTCTCGTTCTTCCTTCCCTTTTCCTTCCTTTTTAAAATCTTTTCTCTGGCCCTGAAAAGAACCAATTGTCACCCCTTGGTACTGACACCATTGCTGCTGACTTTGCATATGCCAGCTAGTACCTGCTTCTTAGACCTTGGGAATGCAATGATCTGCCCACTGAATTTTTTTCTCTCTAGGGCAGGGCTTCTTAACCTCTGAACCCTTGACCTTCGGGCCAAGTCACCCTTTTTGCCTCAGGGGCAGTCCTGGGCAGGGTAGCATGGTTAGCATTATTCCTGGCCTCTAGATGCCAGTAACACTTTTATCCCCCATTCCCACTTGTAACAACAAAAAATGTCTCCAGACCTTGTTAAACGTCCCCTGGGGCATTTATGGGGGGACAAAATGCCCCCTGGCTGAGAACCAGTGCTCTTGGAGGGAAGAACACAGCAGTGAGCAAGGCAGGCAGAGCCCCTGTCTGTTTGCTGCTAAACAGTTAATTAATTTTAACAGCCCTCAGATGCTTTACTTCTCAAAAAAATTAAATAATATTAAAGTTCCTCTCCAACTTTATTATCCTATTGCAAGTGATGTCTTCATGTTTCTAATTTAATAAACCTGGGCTATTTAGAATAGCACTTTCTCCCTCCAAGGTTTGAACTAAAATCACATATACAACTGATTCCACTTTAAACAAAACTCAAAAGTATTTATTGATGTTCTTCCAAAATCAGTTTGTGAATGATCTTATACAGGGGAAGTTATGTAGATATCATCTCCTTGTAGATTACAGTCCTGAGCAAGTAACTCGTGGTCCTGTAGAGAGCTAAGCACAGCAATATACACAATCAAGCATACAGTGGGTGTCATGCTTTATGAGTATAAAGCCATCAAGGAGTGTAATAAAATCACACTGAGCCTCGTTAAACATTTTGTTGACTTTTTGTTAAAGTCATCTCTCTCTCCTCCCCTTCCTCACTCATTCATTTTCTCTCCCTCCCCCCCTCATATAACTTGACACTTTTCTTTTAATTGGAGGATAATCGCTTTCCAATATTGTGTTGATTTCTGCCATCCAACAACACGAATCAGTCGTATACACCCTCCCCTCTTGAACCTCTCCCCGGCGCCCCACCCTCTAGGTCACCAAAGGGCGCTGGGCTGAGCTGCCTGTGCCTGCGCAGCGGCCTCACACGCGTTGTCTACTTTATACACAGCCCTATACATATGTCAACACTACTTTGCCAATTTTTCCCAGGCTCTCCTTTCCCTGCTGTGTCCAAAGTCTGTTCTCTGTGTGTGTGTGTGTGCGCGCGCACATATGTCTCTATTCCTGCCCTGAGGCACTATTTACCACAGCTGAACAGGAAAGCAACCTAGAGGCCCATCGACAGAAGAATGGGTAAAGAGCGTGTGGTACGTAAATACAACGGGATATTATTCAGCTGTAAGAAGGACTGTGCTTCAGTCAGTTCTAGTGAGGTGGACGAGCTTAGAGCCTGTTCAGTTCAGATCAGTCGCTCAGTCATGTCTGACTCTTTGCGACCCCATGAATCGTAGCACGCCAGGCCTCCCTGTCCGTCACCATCTCCTGGAGTTCACTCAGACTCACATCCATTGAGCTGGTGATGCCATCCAGCCATCTCATCCTCCGTCGTCCCCTTTTCCTCCTGCCCCCAATCCCTCCCAGCANAGCCTGTTCAGTTCAGATCAGTCGCTCAGTCATGTCTGACTCTTTGCGACCCCATGAATCATAGCACGCCAGGCCTCCCTGTCCGTCACCATCTCCTGGAGTTCACTCAGACTCACATCCATTGAGCTGGTGATGCCATCCAGCCATCTCATCCTCCGTCGTCCCCTTTTCCTCCTGCCCCCAATCCCTCCCAGCATCAGAGTCTGTTAGAATGAAATAACTCAAAAAAAGAAAAACAAATTTCACATATGAATACATATATATGGAATATAAATTGATGTTTTGCAACCTGAAAGCCAGTACTGAATTAAATGATTATAATAATAAAAACTAGATCTTATATTAACATGCCACTTCCCTGGTTCAGATGGTAAAGAATCTGCCTGCAATGCAGGAGTCCCTGGTTTGATCGCAGGTGCAGAAGATCCCCTGGCAAGGGGAATGGCTATCCATTCCAGAATTCCTGCCTGGAGAATTCCATGGACAGAGGAACCTGGCAGGCTACAGTTCATGAGGGTTGCAAAGAGTCAGACAAAACTGAGCAACTCACTCTTTCACTTAGTATCATCAAAAGTACTTCTCACACACAGAAAAGTCTTATGATATTGACCATGAAAAAGGTATTGTTCCAACTTAAGCAGTCATGTAGAAAAGGGAGGCTTAGAAAAGTTGAGTGATGGGAACAGAGTCTGCTCATAGGCCCTTTCATCAGGTTACACAGGAGCCTTCTGGACAATATTGAAAATGTCCTACTATTCTTGCAACCGCCAAGCTCTATTTGCCCAAGGTCAACAAAATAAAATCAACTCAGAGCCTCTGAGTGAGAAGAGGATTGAGGTCAGTTTTTATGCAGTTCGTGTCTCTTCAACATAGGAGATCAAGTGGTATCTCAGTGAACAAGGGGTGACCATTAAACAGATGTTTTATATACCACCTGAAGCAGAAAACCTATCTAAGAATGGAACTGACTTAACGAGAGGGTCCAAATGGGTCCCGGATCCATCTGCAACTCGGAGTGCTGATACACCTCCTAGCTTGATGCTTTCCATTGGAAAATCACCATCTGAGGGAGATCAAATTGCCAACATCCGCTGGATCATGGAAAAAGCAAGAGAGTTCCAGAAAAACATCTATTTCTGCTTTATTGACTATGCCAAAGCCTTTGACTGTGTGGATCACAATAAACTGTGGAAAATTCTGAAAGAGATGGGAATACCAGACCACCTGACCTGCCTCTTGAGAAATCTGTATGCAGGTCAGGAAGCAACAGTTAGAACTGCACATGGAACAACAGACTGGTTCCAAATAGGAAAAGGAGT
>SJYX01022823.1:181808-199344 GCA_006410675.1 Oreotragus oreotragus | reverse complement strand
AAGAATTGATGCTTTTGAACTGTGGTGTTGGAGAAGACTCTTGAGAGTCCCTTGGACTGCAAGGAGATCCAACCAGTCCATTCTGAAGGAGATCAACCCTGGGATTTCTTTGGAAGGAATGATGCTAAAGCTGAAACTCCAGTACTTTGGCCACCTCATGCGAAGAGTTGACTCATTGGAAAAGACTCTGATGCTGGGAGGGATTGGGGGCAGGAGGAGAAGGGGACGACCGAGGATGAGATGGCTGGATGGCATCACGGACTCGATGGACGTGAGTCTGAGTGAACTCCGGGAGATGGTGATGGATAGGGAGGCCTGGCGTGCTGTGATTCATGGGGTCGCAAAGAGTCGGACATGACTGAGCGACTGAACTGAACTGAGGGACGGCTGACGCGTGTACTTGGTTTAGACGGTCGCTGCGTTTCATCTACGAATGCATCCGGGTGACCGCGTCTCCCGTGCTGCGTGCAGGCTTTCTCTAGCTGGGGCTCCTCCCCGGCCGCGCTGTGCGGGCTCCTCTCTTGCTGAGAAGCACGGGCTCTAGGTGCCTGGGCTCAGGAGCTGTGTCTCCCGGGCGTGGCTGCCTTGCTGCCTGTGGGATCTCCCGGACCAGGGATGGAACCCAAGTCCCCTGAATTAGCAGGCAGATTCTTAACCACTGGACCACCAGGGAAGTCCCCTCAGGGGCTCTGAACGCCCTTAAATAACTGGAGAAGCACACTGAAGATCAGGACGAGTTCTTGTTTTCTTAAACTGATGACCAGTGTTCCATGGATCACTGTCAGCCCTAGAGTTTGACCAAAGAACAACTACCCAGGAAGTGGTTCTTGTTTTACTTCTTTTTTTTTTTCCTATGTAGACACGGAATGGAAGTTGGCTTCCATTTCCTTTCCATTTTTTAGGTCAAATCATCTTGAAAGGAGAGGATATTTTAAGTTGCTAGAACTTAAACCTCCACATTTTTGTGGCTGGCTCAGCACCCAGGAAACGTATAACTATTATCTGACGTCTTGTTCCTTGCCAGAACTCACTGAAGACCTTAAGGGACCGCCGCCCCCCCACCCCCACCCCACTGTCATACTCCCATAGGCAACAGACCTGATCTTTCTAACCAAGGGATCCAGGTGTAGATATCCTGTTGGCAAACTCATCTATGAGTTAGCTAAGCGCCTGCTGGGGTTGACATCTAGGGACTGCCGTCAGAAAGCCTGAATGGTTACTATCCCATTTTGGAGTCCTCTCTCTCTCTAGCCCAAAGTTAAACTAACTGGCTGAAGAACCAGGAACTTCTAAAGAGTTGTCCAAAGGGAAAACCAAATAGCTCATAAAATCTTACCCCAGTCTGTAAAACAGCGAAAGAGACACTTAGCATAGAGTGTTGTTTTCCTGGTTTTCGTTATTTTATGAGGTCTCAATAAGATTCCTGGGGCTGCTGTAAAAAAGATTTCTTTCTAGTGGTTTGCTAGGCTAGATCCCCCCGCCTCTCAGTCCCACCTCCTCTTCATGCCCCCCTTCTTTGTCTGATAGACAAAAGGGTTTCTGCATCCTACCCTAGTTCTGGCAACTGGCTTTTTTTTTTTTTTTTTTCCTGAAAATGCTTCTTTTCTTTCAGGCAGTGTTTGCTTCTGACGGTGCTTGGCAAAGCTCAAATTATGGATTGAGCAAAGCTCTATGTACATAGCTTTAATAAAAAATGAAATATGATAAAGTCTCCCAATCCTGGGAGGTGAGTGCTATGATGTGCTGCCCAGACCTTCCTCAGCATCCCTGAGTGGTCCTTTCCCTTGTCCCTGCCCCTATCAATGGAATAGACACAACTGGCATTGGCCCAGTCCCACAATGGGTCCACCTGACGTGAACAGCTGACTCAAGGGAAAAGACCCTGTATCTGGGAAAGACTGAGGACAGGAGGAGCGGGGCCGGGTACAGAGGATGAGAAGGTTGGATGGTATTATTGACTCAATGGACATGAGTTTGAGCAAACTCTGGGAGAGAGTGAAGGACAGGGAAGCCTGATGTGCTGCAGTCCATGGGGTCAAAAAGAGTCAGACACAAGCAACTGAACGTACGTGATGAGTCCTTGGCCGGGAGGGTGAGAGCTATCAAAGCAGAGGGCAAGTGGGAGCTCTGAAACTATCCCCTCTCCTGGATGAGACAGTAAGTCAATGTCAGTATTTCATCTTGAAAAGATGGCAGACGTTAATGCCACCCTTAAAAATTTTATGGGTTAAATCAGAGATCAGCAAACTGCAGATCACTCTGGTCTTCTCTGAGTGGCCTATGAGCTAAGGATGGATTTATATTTATATATATATATATATTTGGCTGCCATGTGACATGCAGAATCTTAGTTCCCTGTGCAGGCAATGGAAGTGTGGACTCTTAACAACTGGACTACCGGGCAAGTCCCTTGGATTTATATTTTTAAATAGCTAAGCTTTAGATGCTTAACTAGATGTCATAGTTTAGTTGATAAATTTGTCTCCAAACTTATAGTGGTACATGCATTCAAAATCACTTCAGTCCTGTCCGACTTTTTGCAACCCCCCTGGACTGTAGCCCACCAGATTCCTCTGCCCATGGGATTCTCCAGGCAAGAATACTAGAGTGGGTTGCCGTTCCCTCCTCCAGAGGATCTTCCCGACCCAGGGATGGAGCCTGCATCTTCTGCACTGGCAGGCGGGTTCTTTACCACTAGCGCCACCTGGGAAGTCCTTCATCCTTTGCCAAAATATTGTCTGCAGAGATCTGGACCATCTAGACATTCCACAGAACAGTACACTAGTCTACTTAGATCGATGGCATGGTGTCCATCAGTCCATCAGAAGAGCCAGGAGATGACCAGCACATCGGAGGCCTTTGTAAGATACGTATGCTCCAAAGCACGTAGGACAAATCCTACAAAGATACAGGGGTTATGGGACTTCCCTGGTGGTCCAGTGGTTAAGAACCCACCATGCAATCCAAGGGATGCAGGCTCCATCCCTGACTGGGGAACTAAGATCCCACATGCCTCCCACATGATGCCACAGCTAAGACCCGATGCAGCCAGATAAATTCATAAATATTTTTTTAAAGATACAGGGGTTTTCAGTAGAAGTTTTACAGTCGGGCAGGGAGGCATTTTAGCATAGAGGTAAAAGGAATAGTCTTTTGTATCCCTTATATGTGAAATCTAAAAAGAAATTATACAAATGAACTTACCTACAAAACAGAAGTAACAGACATCATCCCTGACTCCAGGGACATGCATTTGAGCAAGCTCTGGGGATGGGGGATGGACAGGGTCACAAAGACTGGACGCGGCTAACGACTGAATTGAACGGAACAAAACAAAAAGACACTCATACTTAAAAAACAAACTTATGGCTGCCAGGGGGCTTGGGTGGGGGAAGGGAGAGACAGTTAGGGACTCTGGGATGGACATGTACACACTGCTGTATTTAAAAAGGATAATCAACAAGGACTTACTGTACAGCACATGGAACTCAGTGCTATGTATCAGCCGGGTTGAGAGGGGTGTTGGCAGAGAATGGATACATGTTTACCTATGGCTGAGTCCCTTCACTGTTCACCTGAAACTACCACAACATTGTTAATAGGCTAAATTCCAATGAAAAATAAAAAAGCTTTAAAAAGAGAGTCCTTTGCTAGTCTCTGCCGAGCAAAGAGTAGGTGCTGCAAAGCTGGAAGGTGAAGAGATTCAGGTACTGATAAAAACGGTGACTTTCAGAGCTTGGAGGGCTTCCCTGGCGGCTCAGATGGTAAGGAGCCTGCCTGCAGCGCAGGAGACCTGGGTTTAATCCCTGGGTCAGGAAGGTCCCCTGGAGAAGGGAGTGGCAACCCACTCCTATATTCTTGCCTGGTGAATCCCATGGGCAGAGGAGCCTGGCAGGCTACAGTCTATAGGGTCGCAAAGAGTCAGACACGACTGAGCGACTAACACTTTAGAGTTAGGAAGACCTGGCCCTGGATTTTTCATTAACCTGCCCTTGTCTTAAGTCTTAATTTTGTTATGCCATGTGGCAATATGATGCCTTGATTTGGATAATTGGAGTCTGATCAAAATGTTGGTTCAGCCCCCTTAGCAGTTGTGAAACCCTGCGCATGTCATTTCATATCTCTCCAAATTATGTATATTATCCCCTGTAACAATAGGTTTAGATCAGATAACATCTAAAATATCTTCCATCTTGCAGTCCTTGATGGCAGCTCTGATCCACAAGCAGCTATCTAAATTTACAGATTAATTAAATTAAAATCCGATTCCTCAGTTGCACTAGCCACTGTTCAATACTCACGTATGCCCAGTGGACAGCAGAGGCACAGAGCATCCCCAAGGCACGGGAAGTTCTGTTGACAGCCCTGCACTATAATACTATTATAATACCTTCCTGTCTTTTTAGGTTCAATTTACACACACATACACACCCTGGAAGCTCAGCTGGCAAAGAATCCACCTGCAACTGCAGGAGACTCTGGTTCAATTCCTGGGTTGGGAAGATGCCCTGGAAAAGGGCTAGGCTACCCACTTCAGTATTCTTGGGCTTCCCTGGTGGCTCAGACAGTAAATAATCTGCCTGCAGTGCAGGAGACCTGGATTTGATCCCTGGGTTAGGAAGATTCCCTGGAGGAGGGCATGGCAATCCACTCTGGTATTCCTGCCTGGAGAATTCCCATGGACAGAGGAGCCTGGCAGGCTGCAGTCCACGTGGTCATAGAGAGTCAGACACCACTGAGTGACTAAGCACACACACGTAAGTAAATAATCCATAATCTAAGAGCTAACAGCATCTGAAATTATTCATTCCTAAGTGCTCAGCACTAGGAGATTTATACATAGTATCTCACTTAATTTCATCACACACCATCCCTATGAAACTGTTAACATGTTCTACCATGAAGATAATACTTTGTCCACCCAATGCGAAAAGCCGACTCACTGGAAAACACCTTGATGCTGGGGAAGATGAAGTGTGGGAGATGAAAGGGACGGCAGAAGAGGAGATGGCTGGATCACTGACTCAATGCATATGACTTTGAGCAAACTCCGGGAGACAGTGAAGGACAGGAAAGCCTGGTGTACTGCAGTCCATGGGGTCACAAAAACTCAGCCACAACTGAGCAACCACCATACAGACAAGGAATCTATTCAGTTTCTTCAAGTGCTCAAATCTTTATCCCCAGTGGGAGAGGAAAGATCCTTAAGCACTATCCCTACTTTCTTCCATCAGTTTCGATGCTGATGGCAGTTACAATGTGTCTGTCTCTGAATCCCAATATGGCCAGAACTCATGCAGCTAGTAACTGGCTTGCAGGCCCTTGGACGCAGAGGCCTGCCTAGCTTCTAAGTTCTCAGGGCAGCATGCTGGAGACAAAGGGAGCATTGCCTGGAAAGGGCCCCACCCTCTGGCTTTCAAGTTCATTATTTCTTGTCTCAGGACGACGTTTGGGCCCCTCTGTGCACATCTCTCCCCTGATCTTCACACATATTCTCTTTGTTAATTTTTTTTTTCCTATACTGAAATCTGAAAATAGCACAGTTGTCTGGATGCTCTTTTATTTCATTAATTTAATAATACCATAGATGCCTGGATACTGTGTTATTCCTGGAAATAGCACAGCATAGACACTAGCCTAAAAATAGTATAGATCTTTGGATGCTGTGTTACTCTATTAATTTAATAATTCCAATCACATTCTGCTTCCATCCTATATGCTGCTTTCAGGGTATGCATAAGTGCTTGTGTTTGTGGCGACAGAAAACCACCTGGCTGTTAGGATTGGAGGTTCAGAAGAATTCCTTGACTTGGGCAAGTTGAGAACTGAATTTTATATTTTGGAAGAAAAAAGGGGGATTCCCAGGTAAGAGTTGTGAAATGTAACTGACTGAAGTTCAGCTGGCTCTAAATATTTTTTTGAGATGAAGTGGTACTGCTGCACATTTTGAGGGACAATAATATAGCTGAAAGGCAACCTGGCCTGGAGCCAGAAGACTTGTGTTTTGGTACTAACTCTGCCACTCATTGCTGTGGGGCCTTGGACAGGCAATTAAACTGTGGAGTCTTATTCTCCTCCTCTGAAAATGGCAACCATGGTAATATCAGCCTTACCTAACAGATGCTGTGGTACCTGGCCCAACCTACCCCCTTGAGACCAAGGAAAGGTGGTAACTGCACATTTTAATGTAATCAATGCTGCTTTCAAATGTTGACTTTACATTCTATGAATGTATATAAAAATGTACATAAAAATAACCTCAAAAATTTTTTTAATGTTTAAATGGCTACTACTAAGGAAGGCTTAAAATGTCTCCTGTATTAGCCCTGTAAAACTTACAGGACTGTCTCAGTGTATCATTGACTCAATGGCCATGAGTTTGAGCAACCTCTGGGAGATGGTGAAGGACAGGGAAGCCTGGCGTGCTGCAGGCCATGGGGTCCCAACGAGTCAGATATGACTGAGCCACTGAACAACAGCCAACATATCACTGATCTTAAGTCAAGGGGATATGTTATCTCCAGGTTGTTGTTTTTTAAGTTGGCAGAGAGCGGACATCAGTATTATTCATCAATACTTTCTTCTGTTCTATTTTGGGGAATAGAGTGGTATTTCCTTGGTATCCCCTTGAATTAAGGAAAGCTATTTGACTAATTCTGTCCAGGAAGCTTTGAGCAGAAGTCGCTTGTGTGGAAAAAAGAAAGAAGCTACTTGTGTGATTTTGAATGGTAAGAAATTCTCTATGTTCTCTTCCTCAACTGTGATAATAGAAAAAACAAAGCGCTGGCTGGCGTGGGGATCTCAGGACACTGCAGCCACCTGGCCTGCTGAGCTCCTGAGCGAAGACACTTTTTCCACACCGAGCGTCTGCTATAGCCTCAGACGGGGTCACAGGACGGCTTCACGTAGCTGTATGCTCCCTTGCTCAGATGTAACGTAAGAAAGAAAAGGCTCTCTCCAAGACACAAAATACAAGCTTTTCCTCTTGGTCTACCTGAGCTAAGATAGGTCCTATCATATGGGAGAAGGACTTACTCTGAAAAGTTATTTGCTGTTATCTAAAATTCAAATTTAATTGAGTTCCTCATGTTTTTATCTGGCAACTGTAGTCCTGATAGACTTTGCTGCTGTCATTTCTCAGTGGCTAAGTCCTGTCCAACTTTCTGTGACCCCGTGGACTGTAACCTATCAGGCCCTTCTGTCCACTGGGTTTTCCAGGCATGAATCCTGGAGTGCGTTGCCATGATCTTCTTCAGGGGCTCTTCTGGGAGCAGGGATTGAACCTGGGTCTC
Source organism: Oreotragus oreotragus (assembly GCA_006410675.1). Classification (NCBI taxonomy): domain Eukaryota; kingdom Metazoa; phylum Chordata; class Mammalia; order Artiodactyla; family Bovidae; genus Oreotragus; species Oreotragus oreotragus. The sequence continues at coordinate 192,052 of SJYX01022823.1, read as the reverse complement.
TGGCGGTGGCAGGCAAATTCTTTACCACTGAGCCACCAGGGAAGATCCTCTGACTGACTGACCCGAATGTCTTCTAGAGGGAGGAAGGGAGGACACAGGAACAAAATCGGGCTGCATGTCTCTCCTTTTTACCAAGGAAGCAGACACACTGGATGCTAAACCCAGAAAGCACCAGCGTCTGCTCTAACAGATGCCCATTAAGGGATTTCTGAAGAGGAGTCCCAGGATGACCTGCTTTATCCAAAAAATAATCTCAAGCTTAAACCTGGGATTAATAAGTATTATCATTCAACCCAACTGTATAAATATTTATTGAACATTTTTAAACAACAAGGCACCAGTGCAGACTCTGGAGTCTCTGCTATCAAGGTGCTCCTCAAGCACTAGGGAGAATTAAGTAAGTGCGAGAGCAGATGTGAGGAACACCACGTGCGGGGTTCAGAGAGCCACGGGACGCCAGGGCAGCGCCGTCCTTGCAGAGCCAGCGTTGGAAGCATGGGAAAGGGTGTGGGCAAGAAGTGAGACAGGGAGCCACTGGGAGGCAGAGGCCAGAATGGACCTCACGGCCAATGTTTACAGAGAAATTTCAGTCCAAATTGGAAATCTTTTTTTTTTTTCTTCTAATGATTTTTTAAACTTGGAGGATAATTACTTTATAATGAGTTGAGAGGCACTGAAGAATCTAAAACTAATTAGATACAAGGTGTAAGGGTGAGGTATTGTAGAAATGGAGTTTTTAATCCCTTAGCTATTGGTTGGAAGGGTGAGAAGGCAAGAGGAAAAACTCAAAGATGAAAAATATGACCCTGTCTACATAAAGAATCCTTTCAAACGTGTCAAATCAGAATTGCTCATGTATCTTGCTTTCTCTTTGTGACATTCCTTTAACATAAGTAAGACAAAAGATGATAATGTCAGGATCACAGAAAAACCCAGATGAACTTTTTGGCCAACCCAATAGTGTTTTTAAATTTTATAAATTTTATATTTCACAAAATGCACATTCAGCATGAAGGCTGGTTATCAGTTGATCTATTTAGATGTTTCTATTAAACCTATCCATGTTTGTTTCAGACTTAACTGTCAACACTATGATGTGTAAGACACACAGAGTAGAGATGTATGAAAGAACAGCCTGAGGCCTTGAAGAGTGGGCAGTTGCCCAAGACCCCATGACATGGAGACAGCAGAGCTGGGACAGGAACTCACCTTTTATGACTCTTCATTCTGTACCCACACTACTTCCTGTCCCTTGTGAGGTAAACTAATTGGCCCAGCAGTTGCTTTGGATAGAAAGCATTACAACTTGCAACTTAGAAGAGCAAGGAGAACACCATCAAAACTGATGACATCCAATTCTCTTTCAAGTCTTAAACAGCTCCTCACTTGACACCTCTCTTAAATTGAAGGAGAGAGTAGTTCACAGACAGTTGGCAAGAACTACAGGCCAGTGAATCCCCATGAAGAGAATATTCATATCTACAGTCATGTAGAACCCATGGAAAACATGGAGAAATGAGACATTGGAGTGTTTTTACAAACTGTTATTGTTGAACCAGGCCCAGAAACCCATGACAGAGCATATAGGTCTGGAACTTGGCAAGATTCAAAATTAATGGTAGCGTCATAAAGTTATATGTAATAACTTCTTAAGCCATGCACCAGGAAGGAGGCTCATACGGGGAAACCACCTCAGCCCACCCATAAATAATCCACATTAATATCATAGGCGAGGTCACAGGCTGGAGTCACGTGCTAGCATCTGGCTGTTTCTGGCAGGATAGCCTGTACAGTCTCCATAGATGGCCTTTAATTAGTGGTAGGTTGTCCCAGCAGAGAGCAGCGTGGGCAGGAATGGTCATCTGGACTCCCCACCTCATGCCTGGCTCCTAGGGCTCTTGGTATATCGTCAGAAGCGCCACTGTGGTTCCTGCCAATGAGTCTGATGTCACCAGTGGCAGCCCCTTGCACTACCATCACCACTGGAGGGAGGTCTCCTTGGAGACAGTCTTGGCTACAAGGGCTTGGTGCAAACTGGCTGGGAAATCTGGAAGACAGATGAAGGTGGAGAGAATCCGGGGGATAAACATGCCTTTAGGGGCGCTCCCTACAGGAGCCTTCGGGTGTTGGCGCCAAGAAGGCTGCTTAGTCTTCTTGAACTCAATACCTTCTGATGGGACTTCCCTGGTGGTCCAGTGGCTAAAACCCCATGCTCCCAAGACAGGGGCCCAGGTTCAATCCCTGGTTAGGGAACTAAGATCCCACAGGCTGCAACTAAAGATTCCACATGCCACAGCAAAGACTCAGCATAGCCAAATAAATAACTACTAAAACAGCACACACATTCTGAACTCTTTCAGCAGCAGGAAGAGATACGGACTAGGCTTATCTCCTTCCACGTCTGAGTTACGTGGCAGAGGAAAATGCCCATAGGTCATTTTTTAAGAGCCAAGCTGCTGATGGATTCTAAGACCCATTGCCCGGAAATAAAACAATCAGGCTGCTGTTCCAGATATAGAGAGAACATGACTTACTGTGTGCAAAATGGAACGCAACAGGCAGCAAAATCATGTCTTGGATTCACTAGTCCCAGAAGTCCACAGGACACTGGGTCCCTGAGCAGCAAGGCGAGCTCCTCTTCTGAACTGAAAAACAAGAAGACATTCTTGTATACCTGACCCTCAGCCCCTGGTTAGCCACTGGCTCACCAGGGAAGTTCCTAGGGCTTTTTAAAATTTTTCTATTGATTCTTCTCGTGATTTATATATACTTCCTCAAAGTCTCGTGACTTTCACAAAGCTCCTGGTAATAAAGGTTTGCCCCGTGTGAGAATGGATCACATCAGGAGCCTTCTAAGCTAGGTGAGTCTTTGGCAAGGACCGGAGCTACGCTCTGCTCTTCACAGAGAAAGTGTGTATTGGCCGGTGGACAGGTGAGCATTTGACCAATTTCCTGTTGGGTTTTTCCACGGACGGCCTTGGAGTTTTACGTTTCAGAATGTAGTGGTAGTGAGAGTCACGCTCAGCCAACTCAGCTTCCCCAAACAGAGCAGTGACAAAAACCCAGGAGGGTAATAACCTGCGTCTGCAGAACGGTAGGCAGATGCTTCGCCCACCTGTCTGCTCTCTCAGCATCTCGCTTGACAGCCTTCACGTGGTGTTGTCCTTCAGTCATCCGGTCGTGTCCAGCTCTGTGCGACTCCATGGACTGCGGCACACCAGGCCTCTCTGCCCCTCACTGTCTTCCCGAGTTTGCCCAAGTTCATGACCATTGAATCAGTGATGCCAGTCAGCCATCTCATCCTCTGTCGCCCTCTTCTCCTTCTGCTTTCAATCTTTCCCATCATCAGTCTTTTCCAATAAGTTGACAACTTTAATGGATTCACTCAAATGCAGTTTCCAAGACTGACATGGATTTCTACATTACACAGAAATCCTAGAAGACCAGGAAGACTATTTCAGTATGCAACCTGGGAGATGCCGCACCTCCTAGATGGGAGAGGCATCTTCCTCTAGGGTGAAGGGTACAAACACCTGGTCACAGACAGGAGATCTTCTTCTATTTCAGGCAAGGGGAACCGCAGGAAGACTGAGGGGCCAGGGGCAAACCTTTACTACCAGGAGCTTTGTGAAAGTCACGAGACTTTGAGGAAGTATATAAATCACGAGAAGAATCAATAGAAATTTTTTTTAAAAGCCCTAGGAACTTCCCTGGTGAGCCAGTGGCTAAGACTCCAAGCTCTCAATGCAGGGGCCCAGGTTCCAGCCCCGGTCAGGGGACTAGATCCCGTATGCCACCACCAACCGCTCACATGATGCAGTGAAGATTGAAGAGCCTGCATGCCACAACTGAGACCAGCCACAACCAAATAAACAAATTTCAAAAAAAAAAGTCCCTAATGTCTTCCCTGTACATACATGTGGAATATCTCCAATCAAATTAATATCACATGGGCTGAGAAACTCCCAGATAAGATGGCAATGATTCAGATAGAAATTTCATAGATTTAAGCTGAAAGTTATCTCATGTCAAAAGTTATAAAGGGAAGTCAAGGCCCAGAGTATTCCCAACAACACTTTCACTCTTCCTCATTTGGGGATAAACCAGAGAGACAAAATGGAGGTCCCTGCATGAGCTTACTTTACATTTTTTTAACAGGACCGTTTTTGAAGTCTTTGTTGAATCTGTTACAATACTGCTTCTGTTGTCTACGTGTTCATTTTTTGTCCCCGCATGTGAGAGCTCAGCTCCCCAGTGAGGGATGGACCACACCCTCTGCACTGGAAGGTGAGGTCTTAACCTCTGGACCACCACGCAAGTCCCCGGACATGAGTGTTGATTCAGCAACTTATTGACTCTGTGACCCTGAAAGTCTTCCTCCGTAAAATGGGGATTACAGATACATGTCTCATTTGTTCATTCACTTAATTGAAATTTAATCCCCTGGAGAAGGGAATGGCTACCCACTCCAGTATTCTTGCCTGGAAAACCCCACAGAGAGAGGAGCCGGGCGGGCTACAGTCCGTGGGGTCGCAAGAGTGGGACATGACTGAGTGACTAATACTTGTGCTTAACACTTTCACTTTTGTATCTTGGGCACCAATTAAGACGTCAGAAGAGTTGCAATGAACAGCAACAAGAAAAGACAAAACTTCCACTTTCATGGGCCTTACATTCTCGTAGGGGAGCCAGATAATAAATGTTTCAGTTAATACATAACACGCAGGTAGTGATAAAAAGGCAAGTAATATGGGAAAGAGGAATAAGACCAGTGACTCGTGTGTGGTGAGGGTACCGCTTCAGATGGATGGAAAACCAAGCCCTCTCTCCAACAGAAGAAACTCGAGCAAGGATCAGCATATGTCATGATGGGATAAGTCACGAGGCTATTCTACAGTAGCCTATCCCAGGCAGAAGAGAAACCACACATGAAGGTTTGGATGCTTACTGTGTAGGAAGAAATGCCAGGTCAGTGGAGCAAAACGAGCCAGTGTCCAAGGTCAGAGTCCAATGGGGACCAGAGCCCATGAGGCATCATGTACATTTTTCCTCTTTGACATTCAAGGGAAGGACTTGATCTCCATGTGCCCGTCACCTGTAAAACTCCAGAGCTGCACACACAGCTAACGCTTCTTGACTGCCTGCTGTGTGGCAGGTCCTGTCCAGTGCTTGCCTGCCATCACACCGGTTACTCTTCTCTACGACCTTAAGACGCAGGCGCTGTTATTATCCCTTTTTACAAGTCAGGAAACTTAGGCTTAAAGGTTAGACAGCTTGCCAGAGCTGCCCTGCTGGTAAGCGTGGGAGATCCCAAAGTAAATATGAATAAACCACAAGGAGGGTAAAAGGCTCACCCTGCTGTTCAAAACCCCCTACTCGGAGAAGAAATTCCAGCGGATCGTGCTTGGCCGCGCTCTTCCGAATCAAGGAAGCAGAGTCGGGGGAAACCGGGGGATGGGCCGTTTGGAAGAGCCAGTCTGCCTCCCCAGACATGCACTGTGCTTCTGAACCCCTCACTCTCAAGAAGCCTACGCTCCCTGCCGCCCCCGGGCTTATGTTTCCACTGATGCTGCGGATCATGCTGAGAGCTGAGAAGCCCTCTGTAGCCTTCTCCTCGTGTGGTTAGAGGTGGAGGAGAGTCTGGTATAGATTTAAGCTGAAAGTTATCTCATGTCAAAAGTTATAAAGGGAAGTCAAGGCCCAGAGTATTCCCAACAACACTTTCACTCTTCCTCATTTGGGGATAAACCAGAGAGACAAAATGGAGGTCCCTGCATGAGCTTACTTTACATTTTTTTAACAGGACCGTTTTTGAAGTCTTTGTTGAATCTGTTACAATACTGCTTCTGTTGTCTACGTGTTCATTTTTTGTCCCCGCATGTGAGAGCTCAGCTCCCCAGTGAGGGATGGACCACACCCTCTGCACTGGAAGGTGAGGTCTTAACCTCTGGACCACCACGCAAGTCCCCGGACATGAGTGTTGATTCAGCAACTTATTGACTCTGTGACCCTGAAAGTCTTCCTCCGTAAAATGGGGATTACAGATACATGTCTCATTTGTTCATTCACTTAATTGAAATTTAATCCCCTGGAGAAGGGAATGGCTACCCACTCCAGTATTCTTGCCTGGAAAACCCCACAGAGAGAGGAGCCGGGCGGGCTACAGTCCGTGGGGTCGCAAGAGTGGGACATGACTGAGTGACTAATACTTGTGCTTAACACTTTCACTTTTGTATCTTGGGCACCAATTAAGACGTCAGAAGAGTTGCAATGAACAGCAACAAGAAAAGACAAAACTTCCACTTTCATGGGCCTTACATTCTCGTAGGGGAGCCAGATAATAAATGTTTCAGTTAATACATAACACGCAGGTAGTGATAAAAAGGCAAGTAATATGGGAAAGAGGAATAAGACCAGTGACTCGTGTGTGGTGAGGGTACCGCTTCAGATGGATGGAAAACCAAGCCCTCTCTCCAACAGAAGAAACTCGAGCAAGGATCAGCATATGTCATGATGGGATAAGTCACGAGGCTATTCTACAGTAGCCTATCCCAGGCAGAAGAGAAACCACACATGAAGGTTTGGATGCTTACTGTGTAGGAAGAAATGCCAGGTCAGTGGAGCAAAACGAGCCAGTGTCCAAGGTCAGAGTCCAATGGGGACCAGAGCCCATGAGGCATCATGTACATTTTTCCTCTTTGACATTCAAGGGAAGGACTTGATCTCCATGTGCCCGTCACCTGTAAAACTCCAGAGCTGCACACACAGCTAACGCTTCTTGACTGCCTGCTGTGTGGCAGGTCCTGTCCAGTGCTTGCCTGCCATCACACCGGTTACTCTTCTCTACGACCTTAAGACGCAGGCGCTGTTATTATCCCTTTTTACAAGTCAGGAAACTTAGGCTTAAAGGTTAGACAGCTTGCCAGAGCTGCCCTGCTGGTAAGCGTGGGAGATCCCAAAGTAAATATGCTTAAACCACAAGGAGGGTAAAAGGCTCACCCTGCTGTTCAAAACCCCCTACTCGGAGAAGAAATTCCAGCGGATCGTGCTTGGCCGCGCTCTTCCGAATCAAGGAAGCAGAGTCGGGGGAAACCGGGGGATGGGCCGTTTGGAAGAGCCAGTCTGCCTCCCCAGACATGCACTGTGCTTCTGAACCCCTCACTCTCAAGAAGCCTACGCTCCCTGCCGCCCCCGGGCTTATGTTTCCACTGATGCTGCGGATCATGCTGAGAGCTGAGAAGCCCTCTGTAGCCTTCTCCTCGTGTGGTTAGAGGTGGAGGAGAGTCTGGGCTGCGGTGCCAGGGACCACACCTCTTTGTCAGGAACATGTAATTAAAAAAGAAAGAAAAAAAAAAAAAGAGTGAAGAACTAGCCACCCACTCCCATCTTTCTGAAACATGCATTCATGCGCACACATCCAGGCAGAAGCCAGCCTGCATCCATCACCCGGGGCCTGGGGTTCTGATGAAAACATTTTCCACCTGGCACAGTCAGGCACTAAACACCCCTCCAACCCAACCTGAGACTTGGACCGTCCGTGGAGATATTTTTAAAGGCATGACACAGAGGAGTGTGACACACTCGGCTTTCTCAGTGGGTGGGTAGAGTGTTATTTCATGTTGTTCTTGTCACTCAGCCCAGCATTATAAGTGTGCACTTTATTGCTGCACAGAGAGTGCTCCGCTGCCTGGCCCAGCACAGGCTGTTCCCAGCGCGGGGGTGGCGCCCCAGCCCAGCGCGGGGCAGGCAGAGCAGCGAGCTGCTGGGCATGTGGGGCTGCCCTCGGGGTCTCCCTCCGGGACTTCAGCTCATACTCAGTGGGCTATGAAGTGTCCTGTTCCTTTCCTCGATACTCTGTATTCCTCAGTTGCTGTGGGGAAATTCTAGAAATTCACGTATTTAGTGACGCCTACACCATCTCTTAAATGGCTTTTTCGGGCTCTTGGTTGTTGTTCGGTCACTAAGTCCTCTTTGCAACCCCATGGACTGCAGCATGCCAGGCTTCCTCTATCCTCCACTAACTATCTCCTGGAGTTTGTTCAAACTCAAGTCCATTTAGTCAGTGATGCCATCCAACCATCTCATCCTCTGTCAGCCCCTTCTTGTCCTGCCCTCAATCTTTCCCAGCATCACGGTTTTTCCCAATAAATAGGCTCTTTGCTTCAGATGGCCAAAGGATTAGAGCTTCAGCTTCAGCATCAGTCCTTCCAGTGAGTATTCAGGGCTGATTTCCTTTAGGAGTGAATGGTTTGATCTCCTTGCTGTCCAAGGGACCCAAGAGTTTTCTCCACCACAATTCGAAAGCATCAGTTCTTCCTGGTATCCCTCTTGCTCTTTCCTAATGGGATTTTTTTTCCCAACATCACACATAAAGCTTAGAATTAGGACCAAGTCTCTGTCTCACTGTTTACACACAAAGATGCTGGTCATCGGGCTCTCACCAGTTACTTGAGGGCAAGCAAAACAATGATCGATCAGGAAGCATGGGAGCCGGTGGGTATGTCTGCCCAGGACACAGACAGTAAAGCTGTGAGAGCTCCACTGGTGGTCCAATGGTTAGGAATCCACCTACCAATGCAGAAGATGCAGGTTCGATCCCTGGTCAGGTAACTTATATTCCACATGCTACAAGGTGAGGCCAAGAGATAAAACATTATTTAAAAAACAATTTTTTTAAATGAACTGCATAGAAGTGTGCTAGTGGATTTGTCTGTGCAGTAGGAGGAAAATAAAGGGTTCAAGGATGACAGAGGATGCAATGGTTGGATGGCGCCACTGACATAATGGACATCAGTTTGAGCAAACTCTGGGAGGTAGTGAAGGAGAGGAGACTGGCATGCTGCACTCTACGGGGTCGCAGAGAGTTGCACACAACTGAGTGACTGGACAACAAAGAAGCACAGGCCGATTATAGGTAACTGTCTCAAGGAGCTTTATTATATGACAAAAAGTAGCACCTTCGATAAGTCCACTAGGAAGGTGGAGGTTGTCTGGAATGGGGGAGATTTCAGAGCAGAAAAGATAGTATTAAGAGATGGCTACACTGCCGTGGAGCAAAGGGTCCATGTAGGTAATTCAAGATGGAACCTGGTGTCCCAGCAACACAGTCCATCTCAGAGGGGAGCAGGCTGTGGTGCCCATGGAATGCATAATATGTGGTCCTGAAGGATGAGGCAGGTCATACATTTATATGCAGAAGAGGAAGTTATCTTCTGCCTGCTTCTGTTTTCTCAGTGAATAAAAGATGCATTCAACCCCTGACAGTGAGGGGGTGAAAGCAAGAAGAGAGATGGGACACATGGCCTTGGAGAGTGGGCTTGGGACTTGACCAGGGGGTGGAGTGTGATTGCCAGGGCTTGGGGGAGGTTTGTGGTCAAAAACGAATACACGATCAGGTAGCTCTGCTTTGCGTTCCCCTCCTGCCAGATTCAAATACTCTGGTGCAGGCTCAGAGTCTGTGGAGAGTGAGGCGGAAGCAGAGGAAGAGATGTTCCTCCAGGTCAACCAGCTGGAAGAAGAGGTGGGGCTGAGCCTTTTTGCAAGGCAGTAATGATACAGATGTGAACAAAGGAATGAAAGGTGTGAAAGACTGAAGGAACCGTGTCAGATGGAAGAGGCCGTGGGTCTCATCTAGACCCCGCAGGTGGGTCAGGGATAAAAAACTCTGCCTGCCAATGCACGAGATGGAAGAGACATGGGTTTGACCCCTGAATTGGGAATATGCCCTGGAGAAGGCTATGGCAACCCACTCCAGTATTCTTGCCTGGGAAATCCCATGAAAGAGGAGCCTTGTGCATGAGTTACAAAAAGTTGGACATGACTGTGTACACAGTCTCCCTGTTCACTCATCCTACTGTACTTCAGTTCAGTCGCTCAGTCGTGTCTGACTCTTTGCGACCCCATGAATCGCAGCACGCCTGGTTTCCCTGTCCATCACCATCTCCCAGAGTTCACTAAGACTCACATCCATCGAGTCTGTGATGCCATCCAGCCATCTCATCCTTGGTTGTCCCCTTCTCCTCCTGCCCCCAATCCTTCCCAGCATCAGTCTTTTCCAATGAGTCAACTCTTCTCATGAGGTATCCAAATCACTGGAGTTTCAGCTTTAGCATCATTCCTTCCAAAGAAATCCCAGGGTTGATCTCCTTCAGAATGGACTGGTTGGATCTCCTTGCAGTGTAAGGGACTCTCAAGAGTCTTCTCCAACACCACAGTTCAAAAGCATCACAGTTATGTTTTATTCA
>SJYX01022823.1:80329-177915 GCA_006410675.1 Oreotragus oreotragus | reverse complement strand
GCGAAGAGTTGGACACAACTCAGGGACTTCACTTTGACTTTTCACTTTCATGCATTGGAGAAGAAAATGACAACCTACTCCAATACTCTTGCCTAGAGAATCCCAGGGATGGGGGAGCCTGGTGGGCTGCCGTCTATGGGGTCACACAGAGTCAGACACGACTGAAGCGACCTAGCAGCTTAGCAGCATCCTGTTACCTGGAAAACTTTTTTTTTTTTTTTCCCATGTGGATGAATTTAAAAGTCTTTATTGAATCTGTTACAAGATTATTTGTTTTTCATTTTCCTTCTTGGGCATGTGCGATCCTAGCTCCCCAAACAGGGGTTGAACCCGCACCCCCTGCACTGGAAGATGAAATCTTAACCACTGGACTACTAGTGAAGTGCCACCTGGAACCTCTTATCTCAGAGCTTCTATGGCTGACTGTATCGTCACTGACAGCTCATCTCAGAGGCCACCTGCTTAAAGAAGCCCTCCCTGGCCATCATACCTAAAGTACCACCAATGTTTTCATCATTTTCTGAAAAAAATATCATCTTTCCATGTATCACTTCTTTTAATGGTAAGTTTCCCAAACAGTCTGCAGGCTTCATAAAACAAGAGTATCTTGGTCCCCTTTTGTTCACCAATGAGTCCCCAGTATGCAGAACACAGTTTAGTCTGTGAGGGTCCTCAGTAAGAATGACAACAGCAGAAACAAGGAGCACAATAGTGATGACAGTATGTCATCAGTGATCAGTGCAGAGGGGACAGAAGTCATTTAAGCTCCCTCAACTCCCTTCACACATTAAAGACTTTGACCCATGTCTTACCTTTAAGATCCTTTCCACTTATAATGCCAGGTGTGTAACAGCCTGATATAATCTCAGAGACTCACAGGAATGTTAATACTCAACATACATCCTTGAGGCCAAGAGAATATATCCCTTGGGGGGAAAAAATCTCTTTATCAAGTCAAGATAGATGATCTCATGTGAGCAAAGAAGGGAGCAAGATGTGTCCAAGTGAACCTGGACATTTTAGGAATCAGTGAACTAAAATGAAGAGGAATCAGGTCAGTTGCTCAGTTGTGTCCAACTCTTTGCAACACCATGGACTACAGCACACCAAGCTTCCCTGTCCATCACCAACTCCCAGAGTTTACTCAAACTCATGCCCATTGAGTCAGTGATGTCATCCAATCATATCATCCTCTGTCGTCCCCTTCTCCTCCTGCCTTCAATCTTTCCCAGCATCAGAGTCTTTTCAAATGAGTNCCAACTCTTTGCAACACCATGGATTACAGCACACCAAGCTTCCCTGTCCATCACCAACTCCCAGAGTTTACTCAAACTCATGCCCATTGAGTCAGTGATGTCATCCAATCATATCATCCTCTGTCGTCCCCTTCTCCTCCTGCCTTCAATCTTTCCCAGCATCAGAGTCTTTTCAAATGAGTCAGTTCTTCACATCAAGTAGCAAAGTATTGAAACTTCAGCTTCAGCATCAGTCCTTCCAATGAACATTCAAGACTGATTTCCCTTAGGATTAACTGGTTTGATCTCCCTACAGTCCAAGGACTCTCAAGAGACTTCTCCAACACCACAATTCAAAAGCATCAATCCTTCTGTGCTTGGCTTTCTTTACAGTCCAACTCTCACATCCATACATGACCACTGGAAAAGCCATAGTTTTGACAAGATGGGCCTTTGTCGGCAAAGTAATGTCTCCGCTTTTTAACATGCTGTTTAGGTTGGGCATAGCTTTTCTTCCAAGGAGCAAGGGTCTTTTAACTTCATGGCTACAGTCACTGTCTGCAGTGATTTTGGAGCCCCAAGAAAATAAAGTCTGTCACTGCTGCCATTGTTTTCCCATCTATTTGCCAGGAAATGATGGGACCAGATGCCATGAGTTTTAAGCCAAATTTTTCACTCTCCTCTTTCACTTTTATCAAGAGGCTCTTTAGTTCTTCTTCACTTTCTGCCATAAGGGNCCAAGAAAATAAAGTCTGTCACTGCTGCCATTGTTTTCCCATCTATTTGCCAGGAAATGATGGGACCAGATGCCATGAGTTTTAAGCCAAATTTTTCACTCTCCTCTTTCACTTTTATCAAGAGGCTCTTTAGTTCTTCTTCACTTTCTGCCATAAGGGTAGTGTCATCTGCATTATCTGAGGTTATTGATATTTCTTCCAGCAATCTTGATTCCAGGTTCTGCTTCATTCAGCCCGGCATTTCACATGCTGTACTCTGCATATAAGTTAAATAAGCAGGGTGACAATATACAGCCTTGATACATCTCTTCCCCAATTTGGAACCAGTCCATTGTTCCAAGTCAGGTTCTAACTGTTGTTTCTTGACCTGCATACAGATTTCTCAGGAGGCAGGTAAGGGGTCTGCTATTCCCATCTCTTGAAGAATTTTCCAGTTTGTGTGATCCACCGCAAAGGCTTTGGCATAGTTAATGAAGCAGAAGTAAATATTTTTCTGGGATTCTCTTGCTTTTTCGATAATCCAGCAGATGCTGGCAATTTGATCTCTGGTTCCTCTGCCTTTTCTAAATCCAGCTTGATCATCTGGAAGCTCTCAGTTCACATACTGTTAAAGCCTGGCTTGGAGAATTTTGAGCATTACCTTGCTAACGTGTGAAATGAGTGCAATTGTGCGGTAGTTTGAACATTCTTTGGCATTGGAATGAAAACTGACCTTCTCTGGTCCTGTGGTCAGACTCTTTTGCTGACTATGAGGGCTACTCCATTTCTTCCAAGGGTTTCTTGCCAACAGTAGTAGATATAATGGTCATCTGAATTAAATTCGCCCATTCCAGTCCATTTTAGTTCACTGATTCCNAACTGACCTTCTCTGGTCCTGTGGTCAGACTCTTTTGCTGACTATGAGGGCTACTCCATTTCTTCCAAGGGTTTCTTGCCAACAGTAGTAGATATAATGGTCATCTGAATTAAATTCGCCCATTCCAGTCCATTTTAGTTCACTGATTCCTAAAATGTCAATATTCCCTCTTGCCATCTCCTGTTTGACCACTTCCAATCTGCCTTGATTCAGGGACCTAACATTCCAGGTTCCTACGCAGTACGGTTCTTTACAGCATCAGACTTCACTTTCATCACCCATCACATCCACAACTTGGCACTGTTTCTTCTCTGGCTCTATCTCTTCATTCTTTCTGGAGTTTTTTCTCCACTGATCTCCAGTAGCATACTGGGCACCACCAAGCTGGGGAGCTCAGCTTTCAGTGTCATATCTTTTTTGCCTTTTCATACTGTTCATGGGGTTCTCAAGGCAAGAATACTGAATTGATTTGCCGTTCTCTTTTCCAGTGGACTCCATGTTGTCAGAACTCTCCACCATGACCCATCCCTCTTGGGTGGCCCTACATGGCATGGCTCATAACTTCACTGAGTTAGGCAAGGCTGTGGTCCATGTGATCTATTTGGTTAGTTTTCTGTAATTGTGGTTTTCATTCTGTCTGCCCTTGGATGGATAAGGATGAGAGGCTTATGGAATCTTCCTGATGGGAGGAACTGACTGTGGGGGAAACTGGGTTTTGCTCTGATGGGTGGAGCCATGCTCAGTCAATCTTTTATCCAGTTTTTTCTGTTGATGGGTGGGGCTGTGTTCCCTCCCTGTTGTTTGGCCTGAGACCAGACTATGGTAGGGGTAATGGCACCTCCTTCAAAAGGACTTCTGCACACACTGTTGTATTCAGTGCCCCTGACCCTGCAACAGGCCACTGTGGACCCACGCCTCCGCCAGAGACACCTAGACACTCACAGGCAAGTCTGGCTCAGTCTCTTATGGGGACACTGCTCCTTTCTCTGGGGTCCTGGTGTACACAAGGTTTTACTTGTGCCCTCCAAGAGTCCGTTTCCCCAGTCCTGCGGAAGTTCTGTAATCAAATCCCACTGGCTCCCTGGGGGTCCTCAGTCCCTCTGCCAGATCCCCAGGTTGGGAAGTCTGTCGTGGATCCCAGGACTTCCTTAACAGTGAGAGAACATCTTTGGTATAATTGCTCTGCACTTTGTGGGTCGTCTGCTCTTGGCTCTATCGTGGGGCTGATGGCTACCTCCTCCAAGAGAGAGGACATTTTAGGAATCAGTGAACTAAAATGACAGGGAATGGGCGAATTTAACTCAAATGACCATTATATCTACTGAGTGAGAATCCATTAAAAGAAATGGAGTAGCCCTCATAGTAAACAGGGCTTCCCTAGTGACTCAACTGTTAAAAAAATCCACCTACAAGGAAGCCAGCAACTGAGCAGCCTGGAGAAGGGAACAGCTACACACTTCAGGATTCTGGCCTGGAGAATTCCAGGGACTGTATAGTCCATGGGGTCACAAAAAGTCAGACACGACTGAGCGACTTTCACTCACAGTCAACAAGAGTCCAAAACGCAATACTTGGATGCAGTCTCAAAAACGACAGAATGATTTCAGTTCATTTTCAAGGCAAATAAGAGAAGAGTTTTACCAACACCTTTTCTTCCATTTCACATTAATCCTTTAAGTTGTGGCTAGACCGTGTGCTTAAAAGGAAAAGCCAGAACAACATGGTCCACAGATGCAGTTGTACTGATTCAGTTCATCTTGCACCTTTGGGTGACTTCCACTGCATTTTTATTTTTCTTCTCATGTGTTTAGCCGATATGACTAGGGCTTCCTAAACTGTAGAAGTAGTCTCATTGCCCCAAGAATCACCAAGATCTTTATCGATTGATCTTAGTCAAATTCTAATTATTTGTTAAGAAGTTGATGAGAACTCATTTTATCTACTTTCTTCTTTCTGCAGCCATTATTAAGTTAGGGCCATCTATAGCCCAGGTCTTTTCCTAAGAAGTCAGGAATTCAACTCCTTTTTCAAGCTCTTTGTGGTTGTTGTTCAGTTGCTAAGTCATGTCTGACTCTTTGTGACCCCAGGGATCTCCACATGCAAGGCTCCTCTGTCATTCACTGTCTCCCAGAGTTTACTTCAATTCATGTCCGTTGAGTTGGTGATATTATCTAGCCATCTCATTCTCTGTCACTCCCTTCTCCTGCCGCCTTCAATCTTTCCCAGCATCAGGGTCTTTTCTCATGAGTTGGCTCTCTGGATCAGGTGGCCAAAGTATTGGTGCTTCAGCCTCAGCATCAGTCCTTCCGATATTTAAGAGTTGATTTCCTTTAGGATTGACTGGTTTGATCTCCTGTTGTCCAAGGGACTCTCTAAGAGTCTTCTCTAACACTACAACTTGAAAGTATCAATTCTTCATCACTCAGCCTTCATATTTCCTTTTCTTCAAAACTCAACTAAGAAGTCATCTGGCGTCCCACTGTCCTATTCACTTATTCCTTGGCCAAAGGATTCAGATACCCAAAGAGAGGACATCCAAACTAGCGAAGATCACAGTTATTTGGCAAAAGTCTCATGCCCACTGACTGTGGTCCTGTGTTCCACTTCTCTGCGTTAAAGAGGTACCTTCCTTCCCTCCCAAGTCATGCAGCCTAACTCTTCTTCCCTTATGTTCTCACTCAGCTGTGTCCAGCTCTTTGCAACCCCATGGACTGTACCCCACCAGGCTCCATGGAATTTTCCAGGCAGGAATACTGGAGTGAGTTGTCATTTCCTCCTCCAGGGGATTTTCCTGACCCAGGCAGGGATCGAACCCTGCATCCCTTGCATTTCTTGCACTGGCAGGCAGGTTCTTTATCACTAGCACCACCTGGGAAGATATGTTTTCCCCTACATCCAAAACCCTCTCCTCAGCAGATTAACGTGACTTTTGGGGTTGTAGGATCTTTATGTGCCTGAGACGGAAGCCAGCAACTGAGCAGCCTCGAATGGGGAGCCTCAAGGTAAGAAAAAAGGCAGGAAGAGCATGGGAGGAAGAGCCTGCCTGCTTTGAAAACTGGTCTAAGGCTTCTTACTTGAACTTTTGGTTTTTATAGTTCTATAAAAGGCAGCTGACAAAAGAGATCGCGTTTTGGGAGGGTCCAGCTGGCGGGGCTGAGCGGGACGGGGCGGCCCCAATATTGGAAAGCTCGGCCTGATTTTCATCCATGATGTCAGAGAGGCATGGGGTTCCCAGTGAGCCAGAGGGTGGGGGAGTAGACAGCCCCAGCCCACTCCCTGGCCCTGCCAGAAGCAGCTTCAAATGCTGCCTTCCTGGCGTGTCTGCAAGAGCCGTTTTCCTCCTCGGAGATGGTTTGCCATGTTTAGAAGGGAAGCTCCCTCACTCCCCTTTCTGGACTCCAGCATGGGTGTCCACGGGGGCAGGAGGGCCTGGAGGCTCCCTCCCACGTCCAGCCTTGGCCCAGCTCTCTGTTTGCTCTTTCAGCGAGGGATTCACGTCAGGGCTGGTGCTGCGGCCCACATCTTTCTATGGATCCGTCGTTTCGGGCTGCTGGGCACCAGACCCCCATGTCTAGGTTTGGGGGACCAGCCTCTGCTTCCTCCCCTGACACAGAGGCAGACACTGGGCCACAGAGCTGCCCAGACGAGAGCGGGTTGGTTGGGAGTGTGGGTTGTTTTCAAACAAGTCCAGTCTGGACTTGTGGGTTGCTGTTGTTGTTGGTTTTTTTTTTGGCTAACTCACATCAAACTAGTCTGCTGCACCGGCCCCAGCTCTACAGTTTCCTGTGGAGAAAGTGGGTCGGCTCTCCAAACCCTCGGGGACTGGGGGTGAAGCAACAGCTACTCACTGAGCCCTGACTCAGAGGACGTTCCTCCTCCCAGGCCAGGAGCGGCCACTGCCCAGCTCCGGGGAGAGGCTGGAGCGGGGAGAGAGGGCGGGAGCCAAGGAGAGCAGTCCAAGGGGCCCTGAGTGCTTGCTTTCAGATTTTCAATTCTCAAAAGGTGGCGGGAGCAGCTTCAGGGTACCAGCGCGAGGCAGTCGAACCTGCCCTCTGCATGCTCAGCGTTTTCCTCTGGAGGCTGCCCAGATTCTCCCTACGAGGCCTGGCAGCATGGGCAGCAGGGCCGAGTCAGAGCCAACCCCCCTGGCACACTGCCGAGCGGCTCAGAGTGGAAAAGCCATTCACCTCAACCGGCCACTGAAATGCGCTCCCGTTCCCTCAGCCTTCTTCCACGCTGTTGGTCTACACGTTATCATTCCTGCACCGTCCACACATTCGAGGGTCAGACGTCATGTTCAGTGAGCTGGAGACCAGTGAATGCACGGCAGGAAAACAGCCAGGGAGGGAGCTGGCTTCACCCAGATGCCCCCAAGACCAGGGCTCTTTGAACAAAGCTGCCCTGGGGACAAGGGTAGTGGAGGGAAGGTGGCTTCCTCTGCACCACGAAGGACTAGGCACGAGGGTGGTCCCTGGTCCTCGTGGCCTATGCCTGAGCACTCACAGGCTCCTCTCTGCCAGGAAGGGCCCTGAGCAGAGCCAAGAGGGGAAAAACGAAGCTCCTTCTCCTTGAGGCGGTCAGGAAGGACTCTGCCGCCCGGGCTCCCCTGGCAGCCCGGTGGGTAAAGGATCTGCCTGCAACACAGGAGACTCCAGTTCAATTCCTGGATCAGGAAGATCCCCTGGGGAAGGGATAGGCTATCCACTCCAGTATTCAGGCCTAGAGAATTCCATGGACAGAGGAGCCTGGCAGGCTACAGTCCAAAGACTGTAGGGATCCCAAAGAGTTGGACACGACTGAGCAACTCCCCTTTCGTTACCACCTCCCACTTATTCTTTATTCTCTGAAAACAAAAAAAAATGATTTGGCTGTGCTGAGTCTCAGATGTCTTCAGTCTTCACGTGGTATGAGAAAGCTTTAGTTGTGGCAAGTAGGACCTTCAGCTGTGGCATGGGACTCCTGGCTGCCACATGCAGGACCCAGCTCCCTGACCAGGGATGGAACACGGATCCCCTGCATTGGGAGTGCAGAGTCCATCAGGCAAGTCCTCACATTCCTTATTATGATTCCTCCTTTCTCTTTTTACTGTCTCTTGCTCATTAATTGGAGGTTCCCTTGTGGCTCAGTGGTCAAGTGTCCACCTGCCAAGGCAGGAGATGCGCTTAATCCCTGAGTTGGGAAGATCCCCAGAGGAGGGCATGGTGAGCCACTCCAATGCCCTTGCCTGCAGAACCCCATGGACAGAGGAGCCTGGTGGGCCACAGTCCATGGGGTCGTTAAGAGCTGAGTGTAACAGCAGCACCTTGGCCAGTGTCTTAGCTCAGGGTTCTCTAACAAATTACCACACACTAGGTGACCTAACAAACCCTCCACAGTTCTGAAGGCTGGTACATCCAAAATCAAGGCTGAAGATGAGAGATGATGACGGCAGCCTCACAGGGTGGTTACAGAAAGATTAAATGAGCCAATGGGTGAAAAATGACTGGAACTGACATATATAGGTAACTAATGAGAACCTGCTGTTTAGCATGGAGAACTCTACTCAGGGATCTGTGGTGACCTAAATGAGAAGAAAATCTAAGTAAGAGGGGAATACACGTATACATATCGCTCATTCACTTTGCTGTACCGCAGAAATTAACACAACATCGTAAAGTGACTATACTGCAATAAAAATAATGAAGAAAAATGAGTAGTACATCATAAGTAGTCAATAAATAGAGCTACCCCTTCTTCAGCACATCAGATTAAGAGATATTATCCGTATTGATCCTAATCCCCCAACTGGGAACTAAGCTTCTGCTTCCAAATATTACCATAACTAAATACTTCCTAAAATGGTACAAACTATTATGCTTTTAAAATCTACAATGAAAAAATAAAGTCTACAGTGACAGAGCAGCCTCCTTCGGTTGGTGTCTCCTCATCTTCTCAAGCTCACTTGGTTTTATTCTGTCCTTGGCATCAATGACACAAACTGGTTCCCACTTTCTGTTTACAAATAACGTAGCCCCGGCAGTTTGCAGTTTCTCCAGACTGTTCCCTCCATGTCACATGGATGGCATTTGGGAGGCTCTTCACTGAGTATCTTTCTTGACTGAAGTGTCGTCAGTGTTCACGTACCCGCATCCTCACGTCCAACATCCTGCTGGGAATCGTTCAGTTCACAGGGTCCCCAGAACACATTCCTTCCCTCCACACGTTCACATCCAAAGGGTGCCCTGATGCTCTCATCTGGGAAATATGTCCCAAAGACATTCACCTCTAGGCTTCTGGTGACCCAAGGCTGTGATGACAAAATGCCACTCCCATCTGATAACCAGTGTCTTGGTGAAACCAATTTCTAGGGGGCAAAGAGCCAAATTCATGGCCAGGCCGGGGGCAGACATTCCATTCATTGTGTCTACTTGTCCAATAAACCTTCTCCCTGGGGGAAGCGATGACTCCAACTGGACCCACACCCGCACAAGAACAGAGCCTCTACAGACTTCTCCTTCCCATGTCCTGAACTCTCCCAGGCCCACCAGAGGCAGGAAAAAGTGAGCAGGTGGGAAGGGCCTCCTGAAGGTCCTGGAGCTGGTGTGGGTTCTTCAGGGAAGCTCTGCCATCAGCTCGGTTCCATGTCTGGCTGGGCTGGGACACCCGTGGCGCCTGCTCTGGGCCCTGGCTTCTCCTCTGTGAAATGACAAGGCAGGAGGCAGGACCCGATGATCTCCATGGTCTTTCCCAGGCCCACCAGAGGCAGGAAAAAGTGAGCAGGTGGGAAGGGCCTCCTGAAGGTCCTGGAGCTGGTGTGGGTTCTTCAGGGAAGCTCTGCCATCAGCTCGGTTCCATGTCTGGCTGGGCTGGGACACCCGTGGCGCCTGCTCTGGGCCCTGGCTTCTCCTCTGTGAAATGACAAGGCAGGAGGCAGGACCCGATGATCTCCATGGTCTAGCCGAGCTGTCAGGACTCAGTTTTCCTTTTTCCCATGTTCAACATGATGGTGATACCTCTTTATCCCAGGCTATGAATGGCACTGCTGCAGTACCTGGAAAAACATTTCTGGTGTATCATTAAATGCGTTCTATTTTCCGGTGCTAGCTGTTCCCCCTTTTACGTGGAAGTACTTCTTCAGTCAAACTGAAGTCATTGGAAATAATGATGATTAGTCAGCTGGTGAACGTTTGTTAAGTGCTACTTCAGGCTGGGTCCTTGGGTACGGGGCAGAAGGCAGACAGAGTCTTGCCCCAGTTTAGACCCTCAAGGAAGACACTGACTAAACGTGGACACCAGAATAACATCCTGAGTGCTCTGGGGCAAAGAAAATTGGGTGATTGGGGGGGTACTGTGGTGGAGCAGGGACTCACTGCCCGACACGCAAAGATGCCAGTACCATGGCGCCAGCTTTGAGAAGAGAGTTCATCACGAGGTAGGCCTAGCAAGGAGACAAGCGGCAAGGCTCGCAAATCTGACTCTCCAATCCAGGGTTCACAGCGATACTTAAGGGGTTGGGGCAGACTTCCAGGACGAGCAGCGAATCCGTAATTGAGCTACCCTCGGGCTTCTGGAAGCCAGCTTTTCCTTGTTGAAGGGCTTCTCCCTCAGTTAAAGATGCAATGCAACATTTCTACTCTTTAAGATCTTTAAACTGAAGATTCTTGGTGTCAGGCTCATCCTGGAGACAGAGGGTTTCTGTCTTGAACACATGCAGAGCTGTTTCTGTAAAATAACTCAGGATTTGCTTAATCAACAACCTGTCTAAGCAGGCAAAGCCAGTTTAATCTGGTCAGTGTTTCTGTACTATTCGGGAACCTCACCTAGGTGACAGACAACCCCTTTAAGAAGGTGCCATGTGACGATTAGATGGAAAGGAAGGAGCAATCCAAGCAGAAGGAATAAAACTGCTGAGGCTTGATGCCTCTGATAAGGCCAGATGTCCGCATTAGCAAGGGCCAGAGACCAGAAAATCCTCGTAGGAGAGGGTCAGGTGATTAATTCGAATTTGAAGGATTTTGCAGACTTCAGTGATGGGAGGTGAGCTGCTGAACTCCAGCAGAGTCCGTGCCGTCCTAAATGTAGATAATGCAGTTCAGTGGTAATCCAGAGGAAGAGTGTGGTGGCTGTTTAGTGGAAAGAAACCTAAATCCAAGTTATTAATTTGGTGAATCGGCCTGGGAAGGCTGAGACTGGAGGACGTGTCCCACTGATGAAAGATGAGGAGGCTGGTGAGCCAGAATGGAGGGTGCGCCAGGCTCAAGGTGTGCCCAGGAGAAAGAATGGAATCAGGGGCACAGGAGACAGTAAATCCACCTGGGAGGACACCAGAGGAACGACAGGACTCTGGTGGAGATAACGGAATGGAGTAGGCTGGGGGCCCCTGGGTTCTGAAATAAAGGATGGGAAGTTATAACATGAGAGAATTAGGATCAACACGGACCCCACCGCCCATCTTTTTCACTCCTCAACCAGACCTTACACATAGGAGAGTGGCTCGAAATTAGACAAGACAAAGACTTCCTCGAACTCTATGTTTCACGTCAATTCTTTTCCAGTTAAAAGAATCAAGGGATTTCCCTGCTGACTCAGTGGCTAAGACTCCATGCTCCCAATGCAGGGGGCCTGGGTTCAATCCCTGGTCAGGGAACTAGATCCCACACGCCACAGCTAAGTTGGAAGATACCAGGTGCCACAGTCAACACTCAGTGCAGCCAAAGAAATACTTTTTAAAAAGTCAACATGTATTTTTTTTTTTGCCTCTACTTATGCATTTTCTAGTCATTCCCTACTGATTCTAATCTACATTAGAAAATGTTTAGCTTGTTGGTTATGAAAAATAATACCTAGAATAATTTTTTAAAATCATAAAACCAGCTTTATTTCTGCCAGTTGGAGACTAATCTTAATATTTAATATATTTGTTTCTAGTCCTTTTATGTGCATATGCATATTATTTTCCATTCATCATTGGACTAATACAGCATATTCTTTTCACTATGAACTTCTGTATGAATATGCCTTAAACTTATTAACGACTGATAATATTCCTTTGTAAGGTCCTACCAATATTAATTATGTCCCTATTATTTCACTTTTTAAAAGTATTTCAGCTTTGGTACATGTTATTACTATGTTAACAGGCCTTATAAACACTTCCACGGACCCTCAGGTTGAATCTTCACAAAAGCCTATAACAATTAGTTGGGTACTATATGTTTATTTCCTGTTTCATAGATGAAGAAACTGAGGCTTAGTGAGGTTTGATGTCCTGCACAAAAAACATTCCAGCTAGTAAGCAGCACAGCCAGGAATACTATTGGGTTGGCCGAAATGTCTATTTGGATTTTCCCATGGGATCTTACTTATTCACAGAATGTTCTCACCTTTGTGTATTTGTATCTGCAAATAGTTTCACAAGATAGCTTCTCAGAAGTGGAAATTCTGGATCAAAGGTGTAACCTTTGCTCTTTTTATAATGTCCTAATGGAAGTGAAAGTGTTAGTCACTCATTCCTGCTTGACTCTTTGTGATCCCATGAATGGTAGCTCACCAGACTCCTCAGTCCATGGGATTCTCCAGGCAGTGCTGGAGTGGGTAGCCATTCCCTTCTCCACGGCATCTTCCCGACCCAGGGATCAAACCCAGGTCTCCTCCATTGCAGGCAGCTTCTTTACCTTATGAGCCACCAGGGGAGCCCCACAGAGGCTTCAGAAAGCCCACACCATTTTGGCAGTTCGCAGTGGCTCACAGTCTTGCTCCTCTAGACGCTCCTGTTCCTCTTCTCTGACACACACCGGGCTGTTTTCCTTTGTTTTACTTCCTTTAGCTTCTCTCTGGGTCTGCCTTCTCCCTTGCTTGTTGGGGAATCAGGGAAATTCTTTTGTCTCCCATGGAGCAGTGTTTCTTACTCAATCCCTTTTCCTGCCTCCCTTTGTGCTTCCTGAACTTTCTCCAATAACCGAGTTCCACTCATAAGCGGAACTGTGGTGAATACAATTTTCCCCATCTCATTATACTCAGACAAATGAAACCAAGCTCAAGATCAGGGATTTATCCATCTCTGTTTTATTTTGGCTTCTTTTTGTTCATGTGACGATTTCATCCTTTTGGTCTTTGGATTGTGGTGTGCGCACTGAGAAATGATGCCAACTTTATTTCAAATAGTTAACCACTTACCCCCAAAATAGACTTTGGTATATATAGAAGAGTGAGCTTATGATTAAATTTGGCATTCAAAATTATAGGAGAAAGAATCATGAAATAAAGCTGGGACATCTTTCTCTGTGCATTCTCTATCGTTTCTTCTACAACCGCCATGCTGTTTTGATTACAATCTATTATAATAGCTTTTAAAAAAAAAAAAAGTCTTGGCTACTTGCACCATTTCTGTTTCCAGATGAATGTTAGATTCACTTTTTCAGAGATCTTTTAGCCTATATTATTAGGGTTTTTATTAAAATCATTTAAATCATAATATAGTATCAGAAGAATGTGTATCTTTATACTATCTGATCTTCTGACCAGGAATAGCTATTCAACCATTATTGTTTATCTTTTTAGGAAATGTTTAGTATTTATCCTAATTAGGGTCAAAAAAATTCTTAATGTCTTATTTGAATTGAGAATTTTGAAAATATTCTTTACCGAAGAATTGATGTTCTATTAGCAGTTTACTAGTATTTTCATGTGTGATTTTTATATCAATAATCATTTGTGAATTTTCTTCTATAAAAAGTACAATTCTTTAATAAGTCTTTGTTTTCTCTCCTCCATATCAGCCATCTTCCTGTTTGGCTTTTCTCACTCTGTTTATTTTCTCTTCATTCCTGGAGTTTCTTAAGTTTGTTCCACATCATTGATCTTATTTCCTACAGCATCAAGTCAGCTTCCTACCGTCTCTAGGATAGACGTTTTTTCAACATTACAAGTTCTATTTCTTTGTAGTAATTCTATTTCTCTTCAATATCCTTTATATTTTCTGCTCATTGACTTTGTTTTATTCAAAGGGTTCACAAATGACTTGGACACAATGAAAAAGAAAATGAAAAAGAGCCAAGAGAGAACAGGTTAAGGTGAAATGATGGAGAAACAAAATGTTGGGTTCATTTGCTTCTTTTAATTCCTCTTCCTACAGAAGGTAATTTTCAGAGGCATGCTTTCCTTTTAGCTTTTAGAATAAAGTTCTGCTTTTTTTGAGTTGATATTTTTTTCTCTCTCATGGGTAAGAGGCTGATTTCTCTACTTGTCCTGGAAGGAGACTTTTATCCAAAAGGAATGTTTGTCAACAGCTTGTACATTTGGACTCTTCCTAGCCTGTCCTGTTATTTGCTTTCTGCTGATTGAAACTATATTTTACCCAGAGGATAAGCTGAATAAATAAATGAATCCATAACTCAATGAATTCTAAAGGAGAAGTCCAATGAATGCATTTCTCAAACCCCATGATATCCTGAAACAAGATGCCGAGTCCCACCAGGATGTTCACAGCTGAGACCTCCACGTCTTAGATGGGGATAGCGGCATCTGTTAAGCACGTCCCTGAGATGCCAAAGGTAAGTTCCACAAGGCTTTGCAGCAGGAACTCTCACAGCAACAGGAGCCTGCCAGAACCGTGGGAGGCAGATACTGTGCCCCACAAATCTTGTTTCCAAGCACAAACAATGCAAGCAGAGACTCAGCCTGTGACTCAATGATTCCCAGCTGTGTCAGAAATGATCACGTGAATCTCAAGGTTAGACACAGGCCACAAGACACTGAGGACTGATCTAAACAGCACAGGGGCTGGGGAGACGCCACAGGACCCGAGAGGAGTCCTGACGTGGCTCTTCAGAACCCAGGGACAGGCACGGGAAGGCTTAGACGGACGGCAGAGAAGGAATGATGAGGTGCCACTTTGATGCTCGTCTTGCTGTTCAGATGCTATACTGTGTCTGACTCTCTGCAACCCCATGGACGGCTGCACGCCAGTCTCCTCTGTCCTCCACTATCTCCCGGAGCTTGCACAAACTCATGTCCATAGAGTCAGTGATGCTATTTAACCATCTCATCCTCTGCCGCCCTCTTCTCCTCCTGCCTTCAATCTTTCCCAGCATCAGGGTCTTTTCCAAGTAGTCAGTTCTTTGCATCAGGTGACTGCAGTACTGGAATTTCAGATTCAGCATCAGTCCTTCCAGTCAATGTTCAGGATTGATTTCCTTTAGGATGCACTGGTTGGATCTCCTTGATCCCCTTATCTTGTGCTAAATCATTCTTCTGAAGGGCAGGATCACGCTGTGGGGAAGAACTGTCTACCTCTCAGGTGGTGAGTTCTAGTCTTCAGCCATCTTTGTTCACCTCTTCCTCAAGGACTGGGGAGGAGGATCAGTTCACCAGCTTCTCACTAGGCAGGGTCATGTGACTAGTGTTGGCCAATGGGCTGAGGGCAGAAGGGATGTGTGTCATTTCCAGAACAGAACTGCTGTTGAGAGATCCTTCAGCATTCCCTTGGCTGCCATGGTAATTGGGAGGCAATGTTCCAGGTGACGATGTTTCAAGATGGTGACCCCTCCTCCAGTCTAGGTCTCTGAGTGGTCATAAGTGGCTAGAGTACACATGAGGAATACACATTTGCTGCTTTAAGCCATGAAATTTAAGCTATTTGGTGGACTTTGAGGTTTCTGATAAACATGGCACAGTTTGATTATTTTGACAGATACATTCTCTTGTTAACTGAATGATCATGAGCAACTCTCTGAGCCTCTTTTTGTGCTAGTCACTCAAGTCATTTCTGGCTCTTTGTGATGCCATGGATAGGAGCTCTCCAGGCTCCTCTGTCCATGAGATTTTTCAGGCAAAAATACTGGAGTGGGTTGCTATTTTCTTCCTCTAGGGGATCTTCCATACCAAGGGATTGAACCCACCTCTCTTGAGTCTCTTGCACTGGCAGGCAGATTCTTTTCCTAGTAAGTCATTTGGGGAAGCCCAAATCTCTGATAGTCTATCAAATTCCTTGGATATCAAGTAGAGAAAACTGCAGCATCTGCCTTAGCAAAGAGATTAAGATACGTTTACAGTTTGTAAAGTGCTAACCAATGTGCCTTAGATATCAACAAGTGGCTCACAAATGTTAGCCTTATTAGATTCTCCATGGTATAGAAAGTAAAAGGAATGTTCTTCTGTCAAAGCAAGGAGCTTCACACATGAAAAGAGAATGACAGAGGCAGGGAGAGCAGAGAGAGAGGCCAGGATGGCGGGAGAGCATGCTGGAAACATCTCAGTTTCAGGGCAGTTCAGGAGCTCCCCATGCAAACAACCGACACTGGATTGCCCAAGCTCCACAGGCCGGTGTCGTCAAGGTTCCCTGAGATCTGAGCTACTTGGTCTTTTTAAAGCTAAATAACTCGGGAGAACAAAGGTTTGAACTTCCCAGGATGATATCCCCACGTGTCATTCATCTTCCTCTTCATTATGTCCCAGGACGGTCGTGGCGACCTCTGGGAAAACAGGACTGCTTTCTAGAGGCTCTGGTTTTCTCACAGCAGGGAGGGAAGCCAACTCAGGGAGTGGCACCTTCTCCACACAAATTCTCCTTGGGGTGTCTCAGCATTCCAGAGCTGTGGCTGGGTATCACTCCACCCATGAGGCGTCTTCTTGGCCAAGCCTCATGGATTCAAACACCCATCAGGAGGACTGTGCAGTGGTGGGAATAATGGGGATATATTTAGCATCCTCCATTGTAACCTAGATAGTGTATTAAAATGCAGAGGCATCACTCTGCTGACAAAGGTCCACAAAGCTATGGTTTTTCCAGTAGTCACATAAGAAACAAGACATAGACCATAAAGAAGGCTGAGTGCTGAAGAACTGTCATACTGGAAAAGACTCTTAAGAGTCCATTGGACAGCAAGGGGATCAAACCAGTCAACCCTAAAGGAAACCAACCCTGAATATTTATTGGAAGGACTGATGCTGAAGTTGAAGCTCCAATGCACTGGTTGCCTGGTGCAAAGAGCTGACGCATCGGAAAAGACCCTGATGCCGGGCAAGATTGAGAACAAGAGAA
Organism: Oreotragus oreotragus; assembly: GCA_006410675.1. Taxonomy (NCBI): domain Eukaryota; kingdom Metazoa; phylum Chordata; class Mammalia; order Artiodactyla; family Bovidae; genus Oreotragus; species Oreotragus oreotragus. The sequence continues at coordinate 161,067 of SJYX01022823.1, read as the reverse complement.
GAGGACGACAGAAGACAAGACAGCATTACCGGCTCAACAGACGCGAAGTCGAGCAAACTCCAGAGACAGTGGCGGGCGCAAAAGACCAGTGTGCGGCAGTCCACTGGGTGGCAAAGAGTCAAGACGACACAGCGATCAGACAACACTGTTTCCCCCAACAGATGGGCTCCAATTTCTCTGCTTGTTCCAGAACTGTAACCCGGGCTTTAAATGATATTAGGATCACCTATACCTGCAGGTCACAAAGCAGCAATCAGCCATTTGACATTTCTCACTGACTTCCCTACCTGACTCTTCCTTGCTGATTCTACCTTGGGTTGAACTCCTAAAACAGATTTCTGTCCTTCAGTTCAGTTGCTCAGTCATGTCCGACTCTTTGTGACCCCATGAATCGCAGCACACCAGCAACTCCCGGAGTTTACCCAAACTCACGTCCATCGAGTCGGTGATGCCATCCTGCCATCTCATCCTTTGTTGTCCCCTTCTCCTCCTGCCCCCAATCCCTCCCAGCATCAGGGTCTTTTCCAATGAGTCAACTCTTCGCATGAGGTGGCCAAAGTACTGGAGTTTCAGCTTTAGCATCATTCCTTCCAAAGAAATCCCAGGGCCGATCTCCTTCAGAATGGACTGGTTGGATCTCCTTGCAGTCCAAGGGACTCTCAAGAGTCTTCTCCAACACCACAGTTCAAAAGCATCAATTCTTCAGCACTCAGCCTTCTTCACAGTCCAACTCTCACATCCATACATGACCACTGGGAAAACCATAGCCTTGACTAGACAGACTTTTGTTGGCAAAATAATGTCTCAGCTTTTTAATATGCTATCTAGGTTGGTCATAACTTTCCTTCCAAGGAGTAAGCGTCTTTTAATTTCATGGCTGCAATCACCATCTGCAGTGATCTTGGAGCCCTCAAAATAAAGTCTGACACTGTTTCCACTGTTTCCCCATCTATTTCCCCTATCCTTCACAGAAGTCATTTAAAGGTGCCAGCTTCCACTGATCCAATATGGCTTTTCTACTGGACACCTCTATTGTCCAGGAGTCACTAAGGAGTCCAATTATGTTTCCTCCCTGAACTTTCCACCAGCTGGTTTTACAGGTTGAGCCCCCATGACCGACAACATCGTGTGCTAAGAGAAGGCATTTCTATACAGACACAGCTACACTGAATCTATCAGCTAAGGCGTGGGTTTTAGAGGGAAAAGTGGTCTTGGACTGGCAGAGTAATTCCCACCCATGTTCAAATCCTCATATCATAAATAACACACGTTGATAACCTATTGTGCACAAAGCCAGATTTTGTCTAACATTTTCCCCATGGTACATTAGTAATTCCTCTGTCTTCTGTCTCCACAAAAGCTAAGGCAACCTTCCTCTCTCTCCGAGCCCACTCTGGGTTTTTATTGTTTTTTTCAAATAGTTTTAAAATGTGTTCACTCTCGGCTGTGCTGGGTCTTCGCTGCTGCACAGGCTCTCTCTGGCTGCGGCGAGCGGGGGCTGCTCCCCGGTTGCCGTGCATGGGCTTCTCATCGCAGTGGTTTCTCCTGCTGCAGAGCTCGGGCTCGAGGGCACGTGGCTCAGTGGTCTCGGCTCCCGGGCTCTAGAGTGCAGGCTCAGCAGTTTGGGTGCACAGGGTTAGTTGCTCTGAGGCATGTCGGCTCTTCCCAGACCAGGGATCGAACCTGTTTCTCCTGCATTGGCAGACGGACTCTTTACCCTTGAGTCGCCAGGAAGCCCCCACTCTCGCTTTTCAAAGTTGCAGGGAACTGTCTTATCACAATCCCGCACACTCCCCGCCCACCCAGCCAATGTTCTGGGGATTACCCATCACATTTCCATAGTGAAACTACTGAAGACCTCTGCCAAAGGGTGTGTCACAGCCTCAGGCAGTTAAGAGTTCATACAGGAATGCTGTTCTTAAACTTGGGGACCCAGAGAGGCCACTGGAATTAGCTGAAGGGCCAGGACCAATCATAACAGAGCTCCCAGTGGGAAACTCAGGGTTTCCTACAGACTGCTCTCTCAGCCTGCTCCTTGCAGAAAGATGCTGTGGATAGCCACAAAGGACCCTAGAGATGCTCTTCTGCCATCAGCCCAAACCTGCCACCCCAATGGCATGATGCTTCCATTAATTCTCTCACTTGTCACTGTAGGACTGAGGAATTCATCTCTTCAGTCCATAGCACCGTGTGAAATACTCTCTTTAAGTAAACATCCTCTTCCAGTGCTGTGTGCTTAGTCGCTCGGTCATGTTCGATTCTCTGCAGCTCCATGACTGTTCCCCACAAGGCCCCTCTGTCTAGGGGTTTCCCAGGCAGGAATACTGGAGCGGGCTGCCATGCCCTCCTCCAGGGGATTTCCCCAACCCAGGGATCGAGCCCAAGTCTCCCACATTGCAGCCGGACCTGTTACCATCTGAGCCACCAGGGAAACCCAGTTAACAGTGTTTACTTGTTGAGCTTCTACTGTCTCTATTTACTTTTTCTTGATATCCAGTCTTCACAAAAGTGCATGGAAACCAAAATATCACTGTTGCAAAATTCTAAGCAAGTCTGAAAACAAGGAAAAGCTTGATTTAATTTGGTGTGTTACATCAATTTAATGGATGAGAAGCATGGAATGAATTGCAGAAAAAAATCAATCAGAGGCTTGAGGAAGGAACCAGCCAGCCTTCCAAGTCCTCCCAGCTGAGTGGACTCATAGACTGGCTTTGCCATTTCAGCTTAGAGTAAATCATTGCCACACTGGCAGAAAGACATGAAGAGATAACTCTGAATAGAACTTTTTAAAAAATAATCTGCAATTTTTTATAATTCCCAAATCCAAAATATCTGATTTGGAGGTTTTCTGCTAATTTTTACACAATAAAGGAGATTTCTATAATGATGCAAATTAATGAGTACTCCAGAGAGATGAGACACTAAAGATAAATAAAAGACGGCTTTACAGAAGTTTGTCAACTTGACTAAAGTCTTAAAAGACAACAGAGATACTTCCCAGGGGGCACTAGTGGTAAAGAACCTACCTGCCAATCAGGAGACATAAGAGATGCTGGTTCGATCCCTGAGTCGGGAAGATCCTCTGGAGAAGGAAATGGCAACCCACTCCAGTACTCTTGTCTGGAGAATCCCATGGACAGAAGAACCTGGTGGGCTACAGTCCACGGGATTGCAAAAAGTCAGACACAACTGAGTATGCATGCCATACCATGCTAAAAAAGAAAATCAGAGTATCTACAGATGATACTCTTTTGAAATGTGTAGAGCAAGCCAGGTGTAAAAAAAGGCTCCTGGTTGGTTATGTTGCAACTAAGAATGATATTTCAATCCCTCACTGCCTTTTTTTAAACTCTCAAATCTACTTTCCCAGTCTTGTTTCTCTGCAGAGTTCCAGGACCACACCTGACCGTCTGGTACACATCTCCATTTAGGTGTCTAGCAAGCATCTCTGAATCATTATCTTTGAAGACAAAATGAAACCTGCTTCACAACAAGAGAAATGAGGGTTCCATGATGTATATATTAAGGGAAAGTCTGCTGTCTGAAAAACATCCAAATCTCTACCCTCTCCAGTCGTGCTGTGATAGGTCTGTTTTCATCCCCTGCTCTTTACGCTCCAGGCCACATGGGCCTTTCTGTTGCTGACTTCAACAAGGGCTTCTCACTCGCAGTGCACTCTTTTCTAGATACTTCTCTAATTCTGCACATCTAAGATCTGATAAGGGCTTCCCAGGTGGTGCTAGTGGTAAAGAATCCATCTGCCAATGCAGGAGATGCAGGAGGGAGACTTGGGTTCGATCCCTGATCAGGCAGATCCCCTGGAGAGGGAAATGGCAGCCCGCTCCAGTATTCTTGCCTGGGAAATCTCATCAACAGAGGGGTCTGGCGAGCTACAGCCCACAGGGTCACACAGAGTCAGACTCGACTGGCAACTAAGCGCAGCGCACACAGGAGGCTGGGCACAGAAGGCCTGCTCACCGTGTACAGCTCAGCTCAACGGCCTGTCCTCTAGGAGCGCTTTTCTGACCTGGGATGTTCCTTTTTTCTCACTTTTGTTCTCTATCACTCCCTGGATCCTTCATGTTGGTCTGTAATATTGAAACTTCTTAATCCTTCTTTACATTTTTCATCATGTCCACCATGTGAGCAGGAACTCTGCCTGTCTCGGTCACGACTTCCCCGAAACAGCACCCAACACACAGGAGGAATTCTCTAAATACTTGCTGAATAACTGACACCATGAATCATCACCCTCAAGACCTGTTCTTTTCATCCTTTTTTCTTCCTTGCAAACATCACTGCCTTTCACCTAATTACTCAGACCAGACAGGATCATTCTAGAACCTTCCCTCCTTCTTAATCTCATTTTAAAATGAGATTGCCAAAGAAAAGTAAATTACCTTCTGAAATATTTCTCAGGCCTGGCCCTTCCTCACTGCCTCCAGGTCACTGATGGAGTAGAGGGTTTGTCTTTGTTCGCAACCATTACCCTCTGACTGAATCCCCCTCCCCAAGGGGATCTTTCCTGTTCACCCCCTTGTCATCGGTCTTGTTGTTTAGTCACGAAGTCAGGTCTGACTCTTTGGACTATAGCCCAACTGGTTCCTCTGTCCACAGGATTTCCCAGGCAAGAACACCTGAGTGGGTTGCCATTTCCTGCTCCAGGGGATCTTCCCAACTCAGGGATCACACCTCAATCTCCTGCACTGGCAGGCAGATTCTTTACCACTGAGGCACCTTGGAAGCCAATATAGCCCCCAGATTGCTCTAGAACCTAAGTTTGATCACTTCCCTTCCCAATCCTCCAATGGCTTCTCATTTTTTAGGAATAAGGTGTGAACTCCCATTTATGTTCTGGAAGATATTTCATACACTGGGTCCTGCAGGCCAGGCCAACCTCTTTTCCTACCATCTCTTGCTTATTAACTTCAAGCATAAAGCACACACCCTCCCTCTACCACCTGGTGGCTGTCAACAGCTGCTCTGATTTGCCTAAAATTGCCCATTACACATGCATGGACTTACTGTGTGACAAGTGGACCCTAAGTAGCAAAGGCCTAGCTCAAGCATTTTCCAACTTGTCTAGACACACCAAGGTGCACCGCATTTAATCTTACCTCCATCCGCAGCAGTCCCCAACCTTTTTGGCACTATGGACAGGTTTCTTGGACAACAATTTATCCATAATCTCATTTTAAAATGAGATTGCCAAAGAAAAGTAAATTACCTTCTGAAATATTTCTCAGGCCTGGCCCTTCCTCACTGCCTCCAGGTCACTGATGGAGTAGAGGGTTTGTCTTTGTTCGCAACCATTACCCTCTGACTGAATCCCCCTCCCCAAGGGGATCTTTCCTGTTCACCCCCTTGTCATCGGTCTTGTTGTTTAGTCACGAAGTCAGGTCTGACTCTTTGGACTATAGCCCAACTGGTTCCTCTGTCCACAGGATTTCCCAGGCAAGAACACCTGAGTGGGTTGCCATTTCCTGCTCCAGGGGATCTTCCCAACTCAGGGATCACACCTCAATCTCCTGCACTGGCAGGCAGATTCTTTACCACTGAGGCACCTTGGAAGCCAATATAGCCCCCAGATTGCTCTAGAACCTAAGTTTGATCACTTCCCTTCCCAATCCTCCAATGGCTTCTCATTTTTTAGGAATAAGGTGTGAACTCCCATTTATGTTCTGGAAGATATTTCATACACTGGGTCCTGCAGGCCAGGCCAACCTCTTTTCCTACCATCTCTTGCTTATTAACTTCAAGCATAAAGCACACACCCTCCCTCTACCACCTGGTGGCTGTCAACAGCTGCTCTGATTTGCCTAAAATTGCCCATTACACATGCATGGACTTACTGTGTGACAAGTGGACCCTAAGTAGCAAAGGCCTAGCTCAAGCATTTTCCAACTTGTCTAGACACACCAAGGTGCACCGCATTTAATCTTACCTCCATCTGCAGCAGTCCCCAACCTTTTTGGCACTATGGACAGGTTTCTTGGACAACAATTTATCCATGGATCAGGGTGCTGGGGAAGGGGGAGGCGGGGAGGGGGGTGGTTCAAGATGATTCAAGTGCATTACATTTATTATTCAATAATTCTAAAGGTTGGGAACGCCTGCATTATAGGATTTTTCACTTCCCTGGTGGCTCAAAAGGTAAAGAATCTGCCTGCAGTGCAGGAGACCCAGGTTCGATCCTCGGGTCAGGAAGATCCCCTGTAGAAGGGAATGGCAACTCACTCCAGTACTCTTGCCTGGAGAATCCCCATGGGAGTACATTTTTGTGGTGAGTTTTAATCAACTCTAATCCTCTGGAATTTCTTGTTGACATATGGCTTCTGCTGAGGAGCCATTATTGAATGCTGAAAAGATGACAACTCCCAGAAGAGCATCTGTTTGAGGCTGGTAATGTGCAGAGGGCTCCAGTAATCACTGCAGAATGCGATAGAGGGGCCACACCCAAGCCCCACTGGATCTGAGCCTTCATCACACTCACTATCATGAAATAACATTTGAATGGGATGCCTTTTTCTAGTTCCTTACACAACATAGCCATTCATGCACTTCTTGCTTTTCAACAATAAGAGGCGACTTCTGCCTCAAGCCCTAATGGAGAAGCCAGTATTGGAGATGCTCCAATGCTCTTTCTGCCAGAGAACCTTTCCCAACCACGGCACAGGCAGGTAGAACCCAGAGAGTATGACCGTCCTGCTGAGCTGAGGAGGCAGGGATCAGACATTAGCAAACCTAACACAAGGCCCAATCCCAGGGCAGGGAACTGGGAAAGGTGGGAGTACAAGGGCCTGCAGGGAATGAGGGGTGTTGTTAACGGAAGTTCATGCATTTGATGCACAGTGAGGCCAAGCGAACTGAACTGTCGGGAGTTTGGAACAGAGAAAGGGAACCAGGGGAGTCTGAAGCAGAGAAAGAGGGCCACACAAAGAGATGAGGTGGCTGATGCTCTAAAAAGCCTTGAACTCTCAGAACAGTTTTGCAAAGCACTTTTAATAACCAGGTGAAGGATGAGGGGGCAGGCTGGGGGGAGGGGGTCGCAGAGTGTGTGATCGCCTCGTGCACAGTCCTCTGATCGGCTGATGAGGGTGCAGGAGGTGTCACGGGGGTTCTGCCCATCAGTCCTGAGGCTCCAGGAAGCCTGGGGCCAGGTGTTCACGGTCATCAAGTAGTCAACATCTTCTCGTCGATGAAGAGGAAGGGATTTTTTACATCTGCCAAACTCAAGAAATGTGCACCAAATGCTATTATCTAGATACTTCAGAGAGGAGCTAAAGCAGAGGACATGGGGGAAGGCCCGTCTCCACCCCAGCGCCCCATGGAGGCCTGCTCCTTACAGTGTGAGAGGTCTGTGCAGGGCTCTCTGCAAGACCTTAGCCAAGGGCTGGGCTGCTAATCTGTGTGATGAGTGATGAGACTCCATGAGGCCTTCTACAGAGAAACTGCTTTAGGGGTGAGAATGGAGACTCTAGAGGTCACATAGTGTGTAGAGACACTGGATTTTTATCCCATCTCAGGCATGCAACTAGACACCATTGGGTCCGTTCCTGAGGAGTAAGGACTGTGATCTAGAGAAGGATCAACAAACTATGTCCCATGGACTGATTTTATATATTTTTTAAATTTTTTTAAAATTAATTTATTTCGCTGTGCTGGGACTTAGTTGTGGTATGTGGGGTATAGCTTCCCAACCAGGGATCAAACCCCAGCCCTCGGCATTGGGAGCATGGAGTCTTAGCTACTGGACCACCAGGAAAGTCCCTTTTAAATTTTATTTATTTAGCCACATGGAGCGGCATGCAAGACCTTAGTTCCCCAACCAGGTATTTTAACCCACACTCCGCTGCAGTGGAAGGGCAGAATTTTAACCACTGGACTCCCCCAGGGAAGTCTCCTGATCGTATATATCTGTGTGTGGGCTAAGTTGTGTCTGACTCTTTGTGACCCCATGACTGTAGCCCATCAAGCTTTTCTGTCTCTGGGATTTCCCAGGCAGGGAAACTGGAGTGGGTTGCATTTCCTCCTCCAGGGTATCTTTCCAACACAGGGATCGAACCCTTGTCTCTTTCGTCTCCTGCACTGACAGGTGGATTGTTTACCACTTTGCCATCTGGGAAGCACCTCCCCACCCCAGAACCTATATTTTTATAAAGAAAATGTTACTGAAACACAGTCATGCCGATTTGTTACATATTTTTATGGCTACTTTCTTGCTACAAGGGCAGAGTTGAACAGCTGCCCAGAGACACTATAAAGCATGCGCCTAAACTGGCCTCATCTGACTTTCCAGGAAAACTCTGCAAACCCCTGCAGCAGAGGACTACTCTAGAGTGCTCTATGGAAGCCTAAATCCAAGCTCCAACAGGATCGAGGAGAACCTCTAGCATCTTATCTGCCTGCCAGAATACAACCTAACATGCTTTAAAGAAAGACAATATAATCTAGGCTCCTTACAATGTATTATCTATAATATTCATCAGATGATTATGAACTATGCTAAGCAAAGTAGAAAAACATGACCCAAAATCAAGGAAAAGAAATAAAGGCAAAGAATGCTCTGAGACCAGGGAGCCAAGGCAGGCCCCTGCAGGGGAAGTACAAAGTCTTAACCACTGGACCACCAGGGAAGTCCCAGGAAAATATAGCAAAGCAAAAGAAAACGAATAAATTGAAAATTCAAGAACTACTTTTTTTTTAATGGAAAAATAGAAGATTGAAATTTGAAATTCAAAAAAAAAAAATCTTGTGGCAACATCTCCCCCTGCCCCCAACACCCACCCAACATATTCTCTTTAAGTTTCCATCTTATCTTCTTTCCTAGACGAAAAGCTCTCTGAGAGTTCAAGCACTGAATAAACGTTTACTGTTCACTCAGTAAATACAACAGGCATTGAAGATATACCTAGGAACCAGTTTCACCAGATGCTTACAGACTAGTGGAGGGAAATGACAAGTAAGCAGACAATCATAATAAGGTTCTTTCTTAATATGCTGTCTAGGTTTGCCATAGCTTTTCTTCCAAGGTGCAAGCATCTTTTAATTTTGTGGCTGCAGTCACCACCCAGAGTGATTTTGGAGCCCAAGAAAATAAAATCTGTCACTATTTTCACGTTTTAAAAAATAAGAGACATCATTTTGCTGACAAAGGTCCCTCTAGTCAAAGCTATGGTTTTTCCAGTAGTCATGTATGGATCTGAGAGTTAGACTATAAAGAAGGCTGAGCACTGAGGAATTGATGGTTTCAAACTGTGCTGCTGGAGAGGACTCTTGAGAGTCCCTTGGAGAGCAAGGAGATCAAACCAGTCAGTCCTAAAGGAAATCAACTTAGCGACTGAACAATAATAATGTTTCTTATAGATCTGATGGACACCAGATGGACAAACAGATGAGAGAATGAATCAGTGAACACATTCCCCCAATTTGGGAGCTGCAATTTCTAAATCAAGTCTGACCCCAGTCTGAACAATCCCGAGGCATCTCCTTGCAGGGGCAGCTGGCAGAGAAGAAAGTAAAATGTCAGGCAGGAACTAAAACCTCTTAATAGGATTTGCCCTGAAAACCTGGCATTTCATAAAGCAACAAAGTAAAGCATTCTATCCTCTGTTCAAGGGGAGCACAGACAGTATCTTTCCAATACATCACAGGGACTATTATGTCTTTGTTGTTCTTGAGCCTTAATTTAATTGTAAAGAAATGTGGTATCATGTTTTGTTCCATGAAGAGGAAAATAATCCATGTCTTATGCCAGCCAATAAAAACAACTCAATATGAGGTCTGAACTTCTGATTATCTTTGTTTCCCCTAATTCTAAGTTTTTTCCTTTCTTTTTTGATATATTTGGCATTAAATCAAATTCAAGTATTAAAAGCAAGTCTTACATACTACTGCTACTGTTGCCCATGTTAGTGTTGCGGTTGCTGTGTAGACCTAGGTCATGTCCGACTCTTTGGGACCCTCACCAGGCTGCTCTGTCCATAGGATTCTCCAGGCAAGAATACTGGAGTAGGTTGCCATTTCCTCCTCCAGGGGATCTTTCTGACCCAGGGATCAAAATTAGTCTCCTATATTGGCAGGCGAATTCTTTACCACTGAACCACCATAGAAGTCCCTTGGGTTAGCGTAGACATCCAGAAAAAAACATCAAAGAAAGCTGATTTACCACAATAGGCTCTGGCAATGACTACAGAGCAGGAATCCAACGTCGCCTCCTATAACACGACCCAGGGAACCAACATCATAGTCTTCTAAGAGAGAGACCAAGGCAATCAAAGAATATGGAATTTCACTCTTCTGAACACACAATCTTGAGTATTTCAGGAAGGATCAATTGACTTCAAAAAGCCAATGAGACTTTGTCATCTCTTAGCAGAACTGTTCATGCCTTACTGCAAAGAAAACATTCTATAAGCCCCTCATGTGCTTCAGTGATTGTAGGACAAGTACTGTCCTCATTCTCTTACCCACAAACCTACCCATTCACAGCCCTAAGTTATTCCAACTACTCATTCCTCCAACCTGTGACTCAAAGGGGATGAATACTGATCGTTCCTACTCGGTCACGGTAATCCTTTTTCTCTGTAAGAGTGATTGCTTTGAAAAAGGACATGCAACCCAGTTCTTCCAGTGGTAAAGAATCCACCTGCCAGAGCAGGAGCCTCAGGAGACTTGGGTTTGATCCTTCGGTCAGGGAAATCCCCTGCAGGAGGACAAGGCAACCCACTCCAGTATTCTTGCCTGGGAAATCCCAAGGACAGAGGAGCCTGGTGGGATGCAGTCTATGGGGTCACAAAGACTCAGACAACTGAGCGACTGAGCAGGCACACAAAGCACACATAACCCAGCTCTTACCAACAAGATGGAAGAGAAATCGATAAAGGGAAGGGCTTCAGGGGAAGATTTACTTGTCACCACTCTGCAAAGGTCAGCCCTTTCTGCAGCCTGGTGATATATCCATCTGTGACCCCTGACACTATCACAGCCATCTTTCAGGTGCAACAAGGATAATAAAGTAAGGATGATAAAGCAGTCAGAAGGAACCCAAACCCTTGAAGACCATCCCTGGGCAGAACAATTATCAAACCTGTGTTTCTCTATCACAGGACATTTTATTACATGACTTTATAAAGCATTCTTATTAAGATGGCTGTGTCATAACTTTCTTTTTCCTGAACCCAAAGAGACCCCAACACAACTCTCTGGTTTTTTGTTTTTTGTTTCCATTTCTAAGGTGATCATTGATTCAGGATTGTAGGAGACTGAGATGAGGAAAGACACTGGGGAATAATATCTGTAGGGAAAAGAATCTGGGTTACCATGTGAATTGAAAACCAGGTGTGATATCACCCTTGAAATATTTTGTTTATTTGGGGATATTCCACCAAGTTAACATGCCCCAATCTGCATCATAACCCACAGGTTATTAGGCAAGAACAGGCTTTAATCCTAAAGCCGTTTCATCAGTGGGCCAGGAGTGGGTTCAAGCTTCTGGAGCATCCAGACAGCACTCTCACATGCAAAAAGCCAAGCTCCAGTTCAAAAATAAGCCTGATAGTGAGCAATAATCACCCTGCTGACCTTCACGGCAAATGACTGCATTTTAGAAGTCAGGGTGGTTTATCCTCAGCTAATATACCCTAAGGTCAGTCGTGAAACAAGCGACAGAAGAACAAGCCCAGCAGGTGACTCTGCGTTACCTGCTCGCTGAGCCGTGTCCGACTCTTGGTGACCCCAAGCGCTGCAGCCTGCCGGCTCCTCTGTCCACAGGGCTTCCCAGGCAAGACTACTGGAGTGGGCGCCACTTCCTCCCCCAGGGGATCTTCCCCACGCAAGGACTGAACACAGGTCTTCTGCATGGCAGGCGGATTCTTTACCATCTGAGCCACCAGGGAAGCCCATGGCTTAAGCATAGGGACTGTTCTAACACTAATTTTATACAGTCCTGCTGCCGCTGGATTAAATGTGGGAGATGGGGCTCAAATACTTTTTTTTTTAATTTATTTTTTAATTGAAGGATAGTTGCTTTACAGAATTTTGTTGTTTTCTGTCAAACTTTAACATGAATCAGCCATGGGTATACATATGTCCCCTCTGTCTTGAGCCTCCCTCCCATCTCCCTCCCAATCCATCCCCCTAGGCTGATAGAGTCCCTGTTTGAGTTCCCTGAGATATACAGCTAATTCCCATTGGCTATGTATTTTACTATATGGTAATGTAAGTTTCCACTTTACTCCCTCCATACATCTCACCCTCTCCTCCCCTCTCCCCATGTCCATAAGTCTGTTCTCTATGTCCATTTCTCCATTGCTGCCCTGCAAATAAATTCTTCAGTATCATCTTTCTAGATTCCGTATATATGCGTTAGTATATGATATTTTTCTGACTTACTTCACCCTGTATAATAGACTCTAGATTCATCCACCTCATTAGAACTGACTCAAGTGCATTCTTTTTTATGGCTGAGTAATATTCCATTGTGTATACAGGTACCACAACTTCTTTATCCATCCATCTGTCAACAGACATCTAGGTTGCTTCCACGTTCTAGCTATTGTAAAAAGTACTGCAATTAACAATGGGATATATGTGTCTTTTTCAATTTCGGTTTCCTTAGGGTTTATGTCTACGAGTGGGATTGCTGAGTCATATGGTGGTTTTATTCCTAGTTTTTTAAGGAATCTCCATACCATCTTCCATGGTGGCTATATCAATTTACATTCCCACCAACAGTGCAAGAGGGTTCCCTTTTCTCCACATCCTCTCCAGAATTTATTGTTTGTAGACTTTTTGATGATGGCCATTCTGACAGGTATGAGATGATATCTCATTGTATTTCTGATTTGCATTTCTCTAATAATGAGTGATACTGAGCATCTTTTCATGTGTTTGTTAGCCATCTGTTTGAAAGACATCATTTTTTCAGGCAGATCCTTTGCTGCGGCACAAGGAAAGCCTGAAATAAATAAATAAATGTACACTACTCAAGCAAGTCTGATAAAAATGTAGAGTGCATTGAATTTTGGACACTTCAGATGAGGAAACTAATGCAGAATATCACACGTTTAACAGAGTATGTGCCGACGTATTATTTTAGTAGGTATGACATAAAATAAGATGTAGTCTTCTAAATAAGCTAATTTTTTCATTATTTTTATTGTTATACTAAAAAAATTTTGTTGTATAATCTATACACTACATTTGTTTTTTAAGTTAATTATTACTTTAATTTTATTGGAGTATAGCTGATTTTCAAATTGTGGTGTTGGAGAAGACTCTTGAGGGTCCCTTGGACTGCAAGAAGATTAAACCAGCCACTCCTAAAGGAAATNGGTGCAACAAGGATAATAAAGTAAGGATGATAAAGCAGTCAGAAGGAACCCAAACCCTTGAAGACCATCCCTGGGCAGAACAACTATCAAACCTGTGTTTCTCTATCACAGGACATTTTATTACATGACTTTATAAAGCATTCTTATTAAGATGGCTGTGTCATAACTTTCTTTTTCCTGAACCCAAAGAGACCCCAACACAACTCTCTGGTTTTTTGTTTTTTGTTTCCATTTCTAAGGTGATCATTGATTCAGGATTGTAGGAGACTGAGATGAGGAAAGACACTGGGGAATAATATCTGTAGGGAAAAGAATCTGGGTTACCATGTGAATTGAAAACCAGGTGTGATATCACCCTTGAAATATTTTGTTTATTTGGGGATATTCCACCAAGTTAACATGCCCCAATCTGCATCATAACCCACAGGTTATTAGGCAAGAACAGGCTTTAATCCTAAAGCCGTTTCATCAGTGGGCCAGGAGTGGGTTCAAGCTTCTGGAGCATCCAGACAGCACTCTCACATGCAAAAAGCCAAGCTCCAGTTCAAAAATAAGCCTGATAGTGAGCAATAATCACCCTGCTGACCTTCACGGCAAATGACTGCATTTTAGAAGTCAGGGTCGTTTATCCTCAGCTAATATACCCTAAGGTCAGTCGTGAAACAAGCGACAGAAGAACAAGCCCAGCAGGTGACTCTGCGTTACCTGCTCGCTGAGCCGTGTCCGACTCTTGGTGACCCCAAGCGCTGCAGCCTGCCGGCTCCTCTGTCCACAGGGCTTCCCAGGCAAGACTACTGGAGTGGGCGCCACTTCCTCCCCCAGGGGATCTTCCCCACGCAAGGACTGAACACAGGTCTTCTGCATGGCAGGCGGATTCTTTACCATCTGAGCCACCAGGGAAGCCCATGGCTTAAGCATAGGGACTGTTCTAACACTAATTTTATACAGTCCTGCTGCCGCTGGATTAAATGTGGGAGATGGGGCTCAAATACTTTTTTTTTTAATTTATTTTTTAATTGAAGGATAGTTGCTTTACAGAATTTTGTTGTTTTCTGTCAAACTTTAACATGAATCAGCCATGGGTATACATATGTCCCCTCTGTCTTGAGCCTCCCTCCCATCTCCCTCCCAATCCATCCCCCTAGGCTGATAGAGTCCCTGTTTGAGTTCCCTGAGATATACAGCTAATTCCCATTGGCTATGTATTTTACTATATGGTAATGTAAGTTTCCACTTTACTCCCTCCATACATCTCACCCTCTCCTCCCCTCTCCCCATGTCCATAAGTCTGTTCTCTATGTCCATTTCTCCATTGCTGCCCTGCAAATAAATTCTTCAGTATCATCTTTCTAGATTCCGTATATATGCGTTAGTATATGATATTTTTCTGACTTACTTCACCCTGTATAATAGACTCTAGATTCATCCACCTCATTAGAACTGACTCAAGTGCATTCTTTTTTATGGCTGAGTAATATTCCATTGTGTATACAGGTACCACAACTTCTTTATCCATCCATCTGTCAACAGACATCTAGGTTGCTTCCACGTTCTAGCTATTGTAAAAAGTACTGCAATTAACAATGGGATATATGTGTCTTTTTCAATTTCGGTTTCCTTAGGGTTTATGTCTACGAGTGGGATTGCTGAGTCATATGGTGGTTTTATTCCTAGTTTTTTAAGGAATCTCCATACCATCTTCCATGGTGGCTATATCAATTTACATTCCCACCAACAGTGCAAGAGGGTTCCCTTTTCTCCACATCCTCTCCAGAATTTATTGTTTGTAGACTTTTTGATGATGGCCATTCTGACAGGTATTAGATGATATCTCATTGTATTTCTGATTTGCATTTCTCTAATAATGAGTGATACTGAGCATCTTTTCATGTGTTTGTTAGCCATCTGTTTGAAAGACATCATTTTTTCAGGCAGATCCTTTGCTGCGGCACAAGGAAAGCCTGAAATAAATAAATAAATGTACACTACTCAAGCAAGTCTGATAAAAATGTAGAGTGCATTGAATTTTGGACACTTCAGATGAGGAAACTAATGCAGAATATCACACGTTTAACAGAGTATGTGCCGACGTATTATTTTAGTAGGTATGACATAAAATAAGATGTAGTCTTCTAAATAAGCTAATTTTTTCATTATTTTTATTGTTATACTAAAAAAATTTTGTTGTATAATCTATACACTACATTTGTTTTTTAAGTTAATTATTACTTTAATTTTATTGGAGTATAGTTGATTTTCAAATTGTGGTGTTGGAGAAGACTCTTGAGGGTCCCTTGGACTGCAAGAAGATTAAACCAGCCACTCCTAAAAGAAATCAACACTGAATATTCATTGGAAGGACTGAAGTTGAAGCTCCGATACTTTGGCCACCTGATGTGAAGAGCTGACTCACTGGAAAAGACCCCGATGCTGGGAGAGACTGAGGGCAGGAGGAGAAGATGGCGACAGAGGGTGAGATGAAGAGCATTACTGACTCAGTGGACGTGAATGTGAGCAAACTCCAGGAGATGGTGGCGGGGAAGAGGAGCCTGGCATGCTGCAGTGCATGGAGCCACAGGGTCAGAGGCAGCTTAGCGAGGGAACAGCAGCAATACTTGACTTACGAAGCAACTTCAGATGTTATACACATACATACAAGAGCTTTCTGAGATGCTCTTCCAGGGTTATAATCCTCATACTGGGCTTGTTTCAAATCAAACTCCAGGAGCAAATTAGGAAGAGAGAAATGAAAGCCTTGGTTTTCAGGAAACAATTTCTGGTCTGTCCCACTTACACACACAGAGGGAGCAAAGTTGAATCTTAGAGAGATCAGACTTGGGGGGGCGTGGGGTGAGAGGTGGACTGGGGGCCAGGAAAAAGGCAGTCTGAGTATGAGACCCCCTGCAGTTGGTCAGATTCAATTGCTAAGTCTGAGGAAACCCTGAACTATTTCTCCTGGAAATTAAATTGAGATTTGAAACTAATGAGGGGCCCAGGTATAGAAGTTGTTGGATAGCATGTGCAGCTAATTATTTCATCAAAAGGACCCAAAGGGACCTTGAGACATTTCCATTCAGCCTATAAACTAGGGACATTAATCCTAAAAGCGTGAAGGAAAAAAAATTAGAACACCAACATAAAAGTACAGACTGCTGATGCTGCTCATCAGCAGATAATGTCTCCTCATCTATCTGGGAGGTTACATTTAGGCCAGGTGGAAATTTTCGGTTCCAATGAAAGTCAGTCTCACTCTTTTGTGAAAATTTGGCCAGAAACAAAAGGCTTGCTTTAACTGGGGCCAGCCCCAGACTGCTCTAAATGGTTTCATAGAAGAAGTCAACATTCATAAAAAAACAGATAACTAGGAAGAACCGACTGTATAGCACAGGGAACTCCGCTCAGGCGCCTGCGGTGACCTAACCGGGAAGAAATTCTAAGGAAGAGGGGGTATGTGTGTACGTGTGGCTGATCCACTCTGCTGTACAGCAGAGACTAACACAAGAATGCAAAGCAACTACACTCCAATTTTAAAAACTAAGAATTCAGTGCTCTGTGGCTGCAATTTTATTTTCATAGGGAAAGTCTTTCCTAAGGAGCAGAAGGAAGTCAATACCTGTTATCAGGAACTGTGCTGTCTAGTCAGTCAAGCAACTAGGTTTGGGCATTTCCCTAGGTACAAAGTCCTGTTACCATAACAACAGTGGAGATGGGGGACTTTGTTGGGGGCGGGGCTCAAGGATAAAAGATTAAATTAGGGAACTCAGTTTCATTATCAAAGAGTTCCAAGTCAGGTAGTAACTACAATAATATCCCTTTAAAAAGTGTAAAAATAATTATCTCGGCCAGTTGTTCCCAAGTCAGGCTGATTCTTAGCTTCGCCCGTAGAATTTAAAAATGAAAACCAACAAGCACTCGCTCTGGGTTCCATCCCCATTCCCAGACCCTGCTTCATTAACCCAGACATCTTTTAGATTTCCCTGGCAATACTGAGGATCGACCAGTTTTGTGACGTGTTTGCCTAATTTATAAAACACTGAACATCTGGGGATATAATAAAATCTGAAAGATTAAAAAAAAATCCTTCCAGGTAATCATTGACATGTAAAAAGTCCAAATTTAGAGGAGTAGACAGTCCACGTGGGTGACAATCCCATAAATGCTTAGCAAATATAATTTTAAGTGAAAATTAATATACTACAGGCCACATGCTATTAATAAAAAGGCAGTCAATATGCATATATACCTGCTGCAAAGAAGCCATCAACAATCCCTAGTCACTATTATCATCATCATTATAATCAGCATTATCATTGCTTATGAACTTTCTAGGGCAAGGTAAGCCAAGACTTTTCTGTAAAGAGCCAAAGAGTAAATATTTTAGGCTCTGTGAATCTTAATGTCAATCATAACTATTCAGCTCTCCTATTTCATCACAAAAGCAGCCACAGACGGCACATAAATGAATGGGCATTGGTGACTGTGTTCCAATAAAACTTTATTCACAGCAACTGTAATTTTAATTCTATATTTAATTTTCACATGTCATAAAATATCAGTTTTCTTTTCAACCACATAAAATGTAAAAATCATTCTTAGCTTGTGGGCCTTACCAAAAGAAAAACAAAAAGCCAGCTGTAGAAAATGGGATATTGTTACCTAAAGACTCTCTGTCGTACAAAAGCTCTCTATAACATATTCATCTTTTGTATATCCAAAATTATGTATCAATTGAACCACTTTGTTTAAATATCTATTAAAACCACAGAACTCGTATCATTTGTTCTTACTGTCAAAATATAAACACAAAAACAAAACACCAAAAACAGTAACAACACTCCCCCCACCCCCTGCAAAAAAAAGGTGGGGGGACACAAGGAAATATTCGGAGGGATTCGTGTATCTGTTACTTTGATGGTGGTGATGGTTTCATGAGACTGTCTGCAAATGTCCAAACACTCATTACTGTACACAGGCAGACCCAAGACACTGCAGGTTCGGCTCCAGGGCACTGTAGTAAGGGAAACTCCAAAATACTGTGAGTCATAGGCTTTTTTTTGTTCCCAGCGGGTGTAAAACAGATGTTGACACTACATTTTTTGCTGTTTTGTTGCTGTTTAGTAGCTAAGTTGTGTCCAGCTCTTTTGCAATCCCATGAGCAGTAGCCCACCAGGCTCCTTTGTCCATGGGATTCTCCTGGCAAGAATACTGAAGTAGGGTGCATTCCCTTCTCCAGGGGATCCTCCCAACTGAGGGATCAAACCTGTGTTTCCTGCATTGGCAGGTGGATGCTTTACCATATACTATAGCCTTATATTGAGTGTGCAATCACATTATATTTATAAAAATAATACACATGCCTTCCTTAAAACATACTTTATTGTTAAAACGTGCTAACCATTATCTGAACCTTCAAGGGAGTTGTCTTTGCTGGTGGTGTGTTTGCAATATCATAAGAATTAACAAAATGGGATACCCAGAGACACGAAGGAAGCAAATGCTGTTGGAAAAAATGGCACCAACAGACTTGCTTGACTTGGGGTATCTACAGATATTCTTTTTAAAAAAAAAATACAAGGCTTATTTTTTATAAGGTGGCTTTTATTTTTTTCTGGCCACACCATGAGGCATGCATGATCTTAGTTTGCTGACCAAGGCC
Source organism: Oreotragus oreotragus (assembly GCA_006410675.1). NCBI lineage: Eukaryota > Metazoa > Chordata > Mammalia > Artiodactyla > Bovidae > Oreotragus > Oreotragus oreotragus. The sequence goes on along the minus strand of SJYX01022823.1, from coordinate 142,077 downwards.
TGACCTGCACCCTCTGCATGGAAGCATGACTCTTAACCACCAGACCATCAGGGAAGTCTGCTGTAGTTCTACAATTTGTAAAAAACCGAAATATCAGTGAAGAAGTATATAGCAAAGCTCAGGAAAATGAGCTGAAAAACGTGCTTTATTTCTGTATATCAGTTTTAAGTGAAAGTCGCTCAGTCATGTCCAACTTTTGGCAACCCCATAGACTACAGCCTGCCAGGTTCCTCTGTCCATGGAAGTTTCCAGGCAAGAACACTGGAGCAAATACATGTTCCTTTCTCCAGGGCATCTTCCCAACCCAGGGATCGAACCCAGGTCTCCCACATTGCAGGCGGATTCTTTACTGTCTGAGCCACCAGGGAAGCCCAAGAATACTGAAGTGGGTAGCCTAGCCCTTTTCCAGGGGATCTTTCCCACCCAGGAACTGAACCAGGGTCTCGTGCATTGCAGCAGATTCTTTACCAGCTGAGCTACCAGGGAAGCCCCTATCAGTTATAGCCCTGCATTACAGTCGTTAAAAGAAACAACAGTGGGCCCAGTTTGGCCCGGACTTTAGTGTGCTGGCCACTGGTTTAGAATCTAACTCCTGTTCCATGGAGCAGCCTGCAAAGAAACAATCACACACTGGAATCTGGCATCTGAGAGAGGCTGACCCCCAACGGTGCACAGGGTGTGTGCACTTTAAGGATGCACCTGCCATTCAGAAGGAAAACCTTTCCATCTTTAAAGGTTTTTCCTGATACAAAGAACATCTGATTTTCAGAATGATGTAAATCCCAGCTTTGCCTGCCAGTAAATTCATGTACATCATGTTAACAGCAGATTTGTATTAAACATTTCATTAAAGACTGGATTGAAAGATGAAATTGTTTACATACGTTGCAGCGCAGAGGGAACTGCCCCTCCACTCTGCCTGCCAAGGGCACTGCAGCAGACGGAGACCCTCTGGAAGGTGGGTGAGACACTGAGGCGCGGTCCTTGGGGAAGTCCCACAGACCCTCTCCACTCGGCCTGTGTCCTTAACAACTGCCAGACAAGCTGTGAGCAATACTGCCAGACCCCGCCAGCAGAGGTTTCATTTCTGACAACGAAGATAATGACTTGCTCTAACTCAAAGATGCAGAACGGGTATCTTTTTCCCAGTACTGGAATGTTCCTACACACAAAATCACTCACTTTTTTGTCATTTCAATTCAAGTCAGTTAAACAACAATGCTGTATGTTGTGGGGTTAAGATGAACAATGGATTGTGTAGCTTACATTTTTTGCAAGAGATTTCGAACTGGGGAGAGACCAACGCTGGTTCTGAGTCTGGTTCCTAAGGAACACTGTTGTCTTTTTGCTCTGAAATTCAGATCCAGAGAGACTGGACGCAGGAGGAACTGGGCTTGGCAGCCTCCCCCAGGCCAGTTCTCCTTGCCACGAACCAAGAGCTTCCCAGCAGACTCCGACAAGCAAACGGTCTGCAGAACAAATGTTTCGGTGGGGGGTGGGGGGAACAACCACCACGGACGCCAAGAGAAGTGGCTGCAGAGGAGTGATGCTGTTAAAGTGCATGATTCATTAAGTCTTGTCTGAGTGTCAGATGCTCAGCATTCGATGCTATTGCCTCCAATTTAAATCATTTTTAAAGAAGTGCTGGAAAAGGTGCTGAAAGGCACCTCACTCTGTTCCCGCACTTGAAACACACTGTCTGCTTGTGTGCTGTGGTAACACTTTGCATTTTGGCTAGACACCCTGTGTGGAGCCGTGCTGGTGCTTGAGTTTTTTGGTTTTTTTTTTTTTTTTTACAAGTTTGTACAGTTAACTGAAGGCAGGAAGAGAACATAGTATTTCCACCAGCCAGAGTCCCTCCTGATGCCATCTGTGAACTTAAAAGAAAGCGCGAAAATGGAACTCCCCCTCTGCGAGGAGAAACCCCAGCACATCCAGCCTTCCAGTCCAGGTGAAGGGGCTGCCTCCTTCACCTCCAGTCTGTGGAGGGGATGTGCTTCTCTGCCCGCCGTCCTTCTCTCCTAGAATTCTCTTCAGAACCCCCAAAAGTCTGCAGCTGCCGATTGTGGTTTATCATCACCAGTTAGGAGGGAGGCTAACGTTGCTATCATGCCTGTCAGTACCCAGTGACATCACAGAGATTCCAAACAGGGGGACCTTGGTACCTGCCCCCAAATATCTCTACAGGTCATCACGACCACTCCAGGCTCACGCAAAAAGGGCGAGCACAGGCCACATGGCTGAGCCTTGGGGACGTGCTTGTTGTTCTTTAGGCACTAAGCTGCGTCTGACTCGTTGAGACCCCATGGACTGTGGCCCACCAGGCTCCTCTGTCCTTGGAATTTCCCAGGCAAGGATACTGGAGTGGGTTGCCATTTCCTTCTCCAGGGGGAATTCCTGACCCAGGGATGGAACCTGCGTCTCTTAAGTCTCCAGCACTGGCAGGCAGGTTCTTTACCACTGAGCCACCGGGAAGCCATGATGTTAAGTGCAATAGGCCAGTCACCAAAGGACGAACATGCACGAGTCCACTCACAGGCCGTCCCTGACTATGGTCAAATTCAGAGAAGGGTGCTAGAATGGTGTTGCCAGGGGCTTGGTGGGGGGCGGGGGGAATAGTTATTACTGTTCACTGGGGAAAGGGCTGCAGTTTTGCAAGATGAAAAGAGTTCTGGAGTAGCGTGGGGGTGATAGCTGCACACTTAAAAACCACACACTTTAAAATGGCTAAGATGGTAAATTTTAAAAAAATACTTATTTGGCTGCAGCAGGTCCTAGTTGCAGCACACAGGATCCTCAGTCTTCACTGTAGAATTCAGGACCTCTCTTTATTCAGTTGCAACACTCAGGATCTTTAGTTGGGGCATGAAAACTTTAACTTGTGGCATGTGGGATCTAGTTCTCACCCAGGGATTGAACCCACACTCACTGCACTGGGAGCTTGAAGTCTTAGCCACTGGACTACCAGGGAAGTCCCAAGATGATAAATTTCATGTCGAGTGTATGTACTTCACCACGATTTATAAGAAACAATACAGGTCAGAAAGTGGTTAGAAAAGTCCTAGTGAAGATTTCCAGTTCTTCCCTAGATGAGCCTGAGTTAGCATCCATGAATGAAATGTAGTTTTCAGGGATATTCATCTGAGATCTAGGCCTTCATATCCTCAAGCATCTTGACAGGCAAGTTGAAACTTTTGTTAGAAATGTGGTTCTTGCTGATAGAAACTCCTCCAGCTTCTCAGAAGGTTGCCAACACAGGCCTTCAGGAGCAAGCTAGAAAATGTGCACAACTTTGCTGAAAAGTTCAGAGAACACAGCTGGTAGCTGACTGGAGCTCGAGTCTGGCAGATAAGTAGACAGACACAGGCAAAGAAAAACATCCAGACCATGTGAAACACAACTGTACCAAGAAAGAACAATGATGCGCCATCCGTTTGTCAATGTACAGATTTCCAGATATTTTCACAAACAAATCACAGAGTCGCCACAACAAACCCATGACCAGTCGCCACCATGAAGGCCTGGAAGGTACCAATGGCCATCCTCACCTATTCTACTGTTTCACCTTCAGCCTAAAGAGAGAGACCAAGACCAGGAAGCCTAGTGAGAGGAAGAGACGCGATTCTAAGACAGGGGTGTTTACTTGCTTGTGGTTGTCGTCGTTCAGTCGCTAACTTGTGTCCGACTCTTTTGCGACCCCACAGATCGTAGCCTGCCAGGCTCCTCTGTCCATGGGATTTCCCAGGCAAGAATACTGGAGTGGGCTGCCATTCCCTTTTCCCGGGGATCTTCCTGACACATGGATCCAACACAAGTCTCCTGCATTGGCAGGTGGATTCTTTACTGCTGAACTACCAAGGAAGCCCTTTCCTTGTGGGAGCAGTTGTTTTTTAGCCCCAAATTCTGTACTTAGTTTTTTTGCCTTAATGTAAGTGTCAAAGAGGAAAGGAAAGAAAGATAAATTCATAGATCTTTCTGGGTGACAGATGGATTCTAGGTCTTCAAATAAGTTGAAATATCATCTCACTGACTTCTCTCTCTTCAAGGTTCTGGTCAATATCCTTCTGGTAAAAAAAGAAAATAAAAATCACAACCAAAATCGAGGCTCCCAAATAAGTACTCATGGTATTTAAAGTTCTTCTTACTCCCAATGTATCAACTTTCAGCAGCATAACTGTTATGTCATATTGAGCAGAAATAAACACAAGTAAAAAAAAAACTTGAGCTTCCGTTATGCCCACCATCAGATGGCCAATCCCCGTGATGCTTAATTCTTCAGTTCCACCACTGCGTGCCATCATCTGGAAAATGCAAATGCGATGTCCTTCCCCTCTCCTCCTTCCTGTCCGGAATGCAGATGTCCACATAAACTTATCTCTCCTACAGAGTGACCACAGACAGATCTCCCCAAGTCACAGACTCACAAAAGCTGCAAGGAGCCTAAAACAGACCCCTGCAGGACCGTCCTTAATCATTTCCAGACAAAAGAGATACAATTTCAAAAGGTCTTCAGGAAAAGCAACTCTCCTCCCTCCCTGGTGGCCTGTTTTGAAGCTCTACTCCCATCATCAGAACCACCTCTATGATCACTACTCTCAAGTTCATCCCGATACAGTTTCACCTTCTTAAACACACGGTGTTTCCAACTTCACGACAACCTCTCAAACATAAAAATCAACCAGCAGAAAAGTAGACTGAGATATGGTAGACAACACCCAAACAATACCGTCTTCTACAAAAGAACACAGTATAGGGGTTTTTAAAACAATGACGCATTATAGTATCTTTAAAATACGATTCAATGTAGAAATACGTGTAATATAGAAAACTTCAGGTTAAAACCTCTGCACATGTGAATATATTCAGATGATGCTTTCTTCGTGTCAGTTTCTTCTATGCTTATCACATGCTTGCGTAAGCAAATAAAACTTTCTAGGTACGTCCACACTGCCTGGACTTTGCTGGTATGTATGCATTTCCCTCTGTCCATGAATGAGTCCGTTTCAAGCACATGTATGTGTCTGTGCATGGATAGAAAGATAAGCTTAGCAATTGTGTGATTTGTTTCTGCTTAGGCAGTAAGTTACTAATCTCCTGATTGGAACCAGATTTGTATGAATTAGGAGTTGAAATTGGAACAGTCACTGCTGTGTGCAGGATGTAAAGTGAATAAAATGAATGGGGTATTAACCTTCAACCACTGAATATTAATCAGCTTTTCATAAGAAAGAAAACACGGAGCTTGCCACACTAAATATTTGCAGCGCTTATTGACAGGATGTGATTTCTTTTCTCCCTTAGTCCTGTTACTTCCAGTCAAGGACTGAACACCGGACAATAGTCAACTTGACCTGGACTAATGTATGATTTGAAAACCCCAGGTACTGTGGGTAGGCCAGGCTCTGTGAATGTGTGGGACCTGATGAAATGATATGCCTTTTATCAAAAGCAAGGCTGTCTTCCAGTCACTCCTGCAAACCCAGGCCAAATGTAGCCCAAAGGGAATTCACAGAAAAACTGTGGACAGGAAACCTTGATGACCACAAAAATGAACATGTAAAAGGAATACATTTCCCACTGCCCTGAAAAGGATTTGCAATTGGGGAACAATTTGGTCTGAATATTTGAATGAAATCTACATCAACACCAAGAAGGATTATAAAAAGAAAGAGTCGTGTAATAATGGAAGCTGGGTGAATACAAAACCTGTAATAGTCCTTTTTCCTTATGCAATATTGCATTTGCTTTTGTTTGAGGATGCAAAGTCTTGGATTTATGGCTTGTTAACGATAACATAGCATATTTCTATCAATTTCTACATTTAATCTTATCCGTATCTGTATCAATCCATATCTCCATATAAAAACAAACAGAAATACGCATATAGAATGTGTGATGTCACCAAAGAAGGCAATGAACTCTTATCTTTTGAAGATATTTTGAAACAATATATTATATTTAAACATTATATGCCTATAAAACTATGTTGTTGTTTAGTCACTAAATCTTACCTGACTCTGCTACCCCACGGATTGTGGCCCACCAGGCTCCTCTGTCCATGGGGTTTTTCCAGGTAAGAATACTGGAATGGGTTGTCATTTTCTTTTCCAGGAGATCTTTCCAACCCAGGGATTGAACCCATGTTTCCTGCATTAGCAGTGGTATTCTTTACCACTGAGCCACTAGGGAAGCTTATAAAACTATATATAGCGCTATAAAGAATGTATTTTATGTGTTAGACTTAAGCAGTAATTGGACTCAATTTAAAGATCTAGGGAGAATGAAAACGACGAGAATTTCTCCCATACCTGGCTCACGCAAATCTGCAATTTTTTTTTATATTCAAATTTTTTTTCATTTATTTTCAAAGCAATGCTTCAAATGAAGGCAGTGTATATTTCTATGACACTGTATTTATAAGTCAGTAGATACCTCTCAACCTCAGACATATCAGAACAGCATTAAATAAATTATTTTCCTCCTAGGTGATCTCTCTCATTTATTTTTTCAACAGGTGACCCTTTTTTTTTTGTCTACACCACTGAGCTGAGATTTCTGCTGCCCTTATATGCTTTCTGCCAAAAAATTCTAATCCTTGATCTCAAATGCAGAAGTAACTGCATAATGTCCATTTAGCACTTAAAAAGCATTCTACTCCCTTTCAGCTGGTAGTGACACTAGAAATCCACCCTTCTGACTAATTCCATAAAGCTGCTGTTGACTGATAATAGCTTTGTATCATCCTGTAGGACAGTTTTTTCAGACACATCTGTCTCTTTGTGACCCTATGGACTATAGTCCACCAGGCTCCTCTGTCCATGGGATTTTTCCAGACACAAAAAACTGGAGTGGGTGCTATGACTGATGACAGCTTTATGTCATCCTATGGGACAGTTTCTCGGCTTNTTTCAGACACATCTGTCTCTTTGTGACCCTATGGACTATAGTCCACCAGGCTCCTCTGTCCATGGGATTTTTCCAGACACAAAAAACTGGAGTGGGTGCTATGACTGATGACAGCTTTATGTCATCCTATGGGACAGTTTCTCGGCTTCCCAAGTGGTGCTTGTGGTGAAGAATCCACCTGCCAATGCAGGAGATATAAGAGACTCGGGTTCAGTCCTTAGGTTGGGAAGATCCCCTGGAGAAGGGCCCTGCAACCCACTCTAGTATTCTTGCCTGGAGAATCCCATGGACAGAGGAACCTGGCAAGCTACAGTTCATGGGGTCGCAAAGAGTCAGACACGACTAAAGTGACTTAACATACAGGACAGTTTCTTAGGCAGAAATTCTAAAGAAGCTTTCTTCCCACCCACATAATCGCTATACCTTAGTTATTCAATCAAACCCTAGTTTAGGTACTACCATGAAATGTCTTTGAGGAGAAAAGCAAGGGTGCTATCAGCTGAACTTAATATAGGGAAAAAAGGCTGGATTATCCCCAAGTGCTGTGTGCTCAGTCACTCAGTCCTGTACGACTCTTTGTGACCCCGTAGACTAGCCTGCCAGGCTCCCCTATCCATGGAATTTCCCAGGCAAGAATAGTGGAGTGAGTTGCCATTTCCTTTTCCAGGGAATCTTCCGCACCTAGGGACTGAACCCTAGTCCTTGCATCTGCTGTTGGCAGGCAGGTACCCCTAGTACCACCTGCTGCTGCTAAGTCACTTCAGTCGTGTCCGACTCTGTGCAACCCCATAGATGGCAGCCCACCAGGCTCCTCTGTCCCTGGGATTCTCCAGGCAAGAACACTGGAGTGGGGTGCCATTTCCTTCTCCAATGCCTGAAAGTGAAAAGTGAAAGTGAAGTCACTCAGTCATGTCCGACTCTTAGTACCACCTGAGAAGCCCGTTATTTAGATGGGCCCAGTGTAATCACTCCGGGAGTTGGTGACGGACAGGGAGGCCGGGCATGCTGCGATTCATGGGGTCGCAAAGAGTCGGACACGACTGAGTGACTGAACTGAATTGAGTGTAATGACATGAGCCCTGAAAGATGAGGCAGACCAAAAAGAAAGGATGATGGAAGAAGCAAGCCCCACCAAGGAGACGTCAGAACGTCAACTCTGACCTGTCTCACTGCTGCTGGCTTGGAGGAAGGAGGACGGGAGCCGTGGCCCTCTGCTGACCACCAGTGAGGAGACAGAGCGGTCTCTGTCCTGAAACTCCAAGGAGCTGAGTTGGACTGGCCGTTGAACCTGAAAGGGCTTTTTCCCCACAGCCTCAGGGAAGGAACGCAGCCTGCCCCCACCTTGGATTTAGCCTGGTGAGACCCCTGTTGAATTTTGACCTATAGGAACTATGAGATAAGAAATTTGTGTTGCCTTAAACCACTAAATTTATGGTCATTTTTTTTTAATGGCAGAAAGTGTGTTGAAAGTATTAATCACTCAGTTGTATCCATCTCTTTGCGATTCAATGGACTATAGCCTGCCAGGCCCCTCTGTCCATAGAATTCTTCAACCAAGAATACTGAAGGGGGTTGCCATGCCCTTCTCCAGGGGATCTTCTAGACCCAGAGATGGAACCCGGGTTTCCCACATCACAGGCGGATTCTTTACCGTCTGATCCACCAGGGAAGCCCATTTTGGCAACTGCCAAAGATTCTTGAGAAAAAACTTTATTAATCCGAATGAAGAAGTCTCAAGTGAGCTTCAGGAAAGCCTGGGAAGGGACTGAGTGTTGCAGGAGAAAAATATAACTCTAGGTAGTGTTGGAGAAGAAATGGCAACCCACTCAGGTATTCTTACCTGGGAAATCTCACGGACAGAGAAGCCTGGAGGGCTACAGTCCATGGGGCCGCAAGAGTCAGACAGGACTGAGCGACTAAACGACAGCAAACACGAGGAAGGGCACCCCCAAATCCCATCTCTGACCTGACATGTTTTTTCATGCTTTGACATGCTTTTAAGTAACTCTACTGAAGCTAACACAGCACTGGAAACCAACTATACTTCGATTAAAAAAGAAGAAACTGCTGCTTCTCACCTCAATATCCTGGCTAGAGTGTGGTTAACTCTTCTATAATGCCAAAAAGAGAAGCAAACAAGCGCGATATGGAGATAACAGAAACCGGTGGTGCCCCCCTCACTGGTGTCTCTACATATTTGGCCACAGCATCTTAGTCCATTTCTAAATGAAGATCCCTGATGCTCAGAGAAGTTCAACAGCTTTACAGTAAGAACCCTACATCCATACACTTTCAAACTTTCAAAGAGGTCAACGTGCATTTGCATGTCCAGCTGCGCGAGTTAGTTCTCATGTCTAGCGTACATTGTCACATGCGTACATCCTCTACAAGTGGCTGTGCTTTTGTGTACTTCACTGTACAGTATCACACAGAGTACAGTGGGGCTCATTTTATCTTTACTTCAAACCCAGGGTGTCTGGGAGCAAGAGGGTAGACAGTACTGAATCCATCTGGGAACCGGAAACTGCGCCGGCAGCAGCGATGCCACAAGGCGTGAGTGGCATCGCACCTTGCCCTCCGACTCCTGTTGCTGACGATCCTTCAGCTCTACCCGCTCCCAGCTTCCCTTCCTCCTCGTCTTTCTGGCTGTTCACTTGATGCCAGCCCTGACACATGCCAGCTGTTCTACTGTACTGTAAGATTAAAAACGTTTACCTTCTGTGTTTGTTTTTTTATATATATTATTTTTGTGAAAAGTATTATAAACCTATTACAGTACAGTCCTATGTAGCCAATTATGTTAGTTGGGTACCTAGGCCAACTCTGTTGGACTTTTGAACAGACTGGACTCACAAATATGCTCTCAGAAAGGAACTCAATTGTATGTAGGGGGTTTCCTGTCCTAAGATCATACAGCTGATAGGAAACTTGAGTTCAAGGTTTCTAATGTTTTATCCTGAGTTTCCTGTATCATTTCTCTGCTTCCCTACATTATTATGAAAACTGGCTAAAACTTAAAGGAACACATTTACTATTAATAGACCACGAGAAAGTATGTTGTGTTCATACATGTAAAGAAAATAAATATAGGCATTTACCTGGATCATTTGCAATTCAAGTAACATTATCAAAATGCAGAACTGCTCATCTGACTCATGGATAACTGAAACCAAAAAAATAAAAAAATTAAAAAAAATTAACCAAAGGCGTCCAGACACTTGGGAAGAGGAGGATTTGGTTTAGATAACCTACATTGATGCTCCAATAATTCTCTATTGCACTTTCCCAGGATCTCGTGGCCACTTTCTCAGCACTGAACAGCCCTGGCACTAGCAAGCCTGAGCTGGCCTTTAGCAGCTGGTGTCGACTTGTTATCCTGGAAGGCCAACTGAAAAGCCCCAGGAAGAAGATGGGATGACTCGGCATGTGTGCTCAGAGTGGAATCTGGAGACTCAGGATGCAAAGGCCCGGGAGTCTGAAGGGAGCACTATTTGGAGGTTGGCCCTCACCCCTCCCCAGCCATCTGAATGCCACTGGCATTGCTCGCATCCTCACTTTGGTCTACCAGATTTCTCCCTTTCTGTCATTTCTAGACCAACAGCCAAACACCTCAAACCCCAGAATCCTGAGGCAAATAACTCCTGCAGTCTGCTGGGTTTCAGAACTCAGCCACAGACCCATCCCTTTTCCAAGTCACCTCATCAAAACTTCCAGAGCCGGAGGGAGGTTCGGAGATTCGGGTGGTTTCAGCTGGAGCTGCTTATGAACCTCCCGGCTAAAAGCAATCAAGCGCATGGAGGGAACCCTAAGAAGAGGTAGGCGTAAAGGTTTATGCAATGTCTTGGCTGAGATCATAAAGTGGAATGCCCCTCCCTGCACTTTTTGGAATGAGATCCCTAAAGAAGCAAAATGATCTGGAAAACATCCTTCAAATAAAATGGATGTGAAACGTCCAACTTGAGCATTTCTGTAAATAATGAAGCTTTAGCTTAAGAACTGCATCTCAGTCTATGAGAGCCTTAAATCTCTAGCTGAGCTTAAGACAAATTCTTAAACTGATGAAGAAAAAAAGTATAGCCTTGTTGGAGATTTTTATAGGGAAGAGAAAGAAGAGTCTTGGATAAAGAGGAGTAGATTCAGATACATCTCCAACGTCCCCCTACACTGTCGTTTTGAACATCATCCACTCTGTTGGTTAGGAAGAGCTGCTGGCAGTCCAGCAGAAGATTCCGTGCTTCTAATGCAGGGGGCATGGGTTTAATTCCTGGCCGGGGAACTAAAATCCCATATGGCAAGTAACAAAAACAAGACAAAAACAAAAGCTCTATGCCAGCAGTGATAGTTACACATTTCTGTAAATATACCCCAAATCACTGAATTGTACAAGTAAAGCAAGTGAACTGTGTGGTTATCACAATTATAACTGATTTTTTAAAAAAGAAACAAAGAAAGAGCTACTAATGGAGGGAGAGGAGGAGAAAAAAAAACAAAAACAAAGATGTCTTAATATTTATTTTTGTCCAGAGCAGGTAATGGCAGCTCACTCCAGCATCCTTACCTGGGCACAGGAGCCTGGCGGGCTATAGTCCGTGGGTTCACAAAAGAGTTGGACACGACTTAGTGACCAAACAAAAGAACAAAAAAGGCAGAGTCCCCATCACTGCTATATGCACTGGGAAACAAGGAAAGTGCCTATGACTCACAGCATTTCGTGTGGCTCTTGTGAAGCTAGTCCACAAGAGGAAGTCACACAAGGCTGCGGGGATGGTGCCACTTATTACCCTCTGGCTGCTCTGTCTCTCATCTGATCCACTCCGGAAAGCAAGAGTAAGAGCCAACCCGCAGCAATGAAACTGGCCCCACTCCCGTCACCTGCCAGGCAGTGACCAGCTCCAGGCTGAGACCGCGGCCCCACTCCCGCCACCTGCCAGCCAGTGACCAGCTCCAGGCTGAGACCGCGGCCCCACTCCCGCCACCTGCCAGCCAGTGACCAGCTCCAGGCTGAGACCGCGGCCCCACTCCCGCCACCTGCCAGCCAGTGACCAGCTCCAGGCTGAGACCGCGGCCCCACTCCCGCCACCTGCCAGCCAGTGACCAGCTCCAGGCTGAGACCGCGGCCCCACTCCCGCCACCTGCCAGCCAGTGACCAGCTCCAGGCTGAGACCGCGGCCCCACTCCCGCCACCTGCCAGCCAGTGACCAGCTCCAGGCTGAGACCGCGGCCCCACTCCCGCCACCTGCCAGCCAGTGACCAGCTCCAGGCTGAGACCGCGGCCCCACTCCCGCCACCTGCCAGCCAGTGACCAGCTCCAGGCTGAGACCGCGGCCCCACTCCCGCCACCTGCCAGCCAGTGACCAGCTCCAGGCTGAGACCGCGGCCCCACTCCCGCCACCTGCCAGCCAGTGACCAGCTCCAGGCTGAGACCGCGGCCCCACTCCCGCCACCTGCCAGCCAGTGACCAGCTCCAGGCTGAGACCGCGGCCCCACTCCCGCCACCTGCCAGCCAGTGACCAGCTCCAGGCTGAGACCGCGGCCCCACTCCCGCCACCTGCCAGCCAGTGACCAGCTCCAGGCTGAGACCGCGGCCCCACTCCCGCCACCTGCCAGCCAGTGACCAGCTCCAGGCTGAGACCGCGGCCCCACTCCCGCCACCTGCCAGCCAGTGACCAGCTCCAGGCTGAGACCGCGGCCCCACTCCCGCCACCTGCCAGCCAGTGACCAGCTCCAGGCTGAGACCGCGGCCCCACTCCCGCCACCTGCCAGCCAGTGACCAGCTCCAGGCTGAGACCGCGGCCCCACTCCCGCCACCTGCCAGCCAGTGACCAGCTCCAGGCTGAGACCGCGGCCCCACTCCCGCCACCTGCCAGCCAGTGACCAGCTCCAGGCTGAGACCGCGGCCCCACTCCCGCCACCTGCCAGCCAGTGACCAGCTCCAGGCTGAGACCGCGGCCCCACTCCCGCCACCTGCCAGCCAGTGACCAGCTCCAGGCTGAGACCGCGGCCCCACTCCCGCCACCTGCCAGCCAGTGACCAGCTCCAGGCTGAGACCGCGGCCCCACTCCCGCCACCTGCCAGCCAGTGACCAGCTCCAGGCTGAGACCGCGGCCCCACTCCCGCCACCTGCCAGCCAGTGACCAGCTCCAGGCTGAGACCGCGGCCCCACTCCCGCCACCTGCCAGCCAGTGACCAGCTCCAGGCTGAGACCGCGGCCCCACTCCCGCCACCTGCCAGCCAGTGACCAGCTCCAGGCTGAGACCGCGGCCCCACTCCCGCCACCTGCCAGCCAGTGACCAGCTCCAGGCTGAGACCGCGGCCCCACTCCCGCCACCTGCCAGCCAGTGACCAGCTCCAGGCTGAGACCGCGGCCCCACTCCCGCCACCTGCCAGCCAGTGACCAGCTCCAGGCTGAGACCGCGGCCCCACTCCCGCCACCTGCCAGCCAGTGACCAGCTCCAGGCTGAGACCGCGGCCCCACTCCCGCCACCTGCCAGCCAGTGACCAGCTCCAGGCTGAGACCGCGGCCCCACTCCCGCCACCTGCCAGCCAGTGACCAGCTCCAGGCTGAGACCGCGGCCCCACTCCCGCCACCTGCCAGCCAGTGACCAGCTCCAGGCTGAGACCGCGGCCCCACTCCCGCCACCTGCCAGCCAGTGACCAGCTCCAGGCTGAGACCGCGGCCCCACTCCCGCCACCTGCCAGCCAGTGACCAGCTCCAGGCTGAGACCGCGGCCCCACTCCCGCCACCTGCCAGCCAGTGACCAGCTCCAGGCTGAGACCGCGGCCCCACTCCCGCCACCTGCCAGCCAGTGACCAGCTCCAGGCTGAGACCGCGGCCCCACTCCCGCCACCTGCCAGCCAGTGACCAGCTCCAGGCTGAGACCGCGGCCCCACTCCCGCCACCTGCCAGCCAGTGACCAGCTCCAGGCTGAGACCGCGGCCCCACTCCCGCCACCTGCCAGCCAGTGACCAGCTCCAGGCTGAGACCGCGGCCCCACTCCCGCCACCTGCCAGCCAGTGACCAGCTCCAGGCTGAGACCGCGGCCCCACTCCCGCCACCTGCCAGCCAGTGACCAGCTCCAGGCTGAGACCGCGGCCCCACTCCCGCCACCTGCCAGCCAGTGACCAGCTCCAGGCTGAGACCGCGGCCCCACTCCCGCCACCTGCCAGCCAGTGACCAGCTCCAGGCTGAGACCGCGGCCCCACTCCCGCCACCTGCCAGCCAGTGACCAGCTCCAGGCTGAGACCGCGGCCCCACTCCCGCCACCTGCCAGCCAGTGACCAGCTCCAGGCTGAGACCGCGGCCCCACTCCCGCCACCTGCCAGCCAGTGACCAGCTCCAGGCTGAGACCGCGGCCCCACTCCCGCCACCTGCCAGCCAGTGACCAGCTCCAGGCTGAGACCGCGGCCCCACTCCCGCCACCTGCCAGCCAGTGACCAGCTCCAGGCTGAGACCGCGGCCCCACTCCCGCCACCTGCCAGCCAGTGACCAGCTCCAGGCTGAGACCGCGGCCCCACTCCCGCCACCTGCCAGCCAGTGACCAGCTCCAGGCTGAGACCGCGGCCCCACTCCCGTCACCTGCCAGCCAGTGACCAGCTCCAGGCTGAGACCTCGGCCCCACTCCCGTCACCTGCCAGCCAGTGACCAGCTCCAGGCTGAGACCTGGGCCCCATTCCCATCACCTGCCAGCCAGTGACCAGCTCCAGGGCCACTACCACCGCCTTCCCGTGGCAGGCTTGACATGCCTGGAAACACGAAGCAAGGCCTCTCGGACCCCAAACGACTTTCTTCCAAGGCACTTTAGGAGTAACATTTTCCAGTGGCTCCACAAGAGTTCAGAAACCTGCCAGTTTTGAGATGCATATTTACTCAAACTGGGAGTCTTCCTCCAAGTCCAGAAAGGTTACCTAGTGAGTGTGCTCTGTCCTTGGGAGCACAGGGGCTTAGCACAGGGGCAGGGGAGGTGAAGGTCAGGACGCCTCTCCAGCTGCCACACACAATCCCATCCCAGAGGAGAGACCTAGGATGATTAAAATACTGTTTTTGCAGCTGTCACACAAACGCTCTTTAAAATTCCTCTTCTGTATCCTAGGATTTAATGCAAATTGTCCACAGAACAGGAGGGTCAAAATGATAATTTAGATGCAATTAGCCAGATGTGTTGGAATGATATTTCTCCCACCCACTCCCCTAAAATTATCTGAATAATTTACACGTACATAATCACCTTACTCCAGTGGGAAAGGCGTGTACCCTTGTTTATGTCCCCTAAATACTTAAACTTTCTAACAGTGTTATACTCAGAGAGTGTCAAGTCCGGAGAAGTATATAAGATAACTCTGTGAGGCCAAGCTGTCTCTCTTAAATGCAGACAGAATTAATTTGTTTCCATTAACTCGTTATCAAGTTACTTGACTTTGATTCCCAGCACAAACATATTATAAAAAAAAAAAAAAAAAGAGGAGGGGGGAGGGTAGTGGTGGTAGATTTTCAGGAAATAGCAAGTCCTTTTTTCTACTGAGATAGAAATCATTTGGCAAGCCAGGGTGAAATACCTCTAGTCCCAATAGAAAGAGGGAGAAAAAAAAATTTTTTTAGAAGATGCTAATGAACCACAAAAGAAAAAGAAGGAAGTGGGTTTTTTTAAAATGAGACCTTACTTTTGAAAGCAGCTCAGTTTGCAACCAATTTTTGAAGAAACATCGAAGTTACTCCTTTGGGACCTGTGTATCAGAACTAAACCAGGCGTTCGGATGACTGCAATGAAGACGTGAGCAATTCAGGTGACTTTAATTAAACAGCCAGCATCATCAGAACTGACCTTTCAGACACAGCCTTTCATCTCCAAACAGGATGAAGCTGCTAAGAGCCAGAGACGTGGAGAGAAGGGACGGAGGGGCCTTAGGTCCCAGGAGCCGGACTGCACTGTGGGATGACTGCGCTGGGTGGACTTACAGGGGCATGGAGGTTGCTCCTCAGGAAGGCAATTTGCTTTTAAAATGATTTATATGGAGTAAGTTCCACAGGCTAGATGACTCCTAGAGACAACTCCCAAGGTTCACCTGCCTTTTTAACTGGATGTGCTTGAACCCCTTGGTCCCCAAGGTGGTCACCTTCATCTCATTGTTCAGAAATCAGACACTCATGTGAAAGAGATGGCCAACAGGAAGGGCTGGGAAAGAGATGCAATAAAGGGAAGCCAAGCAGCAGGGTAATCTCCCTGCAAAGCAGCAGGCCTTGCTTGCAGCCATATGTAAGACCGTTTAGCTCCATTCAGACATAGAGACAATTCAGATGTCAAGACAGCCTACGAAACTGCCCAAGAAAGCGGCTTGGAGATGATCGCTGGAAGAAGTCATCAGTCCAGCCCATCCAGAGAGAAGGCAGAGTCTCATCAGGCAGGACTGAGGTGAGGGCAGAAAAGCAGCAGCAGCACAGGGGAGGCTGGGCGTGGCGAATGTAGGTTTTAACATCTGGCATCCCTGGTGGCTCGGGTGGGAAAGAATCGGCCTACAATGTAGAAGACCTGGATTTGATTCCTGGGTCGGGACGATCCTCTGGAGAAGGAAATGGCAACCCGTGTAAGATATAGAATGGATAAACAACAAGGCCCTACTGTAGGGCATAGGAACTATATTCAATATTCTGTGGTAATACTGTACAATACATTTATATATTGTAAATATACAATTTATATTGATAAACTGTAACAGAAAACAATATGGAAAAGAATATCTGTAGTAAAACTTATAACTATGGATTCTTGGGCTTCCCTTGCCTCAGGTGGTATAAAGAATCTGTTTGCAAATGTGGGAGACTTGGGTTCGATCCCTGGGTTGGGAAGATCCCCTGGAGAAGGGAAAGGCTACCCATTCCAATATTCTTGCCTGGAGAATCCCCATGGACAGAAGAGCCTGGCGGCCTATAGTCCATGGGGTCACAGAGTTGGACACAACTAAGTAAGCAACAACAACAACAAAAAAAGTGTAACTGAATCACTTTGCTGTGCAGAAGAAATTAACACTGTGTATCATCTATACTTCAACAACAAAAAAATTATTTTAAAAAGGAGGGGGCAGGAATCCCAGAAAAAGAGAAGGAGATTGTGGGATTTTATTATTATATTTATCCAAACTGAGGAAGGAGCTACCAGCCTTTCCTCCTTCCCTTCTAGGAAGGATTAAGACTTCTGGGGTTCCCAATCCCTGAAAAGATTATGGTCTTCCACATCCCTGTCTGTCTGTCTATAAAATTGTGATTGCCAAGCATCTTGTTTCCCGGTACCCTGGGTTTTCTCCTTCCATACACATGGTGGAATTGCCAATGTTTACCTCCTTGTAGTCATGAGATTTGCTTTGGCCAATGGCATGTAAGCAAAGGAGAAAGATCTTCAAGCGGAAGACAAATTTTAAGAGCCAATGGACAGTAGCCCTGCTTCCTGCCTTATGCCTATATCCCTGAGTGAAGACAAAGTGGTCCAAAACCCCCCCACTCCACTCCAGGTACCCCTGTTCCTGGTGGCTGACCCATGATGACTGTGTAGTACAAATAAGACATACGCCTCTGTTATTTTCAGCCACTGAAATTCTGACATTGTTTTTCGGCTAAAGATACAACATAAAATGTAAAATAATAGTAAGTCCAAAAGATTTCTGATCGTTTCCCTAATGACTGCTTGGATAATTTGACATTTCGTGAAATAACCGAATTCTTTCCAAACTGCTTCCCTTTCTTCGAGTGTTTGTGCTCATTTGCAATCAACTCTTTGTGACCCCATGGACTGTACAGCCTGCCAGGCTCCTCTGGCCTTGGAATTTTCCAGGCAGGAATACTGGAGTGGGTTGCCATTCCCTTCCCCGGGGGGTCTTCCCGCGTCTCCTGAAGCCCCTGCACTGGCAGGCAGTTCCTTACCTCTACACACCCGGGAAGCCCTTCCTTCTCTTTCTGTCTGTGCTGTTACAGGGGTTCATGAAGTGTGTGTCTCATCTGTCTATCAGGACATCAGATCCTCATCACAGAAACTGCCTTGTGGTAAACCACAGAAGACCAACCAGACCATTTAAATGCCGTGCCAAGATCCCTCCACTGCCACTTAACCAGCCAAATGTCCTTGGAAAATTCACTCCAATTCTCTAAATCTCAGCACTCTTAGCTATAAAATTAGAACCATTATTTCTTTGAAAGATTTTATTTCTGTATACATTTACTTGTCTCTGGCTGTGCCGGGTCTTCCTTGCTGCGAGAGGGCTTCCTCGAGTGTGCGGCCTTCTCACTTTGGGGGGCCTATCGGGGAGCATGGGCTCTAGGGTTTCAGTAGCTGTGGGCGCAGACACAGCTGCCCCAGGCGTGTGGGATTTTCCCAGACCAGGGATGGAACCCGAGTCCCCTGGACCGGCAGGCAGATTCTTCACCACTGGACTGCCAGGGAGTCTAGCACCGTGATCTCCATCTTTCCAACCTGCTGTCCCGTGAGGGAGCATATGCAGACTGCACCGATTCTTCCCCTTCACTTCTCCAGCAGCAAAAATGCTACTCGATTCTCCTGAGAAAGTGTTTCCTTTCCATCAATGAAGATGATAACACCTACCTCCCCACCTAGGGTCAGGATTAAATAAATCAGTGAAGACAGAGCTCTTATTAGGTATATGCACTAAATTCGTATCAGCAGATGTAATCTGTGTGATCATCATTATAGTAAGAAATCGCACAGGACCTAACACGCATTGCAATTTCTTCCTATAATGACAATCAGAGATTACTTGGACAGCAAGGAGATCAAATCAGTCGATCCTAAAGGAAATCACTGAATATTCATTGGAAGGACTGAGGCTGAAGCTCCAATACCTTGGTCACCTGATGCAAAGAACTGACTCAGTGGAAAAGACCATGATGCTGGGAAAGATTGAAGGCAGGAGAAGGGGATTACATAAGATGACACTGTTGGATGGCATCACCAACCCCAATGGATATGAGTTTGAGCAAACTCAATATAGTGAAGGACAGGGAAGCCTGGAGTGTTGCAATCCATTGAGTTGGAAAGAGTCAGACACAACTTAGCAACTGAACAATAAAACAGGTACTCAATAAATCTCGGCTGCTTCCTTGGCCCTTGGAGAAAGGGCCATCCCTGTTTTGGAGCAGGGTTATTTGAATAGTATTCAGTTCAGTTCAGTTCAGTCGCTCAGTCATGTCCGACTCTTCGCGACCCCATGAATCGCAGCACTATCAATGGTTAAACAGCAGGGTGGCCAAAGATCTACCGAGAAAAGGCCTCAAAAAAGTCTCTGCTTTAGACCCATTTACAGAGGGACATGTCTAGATCCCTAAGATGCCAGCTTTTTTCTTTCCCATTCTGCAAACACATGGCTTCCATTAGTTGACTGATACTGACACATCTGAAGCTTCCAAAGTACTCT
The DNA here is from genome assembly GCA_006410675.1 of Oreotragus oreotragus. NCBI lineage: Eukaryota > Metazoa > Chordata > Mammalia > Artiodactyla > Bovidae > Oreotragus > Oreotragus oreotragus. The sequence continues at coordinate 122,757 of SJYX01022823.1, read as the reverse complement.
GGGCCTCTGACGAGTGAAAGGCTTGCATGCCCAACAAGGAAAAGGCAGGCTCTGCAGGTATGGCATGCTGCCAGGGACGGGGCAGCAGAGGTGTTGAGTTTAGGTAGGAGACCGAACCTGGCTCTGTCGTTAACGACCATCCTGTCCACACCTGAACATAAATTAGCCACACCTGGTGAGGCTCCTAACGCTCTGAGCTCCAAAGGTGATGTCACTGTGCATATATATCCTCCATTAATCAGAGCGAGTGTGTCTGTGTGTATGCTAAACAGGGAGCAGGGAATCATGAATAATTTGCACTGTGTACTCCACACCACCTCTGCTGAGCCTTCTCATCCAAAGCAAACCCAAGCTCAAATGATGTGCTCCTTTTAAGGACATCACTGTTTGTTCAGCTTCTTAGAAACAAGCCTGAATTCTAATTAGCTTGCAGTTAGAGGCTGCAAAATGGTAACTTGATCCTCACCTAAATTTTATCATCTGTTTCCCATCTTCAAAGAGACTCGCTTTGCTTTTGTCCTGAGAGACAGTGATGCCCTCGACCTCATTTTGTTTTGTGTCTCACAGCAACAATGCTATTTGGCGAGGGTGGGGTAGAGGCAGACACAGCACTGACCTGAGGAGTCAGGACAATTCTCTGCTCTACATTTCATACCCAAAGGGATGACTCCAGGGAAATAAGGCTTCGTGTCCTTGATTACAGAGGGGACCTACTTAATCAGGGTAGTCCTGTTACCTCTCAGAATGTTTGCAGTTTCAGAGTGTGCAGCACAGGTGAGCAGATAAAAGTGATGAAAGAACAATGAAGGCACATTTATCTAATATTTGGAAGCAGATGCATTTTTTAAAATTATTTTATCATTTTTATTTTTTTGGCCATTCCACTCGCTATGTAGGATCTTAAGCTCCCCAACCAGAGATCAAACCTACACCACTGCATTGGGAGCATGGAATCTTAGCCACTGGACCACCAAGGAAGTCCTGGAAGCTGATGTGTTTTGAACACGTCCCGACTCATCAGATTCTGTCCACAGCCCCGCAAGTTAGGTGAGCAGTTACTATCAGCCCACTTTACAGGTGAGGAGAGAAGGATGGAAGGAGAGTCATTCTGATCGCTATTTCTGTTGCTATTTCTTGAGCTGCTGTTAGGTTCAGTGAGTTAATAGATGTAAAAGAGCTTAATGGTCATTCGTGACATGGAAAGTGCTGAGCATGTGCTGGCTGCTGTGATGAGGAAAGGTAGAAAGCTGAAAATTTGGGGATGCAAGAGGCTTAGGGCTGAAAATGTCCATGGAAACAAGACTGAGATGAAAACTCCATCATCACAGCACAGAGGAAACCAAACTGACAAAATGCCCTCATTGAGATCACTGTTCTGCACCCCACATTCCATCTTGCAGTGTCCTCACGGGTTCCTCAAGGTCCCCAGGGAGACTCTGACCAACTCTGACAGTTGGTTATGGAAAGTTGTATTTCCCTCATTTTACAAAAACACATCCAAAAATGTATGGGAGAAAAACAGTACAAGTTTGATCCCTTCCAGTCCGTTGGTAAAATAAATGTTTTGGGCACCAAGTACCATGTCCTTTATGTTGCACACATTTTCTGATTCATTTCCCGTGAACAGGGTGACAACTGTACTGGTGTGTGCAGGAGTGAGGTGCTATCTAACACCCGAGATTTTCAGAACCAAAATGGGAAGAGGCCTGGGCAAGGCAGACAGCTGGCCACNGGCTTCCATTAGTTGACTGATACTGACACATCTGAAGCTTCCAAAGTACTCTGGGCCTCTGACGAGTGAAAGGCTTGCATGCCCAACAAGGAAAAGGCAGGCTCTGCAGGTATGGCATGCTGCCAGGGACGGGGCAGCAGAGGTGTTGAGTTTAGGTAGGAGACCGAACCTGGCTCTGTCGTTAACGACCATCCTGTCCACACCTGAACATAAATTAGCCACACCTGGTGAGGCTCCTAACGCTCTGAGCTCCAAAGGTGATGTCACTGTGCATATATATCCTCCATTAATCAGAGTGAGTGTGTCTGTGTGTATGCTAAACAGGGAGCAGGGAATCATGAATAATTTGCACTGTGTACTCCACACCACCTCTGCTGAGCCTTCTCATCCAAAGCAAACCCAAGCTCAAATGATGTGCTCCTTTTAAGGACATCACTGTTTGTTCAGCTTCTTAGAAACAAGCCTGAATTCTAATTAGCTTGCAGTTAGAGGCTGCAAAATGGTAACTTGATCCTCACCTAAATTTTATCATCTGTTTCCCATCTTCAAAGAGACTCGCTTTGCTTTTGTCCTGAGAGACAGTGATGCCCTCGACCTCATTTTGTTTTGTGTCTCACAGCAACAATGCTATTTGGCGAGGGTGGGGTAGAGGCAGACACAGCACTGACCTGAGGAGTCAGGACAATTCTCTGCTCTACATTTCATACCCAAAGGGATGACTCCAGGGAAATAAGGCTTCGTGTCCTTGATTACAGAGGGGACCTACTTAATCAGGGTAGTCCTGTTACCTCTCAGAATGTTTGCAGTTTCAGAGTGTGCAGCACAGGTGAGCAGATAAAAGTGATGAAAGAACAATGAAGGCACATTTATCTAATATTTGGAAGCAGATGCATTTTTTAAAATTATTTTATCATTTTTATTTTTTTGGCCATTCCACTCGCTATGTAGGATCTTAAGCTCCCCAACCAGAGATCAAACCTACACCACTGCATTGGGAGCATGGAATCTTAGCCACTGGACCACCAAGGAAGTCCTGGAAGCTGATGTGTTTTGAACACGTCCCGACTCATCAGATTCTGTCCACAGCCCCGCAAGTTACGTGAGCAGTTACTATCAGCCCACTTTACAGGTGAGGAGAGAAGGATGGAAGGAGAGTCATTCTGATCGCTATTTCTGTTGCTATTTCTTGAGCTGCTGTTAGGTTCAGTGAGTTAATAGATGTAAAAGAGCTTAATGGTCATTCGTGACATGGAAAGTGCTGAGCATGTGCTGGCTGCTGTGATGAGGAAAGGTAGAAAGCTGAAAATTTGGGGATGCAAGAGGCTTAGGGCTGAAAATGTCCATGGAAACAAGACTGAGATGAAAACTCCATCATCACAGCACAGAGGAAACCAAACTGACAAAATGCCCTCATTGAGATCACTGTTCTGCACCCCACATTCCATCTTGCAGTGTCCTCACGGGTTCCTCAAGGTCCCCAGGGAGACTCTGACCAACTCTGACAGTTGGTTATGGAAAGTTGTATTTCCCTCATTTTACAAAAACACATCCAAAAATGTATGGGAGAAAAACAGTACAAGTTTGATCCCTTCCAGTCCGTTGGTAAAATAAATGTTTTGGGCACCAAGTACCATGTCCTTTATGTTGCACACATTTTCTGATTCATTTCCCGTGAACAGGGTGACAACTGTACTGGTGTGTGCAGGAGTGAGGTGCTATCTAACACCCGAGATTTTCAGAACCAAAATGGGAAGAGGCCTGGGCAAGGCAGACAGCTGGCCACCCGACACAAGGCGAGGCCTCTATCCATCGCAGGTGAGGGAACTAATGTCTAAGGATTCCCAAGGTCGCTACTAGACCAGCCAACTAGTCTAGCTGGGATCTTTAAACCGTTATAAGATAGTAGTTAGAACGAGCCTCTTCCTGCGGGACAAAGCTATAGCATGTCAGCAAAGGTGTGAAATAAGCTACTGCTCCCCTTATTAGAGGGCTTCCCTGGTGGCTCAGTGGTAAAGAATCTGCCTGCCAAGGGAGACGTGGGTTCGATCCCTGGATCAGGAAAATCCCCTGGAAAAGGAAATGGCAACCCACTCCAGTAATCCTGCCTGGAGAATCCATGGACAGAGGAGCTCGGTGGGTCACGGTCCATGCAGTCACAAAGAGCTGGACGTGACTCAGCACAGCACAAAATTCTCCTAGACTGTTTCTCGACTGTTGATGCTGTTATTCTTCTTCTAAGACTTCCAAGATATTTAGGGCACAATCTGAATTGTTAATGAACAGACTTTTGTTTCTTAACCAAGTTCATTCTACCTCTGAGGAAAAGGAACAGTGATATTAACATTACCAGCTCCAAGAGAATCAAGACTTGATTTCCTAAGAAAAAATGTGTACTAGAATCCATCTATTTCCCCATCAAGGGAGATCTCAGCCAGCAGTGACTTTCGTGGATTATCATTTCAGTGGCCATGAGTAACCCTCCAAAGGCATTATCTTAGCTCCTACACACTTGCCAAGTGTATTTCAGGGTTACATTACCACCGGATCTCCTGCCTCCATAAAACAAGCTCACAGAGTAGGATCTGCAGGCTGTGTGAACCAAGAATCATCATCTCAAGTTAGAAGGAGGCCCAGGAAAAGAGGTTCCACATAGAAAAGGATTTTCCAATTTCCCAAATAACTGTTCATGAATGAATTTACTTAAGCGAGAGCTTAAGTGCATTTCAAAAGAAACCAGTGATCATAGCTGTGAGATGAACACTGCATAAATTTAAAGGCTACTTGGGGACACTCTGAAATCCCAAGGCAAAACTGACTTTCTCGGTTTGATGGAGGAATAGGGCCAACTGAGAGATTAGGCTGATTCTGTTTTTCATGAGTCATTTTGTCTGTGGATATGCCTCGCAAATTAAAACACACATAAAAAAATCCCTAGGTGTGAGGTGATTAAAGTTTCAAATCTGGTCATTTGAAAAAAATCACAAAAGTGTTGGATAAAAGCCACAATGTTTGCAGGATTTTATTTTTCTTTTTAAAATCCTAGGAGCTGCTGAGCTTATAAAATTTAAAAAAAAATCCTTGGTTCCAATAAAAAGTGAAGGCTTTTGGAGAGAGTCACTCTCTTTGATATCAGATGTATTTTAGTCTATAATTTTCCACTCTGGCTTATGCGAATGTCTAGGCTTGATTCCATCAACTCATTTAATCTCTGATTTCATAAAAAAGCATGTTTTCTGTTTATCTTTGTCCAAACTGAGTGCAATCTGTGCTTTCTAGTTCTTCTAACAACCTCAACTTTCCAAATTTCATATCAGAATGCCTGTGTGGCTTGGTACTTCTATGCCTGTCTTGACAGGTTGGAAACTGCATGTTCATAGTGAGAAAATTAAGTTACTACTCTCAAAGACACCCAGTTACAAAACTGTAATTTAAAAGCACATCATCACTTTAATTTACTGCAAGTAGGTGAAGGGTTGGGGGGTAGGGCTAGGAAGAGAAGTTAATGCAAATGAGTGCTGAGCTACAAGTTCCAAAATTAACAGAGAAAACTTCCCCAAATGTTTAATTTTCATATACAAGCTAGTTACTGAATTGGAGAAAAGCATTCAACACAAGCTCATTTGAAACCAACCAAATCCAGAAACTTGAATTCACTTATTATTACATCTATTCTGTGAAGCTGAGAAAACTATTTCAGGGAAAGTACGTGGCCATTTGGTCCCAGGAGTTGAACATTTCAAAACCGCATAACCTCCAACCCTACATACAGATGAAAACACTAAGGACTGCCTCTTGTTTCAGATAATGATACTCATTCTGCTACAATTTGGCCATGAGTTTATAAAGACATATTTCACTTTACTGTATCCATCATTACTCCAAAGAGATTTCCAACATCCAATAAATGAACAAAATAATTTTTCTGGATTACAAACACTGGCTTCCCCAAAACACTTGCAAAATTCTGTCTGTCAGTTTCTCAATTTATATTTAGGACCAAATCCTTAACACTCAGAAAATCAAGTCCTGAAAAAAGTATTAATTTGTACCACCTACACACAAGCACAGGCACACACATGCACACACACTGCAAGAGCTTCCACAGAAGACTACGCTAGCAAAGAAAAAGAGTGGACATACAGTCTACCACATCTCATGAAGCAGACTCAAGTTCACTGTTCACGGGGAATAAAAATTTTAAAGGTAACCCAAAAGGTTCAGATTAAAGGCAATACTTTTCGTTATTCATTTGTTTTTATTTCCAGTTCCTCGTCAGTTATAAAACTTTGGCCTTTCAAAAACGAGTTTATTTGTAAATGAGAGTGATGAGTTGGCAGCTGAACTCGGGTCTGGCTATTCTACCTGAGCAAAGAAAAAACAAACGCTACAGAGGCTTGCAGAACTGTTTTATGCCCCCGTTGGCAATCCTCTTGTCCCCCTGAGATTGTCTTAATTAGAGTAATGCTGGAAGTATTCTTCATTCATAGATTAATTAGCTGATGCCTAAGCAGCTATTTGAACATAAAAGGCAATGTAAATCTATAATTATTCATCCTCAAGCTAATGATCATTTAATTAGTGTTTTCTGTGGGTTTAATGGTCCATACAGAAAAAGGCAGTATGGGGAAGAGGCTTCTATCACTGCTGTAAGATGTTTAGGACTATAGATCTAAGTGGAACAACGGGTATTTATTTAATGTTCAAATAAAGCTTTTACAATTAGAGATTAATTAGAAATTGCCTCTCTCCTTTCCTCATGAGTAAGAGTATAGGGAACTGAAGATGAAGCATGGCTTTTGGCATCATCTGCATACTTCCAGAATTAGGAATCATAGTTTGCATCAGACTAATCTGATGTTTTATGACAAATCCAAAGATCTATCTGAGGTCAGGCAGACAGAGCAGAAAAGATATTAATTCCGGGGTGTTTGTACAAGTTATGAAGGCTCTTCTGTACTCTTAGTAAAGCAGGATACCAGTTTCCTAAACAGGACGTCATGGCCAAGTTGAAAGTCACCAGATAAAGCTAAGTGTTTTGCAAAATATCTGCATTTGACCTTCTCACCTGGTTTTCTAACTGTTTCTCTCTATAATTCCCCTACTAAATGATACAACCAAAGCCAAGTATTTGGGTGAATAATCTTTCTATTTTTAGGCTTATCCAGCCACTAGTCAGTATTCATTAAATGGGTTGATCAATAAACCCATAATAAAAACTAGANTTTGACCTTCTCACCTGGTTTTCTAACTGTTTCTCTCTATAATTCCCCTACTAAATGATACAACCAAAGCCAAGTATTTGGGTGAATAATCTTTCTATTTTTAGGCTTATCCAGCCACTAGTCAGTATTCATTAAATGGGTTGATCAATAAACCCATAATAAAAACTAGAAACAGTCACATATAACTCAGATGAGCAAATATGCTTCTAAGAATTATTCCTGCTTCAGTCATGTCCGACTCTGTGCTACCCCATAGACGGCAGCCCACCAGGCTCCCCCATCCCTGGGATTCTCCAGGCAAGAACACTGGAATGGAGTGCCATTTCCTTCTCCAATGCGTGAAAGTGAAAAGTGAAAGTGAAATCGCTCAGTCGTGTCCAGCTCTTCGAGATCCCATGGCCTGCAGCCTACCAGGCTCCTCCGTCCATGGGATTTTCCAGGCAAGAGTACTGGAGTGGGCTGCCATTGCCTTCTCTGAAGAATTATTCCTAGGAACTTAAAAAAATATTTCATCAAAGAAAATGTCACCAGCTCTGTCATATGTTCTCCATTCAGAGGTCCCTGTCGTGATGCTGGGTCATTAACACAAACATCATCACAAGGAAACTGTCCAGAAAACATTCTCCAGTAACCTGGCACTGAAGCAATCATTTTATCTAATCAGTATCAGCATCTTGGGAGTTCCCTGGTGGTCCAGTGGTTAAGACCCTGTGCTTCCACTGCAGGGAACGCAGGTTTGATCCCTGGTTGGGGAACTAAAATCCTGTGTTTCTACAGAAATTTCAAGAAATAAAAAAAATTAGAAACTTACTGAAAAGAAGTAGAACCTTAACCTCCCTGGACAAGACTGTCCTTTGCCAACTGATAATTCAAGTAGCACAGAAGCAATACTGGAGAAAAAAATACTGACATTTTGGGATAGTAAGAGGCACACCCTACACCTATGCTTTGGAAAACGCTGTAAAATTAAACATTCAAAGAGAGTTCTTTAAAAAAACAAAAGCAGTTATAAAGATATGTTGTATTAGATTTTTATCAAAAGGAGAAAAATTAAAATAATACAAAGAATTTAACAGTGGAATGGCTTCCCTGGTGGCTTAGACAGTAAAGAATTCACTTACAATGCAGGAGACCCAGGTTGGATCTCTGGCTCGGGAAGATCCCCTGGAGAAGGGAATGGCTACTCACTTCAGTATTCTTGCCTGGAGAATCCCACTGCCAGAGGAGCCTGGCAGGTTGCAGCCCACCGGGTCACAAAGAGTCAGACACGACTGAGCAACTAACATTTTCATTTTCATTTCCCATAGTTGGGAACATGATAATAATGCTGTTCAAAATTTTACCCCCCCAAAAAAATTTAAGTACTAAGTGAAAGATGAGTGTCTTAAAGTACCCAGAAGTCTACTCTGTTTTTCAGAAGGACGTTTCTCACCTTCCTTTTGGGACTCCTGGTAGGATTTCTAAATTCAGTGCCTCAAAAATCTCTGTACCTACATCAGACAGAAGTGTCAGGCATTCCTTACCAAATTAGCCGGCAGGGCAGCAACATTTGACCAGGTTACAAAAATATGTGTCTCAAGAAACTTTGTTGCAAGGTTCTTGCCAAGGAGGGGCATGCAGCATCCATGGTGGCTTTGGACCCACAGGTGAGGCGCATAACTCACGAAACATCCCCCTGAATTCTGTGACAAGAGTCTTGCCCACCTTAGCCTCCAACTTCCCTTCTTGTCCTGCTCTATTTTAGATTTTTTTTAGTGTGGACCGTTTTTAAAGTCTTATTGAATTGGTTACAATATTGCTTCTGTTTTATATTTTGGTTTTCTGGCCTGGAAGCATGTTGTATCTTAGCTCCCCAAAGAGGGATCAAACCTGCACCCCCTACACTGGAAGATGAAGTCTTAATCACTGGACCCCCAGGGAAGTCCCTTGACCTGATGTATTATCACCAATTTCTACAGTGTATAAAAAAAATCCTGGTCTCTGAACCTGAAATGTAAGATAACAATAGAAGATATATTTCAATCTGAGTAAAATATCAGTTTTTAGAAGGAAGGCCTGAATCTGTTTAAAATGAGGCAGGAGAAAATCATATTGCTAATATAAATTACCTGAAACTTACACCAAGGAAAAAGCCTCTGCTTAATAAATAAATCTGAGAACTGCTGTCTAATATTTTTCCTTGGCTCCTTTTCTGAATATTTATGCATTTGCTCAAGACTATGGATTTTTAAAAATCCAAAAACAGTACTTTTATCACTGATGACATCATTTATTGCCAAGTTTCCTCCTCTTTTTAGAAATACAAAAACAACAAACAAACCTAATCAAGAAATGCTAGATTCTGGGACATCTACTGCTTTGCATATTAATTGGTAAAATGAGATAAAACGTGTGAGTGCCTGTTTACAGAAGTCATAGACATTCTGAAATGCAAGACAGACTCCTTTTATTAATAACAAGGGAAGCCAGGCAAAAGAGGGCGAAAACCTAAGTAGCTCACACTCCAACAATTAAAGAACAAACGTTATTTCGTGAAGACTCTGACTCCAGACAGCTTCGCTGTCCTCCTCCCCACTTTCTTATTGGAGTCTCTGAAACCATTTTGCTTGGGGGAGAAAGTAGATTTTAGTAGAGTGGGAAAAATGCCAAACATCCATGGCAACTTAGAATTTTTCCACTTTCTTTACATGTTCAATTGAGACCTTCATAAAATTATAAATGAAAGGATACATTATGAGCACTTTCTTTGAAGGGGGGAAAAAAGGGTCTTGCCTGGAAGTAAAATTTTGGAGTCTATATCCTGCTTCTCTAGAGAACACTTAGGAGACTTCTCTGCCAACAGCAGGGCCCCTGAAACAGCTTGTCTTTGCCTTCAGATTTCTAAAAGGTAGGCCCACCGATCGTTCCCCGATAGTGGATGAGGCATTGAGCAGCAGGAGGGGGCTGGAAAATACTGGACTCTGTGTTGGTGTCTGGGGGCTGAGGTCAGTGTGTCTTGGCGCCCACTGTCCACCCCCTACCCCCTCCCTCCATCCCTCCCCCACCACCAGGGATTCACTCCTGTTTACTTTGGGGAGACTGCAACTTCTGTTTCTTAGCGTTTAAAAGAACTTTAAAAGCTTATAAAAAGGCTCTTAAGATTTCTTGGACACCGAATGCCTCTTACAGAACAATATTTTGATGAGTTAAGTGTAAATGAATCAGAAACCTACGTATTAAATTTCCCTTGACATATACATCAGTTTAAAAAATTAATGGAAAAAGTGCCCAGGGCTCAAAGTGTTCGGGGTTTTCTCAAACCCCAAATGCTTGAACATGAAGAATGATATTCTGTTTGAATCAGCCTGGTTTGCTGATTCTTCTTTACCAACCCCACCCCCCAAAAAAAATCCTCCTTGTAAGGGAGGGGGTAGCATTTCCTGATGGAGACCTGCTACCCTGAGACATGTCCCTTTCCTGGTCCTTACTCTTGCGTCGAGGCAGAAACCAAAGGCTGGGCTGACACTGGAGAGATGGTCAGCCTCTGTTCACTGATGGTTGACCCTAAAAGCTTTTTTTTTTTTTCTCCAAGACGTAGGAAACTAAATAAACAATCACAGAAGACCATAAATCACTGACAAAGATATTTAGATTCGAAACAGCCCTTAAAAAGAGAATGTGCCACAATCTGTCCCTTAAAGATTAGCTAGGTCCTGGGTCCCGTAATTTTGGATCCCATGAGTTCTGCTGATAAAGAGCCCAAGGGTCAGAACTTGAAGGCGGGTCTAGTTTGGGTGTTTTCTTTTGTTTAATGCTTATTGTGGGTCCAAGAAAACACCCAGAGAAATACCCACAACCCCCAAACCTAAAACCAGACTGGATCTCTAAAACCACCCTCTTCTGTTTTGTTTTTTTTCTTTTTCCCTGCTTTAGGTTTTGTTTTGTGAATGGAGGACCATACTTGGTGAGCAGCCAACTGTGCAAAATTACTTCAGTCTTGTCAAACTCTTCACAACCATATGGACCACAGCCCACCAGGCTCCTCCACCCATGGGCTTCTCCAGGCAAGAACACTGGAGTGGACCGCCGTCTCCTTCTCCAGGGGTCTTCCTGACCCAGGGACTGAGCCTGCCACTCTTCAGTCTCCTGCAGTGGCAGATAGTTTGCTGTTGTTTTACCACTAGCGCCTCCTGGGGAGCAGCTGACTAGGAAAACTGAGCAGGTGAGCAAGATACCAACGCAGCATTCTGCCTTTATGTGACCTGATCATTTGGGGAAGTAGGGCCCAGATATTACAACTGAGAGCTGCTGCCAGCTTTTCAGGGGAAAGATCCATGTGCTGAGCTGTCCACAATCATGGCAGGGCTACTGAGGAATCAAGGGACCTGGCCTTGAGCATGTGTATCCTCAGAACTAACCTCGGGGGCCAACAAGGCAGGGTGATGGCTTTGACTGCGAAATCCCCAAGTTCCCTCTCATTTGGTTAAAGTACAGGAAAGCTTTCTGCGAACCGCAGTGAGCTGTCTCCGCCGCTGCTGCTGCTGCTGCTGCTGCTGCTGCCGCTGCTGCCGCTGCTGCCGCTGCGTCGCTTCAGTCATGTCCGACTCTCTGCAACCCCATAGACGGCACCCACCAGGCTCCCCCGTCCCTGGGATTCTCCAGGCAAGAACACTGGAGTGGGTTTCCATTGCCTTCTCCAGTGCATGAAAGTGAAAAGTGAAAGTGAAGTCGCTCAGTCGTGTCCAGCTCTTCGCGATCCCATGGCCTGCAGCCCACCAGGCTCCTCCGTCCATGGGATTTTCCAGGCAAGAGTACTGGAGCGGGGCGCCATTGCCTTCTCCGGAGCTGTCTCTAGAAGCTGTTTTTACTGTCAGTTTCAGAATTCACACTCTATCTCCTTTAGGAGAGTTTGCGGCCCCCGGGTTTCAGAGGAGGCCTATACACTCTCCAGCTCAGCAGTGTAGACACAAGAGCGCGCTTGCTTACAGTGGCTCTGGACCTCGCTCATCCTTTCTCTAAGAAGCGCTCTCTCCAAAGCTGGGTGGGGCCTTGAGGGATGGGGAAGTGACGTTTACAGAAACACACACTTTCAAGACAGTGTTCAGCCTTATTCCGCTCCGAGCATGTGCTGAATACACGTTTGTCGAATGAGGGAGGGGGAAAAGGGCAAGCCTTTCCCAGGAAACTTGTACAGATAATGAAAAGTTAAAAGACGTTAAAGACAGCAAAATGCAGACCCCTCCACCTCAACAGCCTCCCCTCGCCAAACCCCTCCTCCGCACAAAAGACAAGCAAAGGCGAACTGTCGCCACGAACAAAGCTTATTAACAATTCCCAGGAAATAAAAATAGTATCTGGGTAATAAAAAACAAAACCTTACCTTTTTGTTGTTGTTGTTTTTCTTGCCTTTTCTTTTGTTCTTAGTCCACTTTCACTGACTTACAGGGAGCGGCATGGAAAAGCCTCAAATCCAGAACTTTCTAGCACCAAGCGGCTGAGGCAAATTCCAAGACAAGATGGCGGCGGGCCGAGTACAGAGACGCTGGAACTGGCCACGCGAGAACTCCGGCCCTTTCCGCGAGAACTGCAGCCCTTCCCGTGAGAACTCCCGAGAACCCCTTCCTGCAGGGTCAGGAGCCCTGTAAACAGCCCCACGCACAGCTGAGCTGGAGAAAGAAAACGGAAGTTTCAACCTCTCTGTTCTTGTTGATAGAGAGAAAGCTTTCCATCGCTTCTGATCTGAACCCGCTCTCCTGGCTCCATGGACACCAGGCAGGAGGGCCCTCATTGGGGCCTGACTCGAAAAAGCAGGTAACAAACCTGCGAAGCGATGAGATGCCCCACCTCCAAGGCCCCGTTGTCTTTTCTGTACCCCTTCCTGGTGACCATCAGTTCTTAAAAGCGCCAAACTCTTTTTGCAGAAAATGTAAAGAAAAGGGAAAGCAACAATAGTAACAGCTTCATGCAGACCCAGAAAAACCCAGAAAGTCGGGAAGTGCTAGAAGGGTGATAAAAAGCTTGATTTCATCTCTGTGAGAACTGAGTCTGGAAATAATATTATCAACAGAGAAGAGGACAAGACATAGAAATGACCAGTGCCAGCAGCTTCTCTCACAGCCCCTTCCCAGGCAAGCCTCAAGAACAGACAGAAGTAGATAGGGTGCTCCTCACCCAAAGACGTTCCTTTCCTAAGTTACTGAGGGCGAATCGCTTCCCTCAGCCTGGGCTTCTCGTTCCACCTGAAAATTCAGAAATCTAGAGACTTCCCTGCCTTTTAAGGTTTACTTAGTTAAAGGGGCTAGAAAGGAAAAGCCAGCGATCACTGCGTTGCCAGGTGCCCCTTATTATATGCAGATTTGGAGGCCCAGCTGGCTCCTGGAATTTCCTCCCAGGCCTCTCCGCATTCTCCCCTTGGGGAGTGAAATTCATTTCAATGCTAGTTAAGACCCACCTTTCAAATTGTTGAAGGCAATTAAGCATGCTAAATTTCCATATCGGGCTCACGGTGACGCTCTGCATGATAGGAACAGCTTCAACTGCAGGCAGTCTTACAATTCCCAACATCAGTGACGTCTCTCATGGGTGAGAGACGTCAACCTCTCCTTATTTTCTAAAGGAAAACTGGAGAGAACATAGAAATGAATGTGTTGTGCTAAGTCGCTTCAATTCTGTCTGACTCCCCTTGACCCCACGGACTGTAATCCACCAGGCTCCTCTGTCCATGGGATTCTCCAGGCAATGCTGGAGTGGGTTGCCATCTCCTACTCCAGGGGATCTTCCTGACCCAGCGATGGATCTCTCCTGTCTCCAGCATTGGCAGGCAAGTTCTTTACCACTAGCACCACCTGGGAAGCCCACCTGAATATGTATAATCATATATGTTATAATTATGTTAAAATATATGTACTTAACAGAAAACAAGTTGACAAAGGTCAGCTGACTCTATTAAAACTTTGAAATAATAAAAAGAAAGGAGCTACCTCTCCCCTAGGGGGAATCTATGCAAGTAGAAGACTAGTAGAATAAAGCAAAAGTGAGCTTCCAAGATCTAGCAGATAACCTGGGGGGAAGGGTATCCCACCTTCCCGTTGCTCTGCCCTGCCCTATACGGATTGTAGGATTGTAGTGGATGGAGCCAGACTGTATTTGGATTTGCATGTTTGCTCAGAAGAAGAGCCACAGAAAGATCTAGAAACTCAGCTGGTGTTTGACACAAATATTGGGGTTTGGACCGCACCCCCAGCCCCAGTCCAGGACCTGATGTGAATTGCACAGACTTGATCCCTTTGCCTTTGATATGGAAGCTGGCCCTTCGCACTGGGCTCTTGGTGCTAAAGAAAACAGCCCTTGCAGAATCATAGTTGCCTGCTGCGCTGGCTGCTCGCAAAGCACCGCTGCATTCAGGGTCGGTGTCAGTGGGGGTGAATGGCAGGGGTCCTTTCTTCTTTGGGTTTGATATATCCTTCCTTCCGCTGCTCCTTGCAATCAACTGCTAGGAGAAGGAGGGGAGCAGGCAGGAGGGAGAACGGGAGGCTTCCGGAAGCCTCTCTCCTTCCACGCTCTCGCAGTTTGCCCGGTAATGACCCTGGAGACTTCCACCTGCCCCCAGTGAAGGACTTGGTTACCGGCCCGAGCCCTCCCAGGCATCGCCCGTCCTCACTTCCTCTTGTTCCTGCCCCCAGCCCCGGCTTCCTGCGGCTCCACGTCTCAGGAAGCAGAGCTTGGGGCTCTGTAGCTGTGAGGTCTCCAGCCTTCACTCTGTGGGTCACGCTTACCCACAAACGCACAGACTCGAGCAGTCGCATTCCTGGATTCATTTTTGCATCTGGAAGCGAACGGGTGGCTTCAAAAATAGCAGGTCGCTTATTCTTTCTGTTGATAAATAATATCCCTGTGCACTGTGAGGAAAGGGCTTCTTCGTGCATATTTTAAAACTAATTTAGAATTGGTTTGTTTTTCGTGTATAGTCTGTCTTGCCCTGGGGTCAGACAGCCTAAACCCTAAACGTGGGGCTTTTGCAGGGTTTTTTTTTTTGGCTGTGCTGGGTCGCAGTTGCAGCCTACGGGTTCTTTAGTTGCGACATGTGGGATCTGTTCCCTGACTACGGGTGGAACCTGAGCCCCTGCGTTGGGAGCTTGGAGTGTCTGACACTGGAACACCAGGGGAGTTCCTAGAGTTTTTTTTTTAACACCAACTTTTCTAATAATGGCGTTTTTTGTTTAAACTTTCCAGTTTTGCCTGCACTGGGTGCCACAGCTTGTTTCCTCTTTGCAGACAAAAAGCAAAGGGTGGCGATCGTCCTGGAGTCTCAGGTGACCTGCACCCCTCTCCCCGTGGCTTGTGGCTGGTGGGACACACCCTGGAGCAAAAGCCCCGGTATGCAGAGAAGGTTTGTTGCTTCCCTTTCACTTTTGTATTGGAAGACTTGTTCTGGCGGGGAGGCAGGCACACGCCTGCAGGGGTTGGGGACTTTGACTAGAGCACAAGCTTCCAATGTGTATGATTTTCTGCAATCAGCCCCCGCTTTGCAAGTTAATTTCAGAGTCACACCTCTAATCCTGGCCTGTCATCTCACCGATATGTGTCCTAAGGGATCTGGGGCAAGAGCATATAGATGGTCCAACATAACCACTACTTCTGTTGGAGAAAAACAACTGCAAGGGCAGGTCTCACAGAGAGCGGGTATCAGGGCAGTCTGCTCACTGGAGGGACTGATGCAGAGGTGGAAACTCCAGTACTTTGGTCACCTGATGTGAAGACCCGACTCACTGGAAAAGACCCTGATGCTGGGAAAGATCGAAGGCAGGAGGAGAAGAGGACGACAGAGGACCAAATGGTTGGATGGCATCACTGACTCAGTGGACTTGAGTTTGAGCAAACTCCAGGAGATGGTGAAGGACAGGGGAGCCTGGCGTGCTGCAGTCCACGGGGTCACAGAGAGTCAGACCCGCCTGGGTGGCTGAACAACAGCATAGGTGCAGTCACTAAATCAGCATGGGTCCCTCAGCCAGACCTCATTTCCAGTTGCAATTAAAGTGAAAAGAGGAAAATCACCCTTGCTTCCCAAACAGAGATTTATTTATAATGTTATTTATTTATTCATTCACTTATTCTTGGCTGCGCTTGGTCTTCGTTGCTCTTCAGGACCTTCCTCTGGCTTCAGAGAGCCGGGCTGCCCTCTGGTTGCAGTGCCCGGGCTTCTCACTGCGTGGCTTCTGGGTGCTGGGCACGGGCTCTAAGGCGCAGGCTCAGTAGTTGCGGCGCTCAGTTGCTCTGAGGCATGTGGGATCTTCCCAGGGATCAAACCTGTGTCTCCTGCATTGGCAGGTGGATTCTTTACCACTGAGCCACCAGGGAAGCCCTCTGACACATTTATTTTTAACATGGCAGATAGTTCATCATAACAGGAGCTCCTAAGGCATGTGGAAGAAGCAAGAACGGTCACTAGGGTTAACCACCTTTGAAAGGTTTAAAGACTCGAAATGCGTCTCCAGGGCCAGGCTCTTTGTTGCCACCCCCTTCCCTCTCTGGCAGGGGCCACACTCTCCCCACCTCTTCTGCTGCCTCACATTGCTACCCAAGGTCTCTAGTCACACACGTCCCACTGTGTCCACTGCTTCCTCTGGAGCCTGCTGCCAGCTGCCTCTGCTTGGTCCACCCAGCCCTCCAGTTCCACCTGACAGGCCGTAGTCCTGGAACTTTCTGAGTTTGGGCTGTTTTTGAGGTTCTTTTTCAGTGCCCATAAGCAGCTTCCTCTGTGGCTCTAGTGATAAAGAACCCACCTGCCAGTGCAGGAGACATAAGAGATGCAGGTTCGATCCCTTGGTCAGCAGGATTCCCTGGAGGAGGGCATGGCAACCCACTCCAGTGTTCTTGCCTGGAGAATCCCCATGGACTGGAAGAGCCTGGTAGGCTACAATCCATGGGGTCACGAAGAGTCAGACAAGACTGAAACAACTGAGCGTGCACAGTGCCCATAAAGCCCCGTGACTCTAAAGCAGCAGTCCTCAACCTTTTGGCCACCAGGGATCGGATTCATGGAAGACAGCTTTCCCACGGGCAGGGCAGGGCAGGGCAGGGTGGGGGGTGGTTCGGAATGATTCTGGTACATTGCATTTATTGTGCACTTTATGTCTACTACTACATCCGCTCCACCTCAGATCATCAGGCATTAGATCCCAGAGTTTGGGCCCCGCTGTGCTGAGACTACACCGTGACATCCACTCTTTCAAGCTCACTTCTGCCTGAAGGCAGAAATCAAGTCTAGGAATCCACAACACATACACATTTCCATCCAGTGGTAAAGTTGAGTGATTTCTCCCCGCAACAATGAACACACGTTAATTCTGCATTCAAAAATCTAAACTGTTATTTTTAGTTTACTTTCAAAATCCAATATCCGAATACACCAAAGTGCTTCTCTTGAGTTTTTTCTTTTTCTCTTTTTTTTTTCTTCTTCTTTTCTTTTTTATACTTCTTTTTATCTCTTGACTTTGCAAACGCTTTTCCCCATTCCACACCCCTGGATTCACTAGGGCAATTTGTCTTTGAATTTGCCACTTGGGTTTTTTTTTTTTTTAATCAAAATGGATATGACAGACTCATTGTGTCTCTACAGGTCAAACCACAGGACAGTGTGGCCAAGAATTCATTTCTGTGGGTGAATGGAAGGCCCATTTTTCATTTTCTTTGTGTTGGGGACTACTAACTTGATTAAATTTAGACCTTTTCCTGGCTAGGACCTAGTAACCCTCCAGCCATATTACAGTGCATTTTGAGAAACGTGGCCAAACATTGGGTTCTACCAGAATTTTACCTTTTTGGATTTCAGAATAAATAGGCCATCAGCAGAGCTGTGGATAACTTTTGATCACACAGGGAAGCACATTGTCATGGATTTTTTTTCATATGTTAATATAATGATTTAATAAAGACATTTGGCACAGAAATAAGACTCTCAGAGACCAAGCATTCTGAACAATGAGAGGATTAAGATCAGCCTATAGGGGATATTAGCCAAAGTGTCTATTCTGGCTTTGGTAAAACTCTTCCATCTGTTTAGAGATAAATTCATTATCCTTAACTAAAAATCCTCCTGAAATAGATGTGGTGAAAAATAAAAAGTTCAGCCTCTGTTACAAGACTTTCCAAGCAAGCTTAAAATCGCTTAGAGACAAAAAGGCAGGAGGGAAAAGAAAGGGCGGAATCTGCGGATAATGAGCGCCCGCCTTGGTGTTTTATCTGCAAAACAGCACAGTTCGCAAAGTCTGGATCCCATTTCATCGGAACTAAACGTAAATGTAGTGCCTGGAATTCTCCCAAATGAATAAATTCTTCGCTGATAATTTTTAAGTGAAGAAAGATCAACAGGATAGGAGCGTGAGGGGGAGCTGCGGGCTGCAGAGTGTGTGTGTACGCGTGTGTATGTGCACGTGTGAGTGCGGGTACACGCACGTGAGTGCGGGTACACGCAGGTGCCTGAGGATGGATTGGGGAAAATAGAGTATAAGTGAAAGTACTCAAATTCTCATCGGATGTGCCCGTCAGAGTAGGAATCCCCAAGACAAGAAAGGTGTGCATTTCTTTGCATTTAGCTGGACAGTTGGGAGACTGGTGGACACACTGTTTTTTCTTTTTCTTTTGGACACGCTGTGCTGAATTTTGTCTTTCTTGGAAAAGGCCAGTAGGTTGATTTCCTCTAAAAAGAGCTCGTCCGTTCCTGGTCAGTTTTCCTGTCTTATCCTGAGGACAGCAGCCTGACAGACCCAGACCTCTCTCCCTGAAATCCGCTTCAGATCTGCTTTCTCTCTTTCTGTAGGCTGGCTTTCCTCCCTGGATGGTGGCCAAACTGATGCCCATTTAGGGCAGGTAGGAGAATACCCTGGGGACTGCTTCTCTCTTTAATTTTCCTCCGTTTTGTCCATTTTTAAGACTAATCTGTATTGTTGTAATAGTTGGTTTACAGTGTTCTGTTACCTTCCAGGGCTTCCCTGGTGGCTCAGGTGGTGAAGAGTCTGCCTGCAGTGCAGGTACAGCAAAGTGAATCACCTGTACATATACACATATCCCCTCGCCCCTGGGTTTCCTTTCCATTCAGGTCAACACAGGGCGCTGAGTAGAGCTCCATGTGCTGCAGTAGGTTCCTGTAGACTCTCTGTTTGATAGATACTCGTGTGTATATGTCAGTCCCAGGCTCCCAGTGTATCCCTCCCTCTCCCTTTCCCTTTGGGAGTCATAAGCTTGTTTTCTATCTGTGACTCCATTTTGTAGACCACTTTTTGAGAGTCCACATACAAGAGATCTCATACAGCATTTGTCTTTCTCCACGTGACTCACTTCATTCAATGTGACAATCTCTAGGCCCATCCCTGTCGCTGCAAGTGGCATGATTTCATTCTTTTTATGGCTGAGTAATTTTGTGATGTCTTGCTGAGCACAATCTGAAACTTCTACAGTGATGGAAAGAACAAAAATCTATGAGAGACCCATGTTCACTCTCAGGATCGCGGTTACCAGAGGAGGAACTGAGTGATTTGTTTACATAAATCTGTTTACCAAGTCTTTTAAAGTCCTGCAAGGAACACGATTATTTTGGGGGCCTGAGGTTCTCCTTTAGCTTCTTTGTTTGAAAAATGAAGGAAAGAGAAACGGCCGTGGAATCTGCTCTTCCTTCAACCACTGGAAGAAAAGAGTAGAAGAAAAAAGTTAACAGAGACGACACATGTCCCTCCTCTTTCCTTCCCCTCTCACCAATCTGTGGGCAAAATCTAATAAAGATGATTAAATTACATGTCTTTTCCTCCCATTGAAATCCACTGCATACTATTCAAATATTAGAACTCAGGAAATAAGGTCCCTCATGAAACCTTAGACGGCAACACAGGGGTCTGAGCTGGAGGTCTGCCTGACTGGGCAGCTCTAATTAAGAAATCACCCTGCTGAGCAGAACTTAATCTAAATAAAATATAAAAAGGAATTCAGTGAAAACCATTACCTCCTCCCCATACACCTCAGGAGAGCTTCCACTCCCCTCAGTCCTAACAACTTTCTCTCCCGGCACTGGGGAGCTCTGTGTTGCTCCGTGTGCTCATGATACAATCGAGAATAAAAACCCAGCTCTTGAAGAGGAAGCTGGGTCTTGTGCCTGACTCTTGCTGTTTGGCCAGACCTCCTAGGGGCCACATGCAGATGTAGTTGATGTTATTTTGGTTTGGAGGTGGGATAGGGGATAGGGAAGCGGGTAAAAAAGTCCACCTGCAATGCAGGAAACACACAGGAGATGCAGGTTCAACCCCTGGGTCAGAAATATCCCCTGAAGGAGAAAAATGGCAACCCTCTCCAGTATTCTTGCCTGGAGAAAAATCCCATGGGAGAGGAACATGGCAGGCTACACTCCAAAGTGTGTCAAAGTGTAGGACACAACTGAGTGACTAAGCACACACGAAAGGGATGAGATTTGATCAAGGATTGAGGAGTTGGACATCTAACCCACTCCTCCAGCTTTAACAGTGAACTGGGAATTCACAGGCTCTCTGTAGGGCAGCTGGATTTTGCTGGCCGATCCATTATCTGCTTTTGATGGGGTGGTCACTTGAGAGCAACTTGGGTTTTTTCAGCATCCTTCCTTGTTCAAGTTAGTCCTTTAAGCTGTAGAGAGTCTGCCTCAAACTACTGCATCCAAGTCCTAGGTTATCATTCTGATAGCAGGTGACAATGTTTAGCCTTATTCCTGCCTACAATCTGTAGAAACCTAGGTTTCTGGCTGTTGACTCCCATAAGCATTTTTGTTCTCTTTTACACGAGTATGGCTTCCCATGGGCTGCCAGGCCTGCCCATGGTGGTGATTCTTCTCACATGGGCTGCCTGCTTGCCTACAGCAGTGATTCTTCAACTGTTAAAAACCTGTTGAAAGAGATGGACCCTCTTCCTAGATGAGAGGAAAAAGCACAGATGCATATACACTTTCCCACTGGATGGTCAGTCTAATTATTTAGGCAGTTCTCCTCCCTTCTCTTGTTTCATATAGTATTGGGTTGGCCAAAAAGTTTGAGTTTTTCTGTAAGATGTTATGGAAAACCCAAATGAACTTTCTGACCAACGCAAAAGACTATCCTCATAGCATTGAAGTGAGTGAGTGAGTGAAAATTGCTCAGTCATGTCTAGCTCTTTGCGACCCCATGGACTGGAAATTCTCCACGCCAGAATACTGGAGTGGATAGCCTTTCCCTTCTCCAGGGGATCTTCCCAACCAAGTGGTGGAGGGCATGCAACCCACTCCAGTATTCTCACCTGGAGAATCCCCATGGACAGAGGATCCTAGTGGGGCACAGACCGTGGGGTCACCAAGAGTCAGACAAGACTAAATGACTAAGCACAGCACAAGCTCCTTATCAAAATGCTTATGGCTCAAGAAGGGAAAACAACTTCTTTTCCAAAGGTTGAACGAATGCAGAAGAGGAAAAGGAGCAGAGGAAAGAGAAAGTAGTCGGAACACCCAAGCTAGGTAGAGAGAAGGGGTTGAAAAGAAACGTCTGATTTTGCTATCTCAGCATGGCTGCAGGACCTCTGTTTTCTCCACATCCCCTGCCAACCCACTGTCAGGTTCAGGAATAAAGAACAGAGGATGTAAGGGGAAGTCTGGATATGATGCTTAGAAAACACATTCTTAAATCGCTGTAGATTCACATTCTCTATCTTACCATTGGTTCTCTTAGCACTTGCGTCAACTTTCCATTACTTTTGTAGACATTCTACATCTTCTTCCCCTATCCCAGTCACCAGCTGTGAGCCAGACTCATCCCAGAGTGGGGGTGGGACCAGCTTCAGCTGAATAGCTTTCATGCTGACATTTGAAAGAACAAATTTCCAGCTTTTGAACAAACCTAAATTTTCTACAGTTAGTATAGAACCATATCGATCTCAAGAAATCTGTGTCTCATTCTCTGTGAGACACAACCATGATTCATAGGAATGTAAGCTAGTACAAACTTTCTATAGGATCATGTCTCCAGTTTTTAGCATTCATTGTAACAAGCAAGGCAGAGTGTTTTGTGGCAGTGACTATTCACCACCAAAATGATCTCATTTACTCTGGTTCTAGAAATATCTTAACGCTTACTAATACTTAATATTTAATAGTTAAATATGCCTCCAGCAGCATCAGAACTCCGTAAGTGGTGTTCAAATCTTAATATAAGACAATGTGCTTGGTTGCAAGAAAAAAAGATGGATAAAACTATATTTTCCCTAAAAAAAGGAAAAATCTGAGTTCAAAGGTGACAACAATTTGCTAGTTACATTAAGGTTAAACATTCTGATCTGGAAAATGGGGACAATAATAGTATGTGTCTCATAAGGCTATTCTGAAGCTGGGCTGGAGCCTGGTGGGCTACAATCCATGGGGCCTCAGAGTCGGACATGGCTGAAGCAACTGAGCACGCACACGTGCAGGCAAGTTGCTTCTGACATCCTGAAGTCCAATGTGAGTCAACCAGAGCCTCGTTTAACAGCCTGTCTTCTGACCAGTTAAAGACACAAGTGGTCCTCCAGTCCACAGAGCCCATCCAGGTAGGGACAGAAAGACACCAGTTCTGGGGTGCGGCCTCCATGACCGTATTTGATGAACAAGCAGTGAGAATACATCACTCTTATCTGAACAGAACTCAGTTACAAATATGTGATAAATGACTGAAGAATCTTCTAGCGGACCTCTCAACTTCAGGTGTGGTCAGTTTTTCCAGGAAGAGTGAAACAAACCTGCAAGTGGGTGGACAAGTACTGGAGGGAAAAGTTCTCTTCATGAGATGTAGTGTAAGGAAAGTTGCACCCCAGCGGGTATTCTAGGCCGAGACTGTCAAGCTGGCCCTTCGCCTGGCATCTGTAAATCTGGTCCAGCAGTACCTCCCACGTGGCATCACTGTCACAGTCGAAAGACATGGCGTACACCGTGTGATGGGTCCCGTGGCTGCTGCATAGACAGCATTGACAAACGCTTGACCCAACCACATTCCAGCTTCAGACCTACACTCAGACTCAACCTCCACTGTTGGCTCTGTTGAAACAGTGCTAACCAAGAGGGCCAAACCTGCAGAAGGACCAGAGGAACGTCCTTGCAAAGCCAGTCTCCAGCTCATAGAAGGTGATGAACTAAAACTTCACCATCTGCGTCTAAGTGATGGAGGGGAATGCTCCCTGTGGGGCTTTTAAATAACTGTGCTTTGCCCATGGCAGAATTCCCGGTCCTGAAGTTGCTTCCTTTCCTTATAATAACTGTCCACTAGGTAGCTTGTGGCCAGTGGGCTAAGAAACAGGCAGTTGGTGTCAGCCTCTCGAGATGCCAAGTGGAGAAGTTTCTCTCAGGTTACTGGGTGGGTTTTTCAGCCAACACCCTTGAAAGGAAGCAGAGCCTGCATGCCACAGGCATCTGGGACACAAGGACCTACACAGTATTTTTGAAAAGTTCAGTATCGCTCGCCGATAAAGGGGCATTCAGTGCAGGCGAAGGCACTCTGCGGAGAGGGTGGAGACTGGGCTGCCAGGCGGTCCTTGGACAGCGTTTGCAGCCAGTTTTCTTTTTCCACCATCTCTAGAGTTGAATAGGTGCCAAGACAGCTGAAAGCTTTCGGGGACACCCATAGACACAGATAGGGTGCCCCCCACTCCCCCAACCCCTGTCTTTTCCATGGAACTTAGTAGCAGTGACCAGGGGCGTCATCACAGAGCGTTAATTTTTTCCCTTGCCTGGTTTCCCACATTCTGTGACCACTGCGGAGCATGCCAGGGAAAATATTGAGAGCCTAGGTAAACGAAGGGGAACCCAGCATTCACCAGTCTGGCCTTAAAATAGCCGGCGGAACGCCCCCATCCTGGAGAATACACAGGCGGTGACTGTTAACCAGTGGGCCCAGAGCACCCGCCCACCCCACCCCACCTGGTGAAAGCCTATCTCAGAGACAGGACAAAGAAGGAGCCTTTGCTGCCGGGTTGCCTTTGCCCCTAGCCCACACCTTTGGTGAATATTAATGAACATGCAGTGACCTGACTGATGCAAAGCCGTGCACGCCACTAGGCGGGATGGGGAACTTGGGATGGGGACCTTGGGATGGGGTAGGGGGTTGGACAGAGCAGTCAGGCAGAGCCAGGGGTGTTCCTGGAGGAGAGTGGAGGCTTGAGGAGCTGCAGAACGCTCCCCAGGGCTGGGCACCCCAGGCAGAAAGAAAAATGCCTCCATATTGACTGTTGGATATGCCGGGCCATAGTTCTAGAACTTGACTGTTGTGTCATAAGGCTGTGGATCCTGGATGGAGTTTGTCAGGTGGAGAGGAGCTCTAACAGGAAGAAGGTAGATAAAGAGCACAAAGACGGGGAGAAGGGAATCGGGGGGTGAGGATAAGGAAGAGTGCAGAGTATATGCTGCATCAGCATAATATTTTCTAAGTGTTTCACATATAAAGTTGCCAGATTTAGCAAATAAAAAATGCAAGATATCCAGTTAAATTTGAATTTCGGATCAGTAACAATTACATTTTTTAGGATAATTTCCTCTGACATGTTTGCACAGATTTATATTTTTTAAAAATCATTTTTATTGGAAATATCCAGCTGAATTTGAGTTTTAGATAAACAAAGGGTAGGTTTTGTTATAAATATGTCTCAGGCAACCTTTGAGAGATAATTATACTAAAAAGACTGGTGTTTATCTGGAACTCAAATGTAACTGGGTGTCCTGTGTTCTATCAGCAACCCTACGGCCATCCAGGTGTTGCTGCTTCAACCAGAATAAAAACCCTCGAGGGCAGAGACAATTTCTGCCAGGTTCTTTCTGCAAAACCTAATGTTGCCCATTCCACATACTATTCTGCCACAGAACACAGTACTGAAAAGCATAATCACTGGGGTACGTGTGCATGGCTTATTATGAGCCATGCGATCTCAGGCAAGTAACTTAACCACTGTTTCCTCGGTTTTCTTGCCTTCTAAACGGGAAAAACAATAGGTGCCTGCCTTAGAGAGTTGTTACAAGGAAACAGTACGGGTAAAGTACTAACTGTATTCTAGGCTCATGGAAAGTACTCACTAAATGTTAGCTGTTGTTTCACTCTTATTGTTATTGTGTGCTTGTGAGTGCTCTGTTGCTTCAGTCGTGTCTAACTTTGTGTCCTTATGGGCTGTAGCCCTCCAGACTCCTCTGTCAATGCGAGTTTCTTTCAGAGAATCTTCCCAACCCAAGAACTGAACATGCATCTCCTGCATTGCAGGCAGATTCTTTACCGCTAACCATGGAGGAAGCCCCAGGCTGAGCTCTAGACTCATAAATTTACTCACAGACCAGGTTGCATTGAAATAATTGGATTTCTAAACATTTTTTTTCCCTGTTTTGCTATGATTTAAGGAGATTTGCAGAAACATTGAATGCTCCACCAACTTAAAAATATTTCCTCCACCAACTTGAAATTCCCTCCAGTGAATCATTTTGATTATATTTTCCTGCTGCTGCTGCTGCTAAGTCGCTTCAGTCGTGTCCGACTCAGTGCGACCCCATAGACGGCAGGCCACCAGGCTCCCCCCAGAAGAGCATAAGTTGGTTCACTGTCTTTGGAAGGTAATCTGGCAACAGCATGAAAAATTACAAATCACATTCTCTTTAAGTAGTGATTCAATTTTCAGGATTTTATCCTGCAAGAATATTTGAACATGAACCAGGTTATTTATTCCAGCATTGTTATGAGACCAGAATATTAAAGTGACCTAAATGCCCATCACCAGGGCATTGGTTAAATCTGTTATGCTATTAATGTGTGTGGGTGTTCCGTCTTTGTGTCTGATTCTTCATGGACTGTAGCCTGCCAGGCTCCCCTGTCCGTGTGATTTTCCAAGCAAGAATACTGGAGTTGCCAGAGTTCCCTACTCTGGGGATCTTCCTGACCCAGGGGTCGACCTCGAGTCTTCTGCTTCTCCTGTATTGCAGGCAAATTATTTACCCCTGAGCCACCTGATATGTTATTAATTCATTAATAGAATAAATGCAGATTATTAATGAATGTGGACACTCTTTCAATACCGATATAGAACTCTCTAAAATATGTTTTTATAAAAGGACAAGGCACAAGAAAGCCTGTAAAATATCATGCCATAGTGTTAAAAATTAGAGGGGCTTCAAGGAGGTACCCATGGAGTATGGGTTGAATTCAGTGCCATTCTTCCAAAGAGTCATGGCACAGAAGGGAGAGGAGCCACTTTACAGGGTCAAGACCTGGTGAGCACTGCAAGTTCACACCGTCAGTGGCCAGTCTCGGGGACAGTGTGTCCCTGTGATATGACGATGAGAACAGACTTCATCTCTTTGGTCGCCCTCTCTGTTGGAGGGGAAGATTTCACTTTATGCATTTTTTAAAAAAATCTTTTTATTCTGTATTGGAATATGGTCAATAACAATGTTGTGAGAGGTTCAGGTATATAGCAAAGTGATTCAATTATACATGTACTATTCTTTTCCAAATCTGTTCCCATTTAGCTTGTTACATGATATTTATATACAGTTTAATATTTTAAATTAAAAATTGTAAATTTACTGCCATTTAAAAATACTACAATTGACATTTTATAAAAAATATAAAACAGAATTTTTAATCCAAGTTGTTTCTAAAAGATGTGTTAGTTTTGAGTTGCATTTTTTTTTTAGTGACCCATCAAGTCAGATTCCATAATGCACCAGATCAGCTCCCAAAGAAGTAATTAACTTGGATTAATTTTTCATATTAAGAAGTGGATGGTCCCAAAGTACAGCGCTTCAAGGATAATGGTACTGGGAATATGCAAAGGGAAAGAAAGCCTTTGATAATGGTCTGAATGCATGGTTTTGCCCAAGGAGGCTCTGAGCACCCAGGTGACGTGATGAAGGTACATGGTATCCAAGGAGGGACAGGAAACAGAGAAAATGCCCAGAGAAGGGGCTGGATACCCCAGAGACCAACTCTGCTGATGTGACGTGCTCATGAGAGTCTCTCTCCACCTGCTGCCCAGCAGCCTCGACCTCGTATCATCCCAGTTCCACAACAAGCCTTTCTGTGCTTTGACCCTTAAGCCAGAGAAATGTACTAAACCATCAAACTTCTGCAGGGCACTCCAGATCACAGGAGAGCTGACTCTGAGATCCTCCCTTCCTGCCCTGACCCATCACCCTTCTGTTTCAGCCACGGCTTAGCGAAAAAATCAATTGGGAGGTGACAATGAAGTGAATTCAAACCTGACTCCAGGAAGAGAAGCTGATCCCTTCAGGCAGAGTCGCAAGCTGGAGAGACGGGACACAGGATTAACCGGTCACTGAGCCGGCTGGGGGCCAGGAGCCAGGACACCCAGCAGGAGAGGCAGGGAGATGGCTAATAATTCACGGCGACACATTAAGCCAGCTCCTCGGGGGCTCCAGCTTGGCTGATTGCAAAGTCAAAACAGAACCGTCGGAAACTGGGAAGGCGCTGTCACTTGCACTGGATTTTTCCACATGTATTTTTAATTTTTTTTTTCAATCTGGAAATGCTCGTGAGGAGCCGGAAAAGGTAGGCTGGAGAGCTCCCGGGATCTGCGCGAGGAGACGCTGTGTTCTCAGTCTGATTCAGATCAGCCGCTCCTCAAGGGCATCCCGCAACGGAGCCACCAGCTAGGTTGCCCCGTCCTGCCGCCGCCGTGGAAACATCCCCACTGCCTCTCGTTTACACTGCCCTTCAGCGACGGCAATGCGCAGCCCTGCCAGGTTACACTAGCAGCGTCCTCTGTCCACCAGCCACACCAGCTTCCTTGGTCCTAAACCCAGCAGCTGCCGAACAGGGAGCAGACGGGGAGAGATGAAAAACACCCCCGAAAGTGGGTAACTGGGAAACCCAGGGCAGAGAGGCAGAGGAGCATTAAAAAACTCTGCACTTGGGGTTGACCCACGCGCACTGTTGACACTGTGTATAAGATCGCTAACGAGGACATCCTGTACAGGGCAGGAGACCCAACCCTATGTTCGGTGGTAACCTGAGCGGGAAGCTAGCCCAAAAGTACCCCGCCAGGCTCCTCTGTGCATGGGATTCTCTAGGCAAGAGTCCTAGAGCGGGTTGCCATTTCCTTCTCCAGGGGCTCATCCCAAGCCAGGAATCGAACCCAGGTCTCCTGCAATGCAGGCAGATTCTTTACCATCTGAGCCACCAGGGAAGTCCATATCATGTGTACTTGTATGATTGTGAAGGACAGGGAAGCCTGGCGCTCTGCAGTCCGTGGAGTCACAGACAGATACGACTTAGCAACTAGATAGTGACAACAACAAGTGGTTGATTTCATGTTGCTGTTCAGCAGAAAGTAACCCAGTGTTGTAAAGCAGCTATACTCCAGTGCAGATTAGAGCAAACCTCCGTGCTTCTCCCAGCTGATACGTGGGCAGCCTGCTTCCACAATGCCCAGCCATCCTGTGGAAATTCACAAAAAAGCAATTGGCAAATGCAAGATGTTTGACGGGACCGTGTGCCGGGTTTCGGGGAGAAGATGGGATATTCCCACACACACTGTGAAAGATGTTCTGGGAGATTTACCTGCCCTACCCTTGGCTTGTTGTTCTGAACTCTAGGCGTGAGTATTTACTTAGCACTTACTTTCTAAATTATTAGGAGTACTCTCATCACAATGGAACATTTAAATAACATTTGCTACATCAGAGGGCATGTCCTCATTGAAGAATAGCCTTGTAGATTATTTTAACTCATAGAGCTGACAACTCGACATTAAGGGTAAGCATGTTTGCCATCCCCCGTTACGCACACACACACACACACACACACACACCCTCTCCTCTCTTCCAGCAAGCCTTGCACTTGCTTCTGAGGTCTCCCCAAAGGGCATGGGATCGGCTAACTCCCAAAACAGCTGCTGTTTAAAGGCTCAGCTGCTGAACTCTTTCCCTTTGGTTTGGCCAAAGCCTATTGCCTGGGTCTCAGGTTCCTTTGAGGTGGCTCGGGGCAAATGCCCGGAAGATCGTCCACCGCAGACCTTCTGCACCCTGTCCCCTGACCTATCTCATAGAATAGTGCAGAAACACAGTTCCTCTATTGTTCTCTGACTCGGGGCTTGAGGAAAGGGGGAACGTGCAGGCACACAAAACCTCCCTCAAAAAGATTAGCGCAATCATTAGCCAAGAGCAATGGTTATAAGCCATTCTGCTCTCAAATTCTCCCCAGCGCCAGGTCACCTCAGAGGCTCTTAAAGCCCCAAACACAAGAAAGTGTGTTTTCCTGCATTTTGCCACGTTGTTCTAGAAGGCGACTGGGCCAGTACTTAATGCTGCCCTCACCCACAAGGCTAATAAGCAGAGGAAGTAAACAGTGAATAAAGCATGTGTCTGAGCCCTGGGTCCCCACGCCCCCATAAGTCTGTAAGAGGCAGATGTCTGGGGCCAGGCGTCACTGGCAATTGATTTGCCCAATTTGGGCAGAATGCTTACTACAACACTGCTGTAGATTACAGCTCAGCTCATGGTTGGTGTTCAGTACTGTGCTCTCTCCCCCTGCAACTTTTTTCTGGGCGCTTGCTACAGCACGTGGGATCTTAGTTCCCTGACCAGGGATCAAACCCACGGCCCCTGCAGTGGAAGTGTGACGTCTTAGCCACTGGACCACCGGGACCCCAACAACAGCCATTGGCCACTGTGCTATCACTCTGCTGGCCCATCCAGTCTCCTTTCAAGAGTTAGGGATGTGTTTCAGGAGGGAAATTTAATCGTTCCCAAACTTGGTACCCACATCCTTATACTGCAGACATGTTTCAGACCTGTAACCACAGAGGAAACGAAGTCTTTAATTTTATCCCCCTCAATATACATTGATTACATAGATGGTTATGAGAGACACACAAAGAAGAAAAGTTGGAGGATAGAAAGATTTGTGATATGTATGTGGCGGTGGCTTAATTGCTCAGTCATGTCCGACTAACGCGACCCCATGGACTGTAGCTGGAGAAGGAAATGGCAGCCCACTCCAGTATTCTTGCCTGGAGAATCCCAGGGACAGAGGAGCCTGGTGGGCTGCTGTCTGTGGGGTTGCACAGAGTCGGACACGACTGGAGCGACTTAGCAGCAGCAGCAGGGACTGTAGCCCATCAGGTTCCTCTGTCCATGGGATTTTCCAGACAGGAATACTGGAGTGAGTTGCCATACCCTGCTCCAGGGGATCAAACCTGAATCTTCTGCATTGCAGGTGGTCTCCTGCATTACCTAATACCAGTTGACTGATTAACTACATTTAAGTTACTGATAAATGAGACATTGAAAGAATTTGCCAGTTGAGTCCAGACTGCTAGTCCAATAACTCTGTGAATATTCTACCCAAAAGAGTACCTCCGTGTATAAATAAATATAGAGGTGACCATTACCTACAGTTCAGGAAACAATTCAATCATTCCTTTGTTCTTCAAATGTTGCTGATTCCCTACCATATTAGGCAGGTTTCTCTTAGAGCAGCCATGTTAAAAATCTTATTGTTTCCAGAGGAATCAGTACTGTCTGGAAAACACAGGCCTGGGAAAGAAACTCTCAATGTTTAGCAAAAAAAGAGGACATTTTCTATGTGATGTCAAATTAAGAAAGCTTTCAAGCATCTATGGTTCATTGCTGAGAAAACCTACAGGTGTTAAACTTTGCACATGACTATGAATGACATTTAGAAAGTATTCACTGTAACCCCGTTCCTACGAATCCATGTCTTTACAGGCTTCCGCCACATTTCTCATGCAGCAGGCTATCAGACAAGCTTCTGCTGAAAGAAATAGTCTGGATGTAAATGACCAAGTCACAATAATTATTTTATATTGCATGTTATCTATATGCACAGACAGAACAGGCAGTATACCACTGTTCGCATGTAACTTTCATAGCGTGTGCTAACAGACACACACATACACACACACACACACACACACAGTCTTTCCCATATGGGAAGTCTAATGTTTTAGTTAAACTCCAGAAAGCCTTTTTTTGTAAAATTGGAACGCAACCGAAATTCTATCTGAATTGGCTTCGCAAAATGGAGGTTAAAAATAATAATAATAAACAGGTCATTTGGAAAGTACCTAAAATCCTGAAGCTAAAGGCATAAACATAAAACAGCCTAATCGTATAGAATGTATACACACCACTCGAGAATTATTCACTGACAAGACAGATGGGAAGATATAGCCACTAAAACAATTTTCTCCTTAGGATGCCGAGAACTAAGCACCTCATGTTATTACACTGACCATAAGCAGGATGGGCATTTTTGAGGCTTCGTAAAGGAAGTATCTGAAGCATGTCCATCACATTCAGTGGGGCCTGTCCACCCACAAACACAGGCACAAACTCATCCAAACCTGATACTCCGCTCTGCAGAACTGGTATGGTTTCGTTCTGAGTTATTATTAAGTCAAGTTCCCAGGAATGGTGATGATGACCCACAAGAAGGAGAACAGAGCAGAGAACAGCTCAGCTCTGATGAGGCACAAAGCTGTTTGTCCACTGAGAGGTCCAGTCTGTAGGGGCCCAGGTCACCAGCATCTGCGTGTGGGTGGACTTTCCAGAAAGGATGCTCCCCGAGTACCACTCATGGGCAGAAACCAAATCCACAGCTGATGCCTGCTGCTCACGCCTGCCTGAGCTACGTCTCTTTGAAACCAGACAGGGCCGAGGTCTGGTGTCCACTTCTGGTGAATCTTGCAAATTCAAAGCAAGGGAGGGTTACCGACGAGGTGATGGTAGGAGGCAGAGGCCCAGCAGGGACCCAAGGCAAGAAAGCTTCCTTGCCAGGAGGAGAACCCTGTTACGTGCACACAGCCATTGCTCATTATCGCCCCAAATCCAACGAGCCCACCCCGCTCGTCCATACACATCAAGGCCATTCCTTCGCAGGGTTTGGCCTGCCTCTCCGATAGCAGCCAGCCAGACAGGGCTCTGCAAGGAGTAGAAATAAGAATCACCACCTAATGGTCTGTCTGAGTAGAGGGAAAACAAGTCCCGTGCGACTGACACAGCTCTTCAACCCAGGCAGCTACTCACCTAGATCTGGCCAGAGGATTGACCAAAAACATTAGGTTCAACATCCAGACTCAAAAGGAGCAAAATCCAAGGGGGTCTAACTCGGCCATGCTCTGCCCTGTCCCTCGGTCTAGCCGACCCAGGACACGACCCCGATGAACGCAGCCCGGTGGTGGAGAGGGAGCCGGGGGTCCTGCCCAGGCCTGCTTCTCCTGCTCAGGTCCGAGCCGCAAGCCCCAGCGTCGGTGTGCCGAACGCCCGCTCCCGACATTGAATGAGCACACGGAATACCTCGATCTGATCTTTTATAGTGCTTTGTTTATTACCTGTGTGCCTTTATTTCATAAGGGAACTGAGAGAGAGAGAGAGAGAGCTTGCAGCAATGATGAAGATGACTATTCGCGGCAATCCAAAGACAGCGTTTCTTAAGCTTCATTCATACAGCAAATGTGCCCAAACAACCTAGCAATTGTTCTCTCAAATGTCACCTTTCTGTAAGGGCCACTGTGCCGATAAACCTCGGCTCTCTCAGGGTGTTTTTTTGTTTTTTTTTTTTTGCTCCCCTGATGTGCTCCCCTCCCCCAAATAGCTGTGTTATCCTCCAATATCTCTGCAGAAATTGAACCAAGAAAAGCTTTTCTTCTTCTTCCAGCCAACAACCCCACCCCCACTCCCACCCCCATCCGTTTTTTCTTTCTTCTGCATGCGGCTTGAACAATTTGGCTCTGTTCTGGGTGCATTCCTGTGGCCCATTCTCTCCCAGTCCCCTGTGTGGGACCCGGGACGGTGGACCCAGAGAACACAGGCTCACATTCAGCCCTGGCACGGTGTTGCTGGGGGGGTGGCGGGGGGAGGCAGAAAAACGAACCGAATATACCTAGGATGGTTGCGCCACCAACTTAATACCTGGGCCGAGAGACAAAGGCTCTTTAGAAAAAGCCCCGGGCGGCAGGGTGACCCCCTCCCCCTCCCTCCAGGACTTCAAAAGATAACAGGGGCTGAAAATAAAGCCCTGGCGTAATGAAAGTTTTCCAAGCCATTTCAGGAGTTATTACCAATGATGACAGAGGACTTACGCCCCTCTTTTGGATGAAGTGACTCTTCCCCTGTGTGATGAGAGCCTTTCTCTTGGCGTGTGTGAATGTCCACGTGAGAGTATACACACACGTACCTGCCTTCATCCCTGAGCAAAATGACAAGAGCACTTGGCTCCTTACATAAGCGGAGGTGCCACTGTGTCTTGGAAAGTCTCTGACTGGAAGGGGATCCACAAAATGAGGAAGCCCTCTCAACACGATCCCTGTTTTATTCTAAACGAAGGGTAAAAGGGGCACTTTGTAATTTTTCTCCCTGTGTTTGTTTCCCCTTGGGATCCAGAATTTGCACTTGCCCGTGGAAGAGGGTGGAAGTCTTCTGGATACGTTCTGAGGATAAAAAGGAAGGGGGTTAGTGCAATTTAAACAAATCACAAGGTCTTCAGAGGACCCCTCCTCTACATGGGACGGTGCCCTGCTTGGAACAGTCAGACTTCAGAGGCCAACTTGAAGACAGTGACTCCTGGTGGTTAGCTCCAGGGCCTTACCCAAAGTTCTTCTTTGACAGAATAAATTTTTAGCCGGAAGCCTGGAGACCAAAGAGAAAAAGCCAAGCCTGCAACGTAACTGGAAAACAGTGGGATAAATATGCACGTCAAACAGGATTTCTCCATCTGTAATTCAAAGAAATTACTTGCCCATAAAAAAGAAGGAAACCATGTCATTTGCAGTAACATGGGTGGACCCAGAGATGGTCGCAACAAGCGAAGCGAATCAGACAGAGAAGAACAAACGTCACATGATACCATTCACATGCTGAATCTAAAAAGACGGTACAAATGAACTTCTCTACAAAGCAGAAACAGACTCACAAAGAAAACAAGTTTGTAGTTACCAAAGGGGAAAGGGAGTTTGGAATTAACAGATACACATGAAGTAGAGAATCAACAAGGACCTGCTGTGTAGCACAGGGACCTCCACTCAGTATTCTGTAATAACCTACGTGGAAAAAGAATTTTCTTGTTCAGTCACTAAGTCATGCCTGACTCTGAGACCCCATGGACTCCAGCATTCCAGGCTTCCCTGTCCCTCACTATCTCCCTGAGTTTGGTCAAACTCATGTCCATCGAGTCAGTGACGCCATCCAATCATCTCATCCTCTGTCGTCCCCTTCTCCTCCTGCCTTCAGTCTTTCCCAGCATCAGGGTCTTTTCCAATGAGTCAGTTCTTCACATCAGGTGGCCAAAGTATTGGAGCTTCAGCTTTAGCATCAGTCCTTCCATTGAATATCCAGGGTTGATTTCCTTTGGGATTGACTGGTTCAATCTCCTTATAGTCATGTGTATGTATATCTGAACCACTTTGCTCTATACCTAACATGACNAAAAAAAAAAAAAGAAGAAAAAAGCCTTTGACCATTCCATTCCCTGCTGCCCATGGAGAAGGACAGACTCTATCTGATATTTCAGCTGGAAGGCAGGGTGGCAGATTCTTTCCAATGGGGTGGCAACTTCCTCCCTACTTTCAGAACACACCCCTTCCCAAAAAAACGCCCTCCAGGGCGAGCAGCACAAAGGGCGCTCTCAGCGGCAGCAAATGCCCACATCCCTTCCTTTTCCTTTTACACCCAGCGGCCTGAGAATGGCACAAGAGTTTGGGGAATCCGCACCACAAAGCTGTGTAGCCCCTTTGGGCCTGGAAGTGGCCTCTCTCTCCTCTCTTACCCTCCTGGTCCGTCTTCCAAACCATTGAGGGGGTTTGGTTGCTAAGTCATGTCTGACTCCTGGCAACCCCATGGACTGCAGCTCTCCAGGATCCTCTATCCATGGGATTTCCCAGGCAAGAATACTGGAGTGGGTTGACAACTTCTCCAGGGGATCTTCCCGACTCAAGGATTGAACAGGCGTCTCCTGCATTGCAGGCAGATTCTTCACCGACTGAACTGCCAGGGAAGCCTGTCATAGTGACTGTCCTAAAACCCAAATCTGATCATTCTGTCTACTTAAGAACTTGCTATGGCCTTTTGGCCCAAAGCAAGCATTCTCAAGCTCCAGCCGAGGCATAGGCCTGTGCATAGTTGACTATGAAAGAATAGTCTTTTTTAAAAAAAAAAAAAACAACAAACTTTATTTGGCTGCACTGGGTCTTAGCATGTGGAACCGTCTTTGCCACATGCAGGATCTTTAGTTGCAGCATGTGGGATCTAGTTCCCCGAGCAGGGATCGAACCCAGGCCTCCTGCATTGGAAGCTTGGAGTCTTAACCACTGGTCCACCAGGGAAGTCCCGAAAGAATAGTCTTAAATTTTTTTTTTTTTTTTTTTTACTTTTTGGTGGTGCCAGGCAGCATGTGGATCCTAGTTCCCCGATCAGAGATAGAAGCCATGCTCCTTGCGTTAAGAGCATGCAGAGTCTTAACCCCTGGACCATCAGGGGAGTCACAGAATGATCACATTTAAGATGTAGTTTCTGAAGTTTGGGATACAACCTGGGAATTTGTAGATGTTAGTTTGAATTCTTTAGATTGTAAGTGACAAAAAGTCATCTCAAACTAGTTTAGGTCAAAAAAGGAATCCGTTATTTCCTAGGGTGTTCAGGGGATAAAACTATCTCCGTTATATCTGGGGGATTTTAATCTATTGGCATGACTGAGTGATGACATGGAGAGGTCAGTGTCTTTGAAAGAGTTTATTACTTACATTTCCTGAGAGCAAAGGCCCTTGCCATGCAGGGCCACCTAGGGAAGCACGAGCTTTGCTAGGAGGCAGGAAGAGGTGAACCACAGCCCCGATTGGGGCTTTTGCAGGAAAGGCAAGGTGGGTAGAGTAAACAGCTTAGGACTGGCTAGTTTGAATGATTCTTCTGGGCTGTGGGGCACAGCAGCTCTTCCTAGATGTCTGATTTCTGGCCCTGTGTTGATCTGGGTCAGGGAAGCAATGGCTTGGTGTGTATGAGTTAGTTAGAGGAGGTGATTTCAGAGTATGAGCTCTGGATCTCAGAGGAGATATAAACAACTTCAGCTGTCTAATGGAGGCCAAATAGGCAAATCTAAGAAAACAGGAAAACAACAGAATGGGAAAGACTGGAGATCTCTTCAAGAAAATTACAGATACCAAGGGAACATTTAATGCAAAGATGGGCTCGATAAAGGACAGAAATGGTATGGACCTAACAGAAGCAGAAGTTATTAAGAAGAGGTGGCAAGAATACACAGAAGAACTATACAAAAAAGATCTTCAAGACCAAGATAATCACGATGGTGTGATCACTCATCTAGACCCAGACATCCTGGAATGTGAAGTCAAGTGGGCCTTAGAAAGCATCACTCCGAACAAAGCTAGTAGAGGTGATGGAATTCCAGTTGAGCTATTTCAAATCCTGAAAGATGATGCTGTGAAAGTGCTGCACTCAATATGCCAACAAATTTGAAAAACTCAGCAGTGGCCACAGGACTGGAAAAGGTCAGTTTTCATTCCAATTCCAAAGAAAGGCAATGCCAAAGAATGCTCAAACTATTGCACAATTGCACTCATCTCACATACTAGTAAAGTAATGCTCAAAATTTTCCAAGTCAGGCTTCAGCAATACGTGAACCATGAACTTCCAGATGTTCAAGCTGGTTTTAGAAGAGGCAGAGGAACCAGAGATCAAATTGCCAACATCCGCTGGATCATGGAAAAAGCAAGAGAGTTCCAGAAAAACATCTATTTCTGCTTTATTGACTATGCCAAAGCCTTTGACTGTGTGGATCACAATCAACTGTGGAAAATTCTGAAAGAGATGGGAATACCAGACCACCTAACCTGCCTCTTGAGAAATCTGTATGCAGGTCAGGAAGCAACAGTTAGAACTGGACATGGAACAACAGACTGGTTCCAAATAGGAAAAGGAGTACGTCAAGGCTGTATATTGTCTCCCTGCTTATTTAACTTATATGCAGAGTACATCATGAGAAACGCTGGACTGGAAGAAACACAAGCTGGAATCAAGATTGCCGGGAGAAATATCAATAACCTCAGATATGCTGATGACACCACCCTTATGGCAGAAAGTGAGGAGGAGCTAAAAAGCCTCTTGATGAAAGTGAAGGAGGAGAGCGAAAAAGTTGGCTTAAAGCTCAACATTCAGAAAACGAAGATCATGGCATCCGGTCCCATCACTTCATGGGAAATAGATGGGGAAACAGTGTCAGACTTTATTTTTGGGGGCTCCAAAATCACTGCGGGTGGTGACTGCAGCCATGAAATTAAAAGACGCTTACTCCTTGGAAGAAAAGTTATGACCAACCTGGATAGTATATTCAAAAGCAGAGACATTACTTTGCCGACTAAGGTCCGCCTAGTCAAGGCTATGGTTTTTCCTGTGGTCATGTATGGATGAGAAAGTTGGACTGTGAAGAAAGCTGAGCGCCGAAGAATCGATGCTTCTGAACTGTGGTGTTGGAGAAGACTCTTGAGAGTCCCTTGGACTGCAAGGAGATCCAACTAGTCCATTCTGAGGGAGATCAACCCTGGGATTTCTTTGGAAGGAATGATGCTAAAGCTGAAACTCCAGTACTTTGGCCACCTCATGCGAAGA
This sequence comes from Oreotragus oreotragus, assembly GCA_006410675.1. NCBI lineage: Eukaryota > Metazoa > Chordata > Mammalia > Artiodactyla > Bovidae > Oreotragus > Oreotragus oreotragus. Next base: position 85,181 of record SJYX01022823.1, on the reverse strand, counting down.
GTTGACTCATTAGAAAAGACTCTGATGCTGGGAGGGACTGGGGGCAGGAGGAGAAGGGGACGACCGAGGATGAGATGGCTGGATGGCATCACGGACTCGATGGACGTGAGTCTGAGTGAACTCCGGCAGATGGTGATGGACAGGGAGGCCTGGCGTGCTGCGATTCATGGGGTCGCAAAGAGTCGGACACGACTGAGAGACTGAACTGAACTGAACTGTAAACTCCATGAGAACAACAGTGTACATCTGAATCCCTAGCAGCTAGTACATTTAAGTAATGCTTTTGAAATGTTGAAAAATTCCAGATTCACAAGGAAGAGAAAAACCTGCAGTCACATGCAGGAGCCAGCCAATACCTACTCATGGAGACCAACTGTTCAATCTGTGTGAGTCCTGTAAGTCGGTTGTTGAACATGAAAGTGAAAGTGAAAGTCACTCAGTCATGTACAGCTCTTTGCGACCCCATTAACTACACAGTCCATGGAATTCTCCAGGCCATGGCATTTTCTGGGGAATACTGGAGTGGGTTGTCATTTCCTTTCTCCAGGGGATCTTCCCAACCCAGCTCTCTCACATCACAGGCAGATTCTTTAACAACTGAGCCACAAGGGAAGCCCAAGAATACTGGAGTGGGTAGCCTATCCCTTCTCCAGGGCATCTTCCTGACCTAGGAGTTGAACCAGGATCTCTTGCATTGCAGGCAGATTCTTTACCAGTTCCCAACCCAGCTCTCTCACATCACAGGCAGATTCTTTAACAACTGAGCCACAAGGGAAGCCCAAGAATACTGGAGTGGGTAGCCTATCCCTTCTCCAGGGCATCTTCCTGACCTAGGAGTTGAACCAGGATCTCTTGCATTGCAGGCAGATTCTTTACCAGTGGAGCTATCAGGGAGGCCCTTGTTAAACATAGCTGCTATTAAAAGTCAGCTTCTACAAACTTACAGTTAAAGAAGTTATATCAAAAACAAAAGTGAATAAGCTCACCACTTCCTTACTATTTGGCAATGTTTCACCTTTGTCTATATCCTTGAGGTTATCTATATCTCTCACGTCCATATTGGAGTTTCCCTGGTGGCTCAGTGGTAAAGAATCCATCCGCCAAAGCAGGAGACACAGGTTCGATCCCTGGGTTGGGAAGATCCCCTGGAGAAGGAAATGACAACCCTCTCCAGTATTCCCTGGAAAGTGCCATGGACAGAGGGGTCTGGTGGGCTACAGTCCGTGGAGCTGCAAAGCATCAGACATGCGTTAGCCACTGAACAACAGCAGCATGTTCATATGGTGGAAACACTGTCCAGTGCCTGATTGCCTCACATCTCTCCCCGACTCTGTGTTCAGTGATATCACATTTTTAGCTGAGTTAGCCTTGGTAGGAACTTGAACACCATGGAAATCTAAAAACACTACAAATCAGTTTTGTGATTGTATAGACTTAAAAGTAATGAAAGAAAGGTTAATAATGCATATCAAGTGTAAAAATATATCACATCTTTAGTTATTCCTTTGTGAGTAACCAGCAAATATGTACCAAGGATATGTTCTTCTCAAAAACCATCTTCTGATCGCTTGAAGTAATCACATTATTGACTAAGAAGTGAGCTTCCAACGTATATCTTCTTTCAACTTATTCCTTAATACAAATTAAAATATCGACCAGTGTTCCTATTGGAATTATACTCCTTTGCCAACTGCAAAAGAGAACTTAGTGAAATGTTTTTCAAGAGTCAATTATGTAGAACTTACGATGAAGGGTATTTCATATTTTATAAGTATTTGCAAATTATATGCTATACCTCCTTTATATGAATAAGAATTATAATTAACATATGTATTTATAAACATGAATATATTTTCTTCAGAGAGCTGGTGCTTAAATATTTACCAGTACATTACTATCCAATAGCATAACTACATGTAAGGGGGTAATTTGAATGATGTGTGTTCATGTATGACTCTCTGTGGCCCACAAGGATCCTCTGTCCATAGGACAGGGCAGAATACTGGAGAGAGTTGCCACTTCCTACTCCAGGGGATCTTCCAGACCCAGGGATCAAACCCATGTCTCCTGCATTGCAGGCAGATTCTCTACCTCTGACCCATTAGGGAAGCTTTTACAACATATAAGATGATAATGAATCAATTTAAGTGAATATATGTATGTCTGCATACATTTCTCTTAACTTCGGTTTAATGGAGGCAGATGGAAAAAAGTGAAAGAAAACTATCACTAGAAAAATGACACAGTACGAATTTTTGCTAGCTACCCTACCCTTTCATCGGGACCACCAAGAGCAAGGCTTGTTGAGGAGAGACAAAGGGCGCAAGAGCCCAGTCTTAATATGGTCCCTCTGGGGAGTGGTTTATGGTTTCCACAAGGACTTTGGCACAGACGGGTCATGGGAGCCTCATAAAGGCTTTGTGAAAAAGGAAGACAGAGAGGGCGCCCACCTAACGGAGGAGCATGTCAAGGCTCGGAAGGCATATGTAGTTAGCATATGTCATGCAACTGCAGGTGGCTAAGATGTGACCCTGAGAACACAGGACTTCTGATGCCCAGCTCAGAGTTCCTCAGCCACTTTGGAGCAGCTCTGCTGCAAAGCTACATCCCTCTTGAAGGTGAGTGTCAGCAACCAGGCAGTGCAACAGGAAAGGAAGGCTCTTAGGAATCTGGAAACCCTGCTGTCGACTCAGCCACACCTCCTTTCTGCATCTCCTCGGACAAGAAACCAAGATCTCAGAGTCCAGCTTTGGATCTGCCCGTCAGCCCACGTAGAGCGGCCACCACTCCCCGGGGTCAGCAACCTCCTGCCCGGAGAATCTATCCAGCCCAGCAGATAGGTGGCTGCAGAGTCCAGGTCCTACAGCGCCACTTTTTTTTTTTCAATTGCAGAACCCTTTATTTATTTATTTATTTTCAAGCAAAAACCTATCTGAAATAGAAAAATATAATTCCAACCCAAAGGCAAGCTTCTACAGGGATAGCATGCCACTTACGGTTAGAACAGCTGTCTGCTCACGGGGACTCTGAAAGCATCATCCTAGTCTCCTCGAAGAGCTTTTAGAAAACCCCACCCTAACAATTAGTGTGACTGAGGGTGGTGTGTGTGCTTGTGTGTGTCTAGGGATGTGTTGTGTGTGTGCCTGTTAGTCCCTGTCTATGTGTGAGTGCTGTGTGTGTGTGTATATATCAGAGAGTGCGGGGTCAGGGGCAGAGGGTTCCGTCATCTTCCCTGTAGGTCTCCTGAAAGTGAAGTGCATCTCAGTCATGTCCAGCTCTTTGCGACCCCATGGACTGTAGGCCACCCGGCTCCTCTATCCATGGGATTTTCCAGGCAAGGATACTGGGTGGGTAGCCGTTTTCTTCTCCAGGGGATCTTCCTGACCCAGCGATGAAACCCAGGTCTCCTGCATTGCAGGCAGATTCTTTACCATTGAGCCACCAGGGAAGCCTGAAGCTTGGCTAAATACCTTGAAATCAAATACCATGAAATCTTGTTGCCATTGGCAACGAAAGCACAAATGAAAGGCTAAGGACCTTTCAGTAGGACTATTAATAGCTGGAAAAAACAAAACGGCAGGCACATATCGTACTGTAGGGGAGCAGGCAGGTGGATCTGTGATCTGTAATGGCGAAGAGTGCTTGTTACGTGCCACACACTGCTGAGTCCTTCAAATGCATGATCATTGTAATGCTCCACAGCCTCCCTTTGAGATAAGTTCTCTCATCAATCGTGGCTTCGGTGACGAAGAGATTCTTGTTTCAAGAGGCCAAGTAACATTCTCAAGTGTTTACTGCTTGGAAGTGATAGAGCGAAAAATCAGGGCTGGCTTCCCAGGCATGCAACCCGCTCAGTCGCCTAAGGGGACCCCAAGGGCAGCTGCTTGGGGCTTAGAGCTCTGCAGAGGCTGTCTTAAAGTGCTTGCTGATTCTGCCTTTGAATGCATGTTTTATAAGTTAGGTTGGATGGAGCATTTTGCAGGGGCTTGGGGCCACTTCTCTGTGTGGTCCAGCCTCGTCCTGCCTCCTGCCCCTGCCCCCCTAGGATGGTTCCACCGCTGTTGCTCCAGACCTGCGTGTCCTCCCAGTTGCCAGCCCTGTCCCTGACTGCTGCCCATCCCCTGGGGCAGCCCTTTGGTCCTGCAGATACACGTGGCAGAAGCACACAGAGGAGCAGGGTCAGGTGAACACCCTGGGTTCCTCCAGAGAGCCGTAGACATTCCCATCTAGGGGGAAGGAGGGGCCCCTCCTGCAAACACCGATCCAGATGTGACTCATGTCCTAGAACGGAGGTTTTGTGTCCCCTGTGGGTCTGGGCCTCCCATTTTCATCTTGCAGTTGGTCCGGTGCTCCACTCAGCGGGCCCTGCTGAGACTCAAATCCAGTCACTTCGAGTCAAGAGATTTGTCACTGTGTGGACACCTTCTTCTGCTATCCCTGAGAGTCAGCATCTGTTTACTACCCTCTGGACCAGTCAGCCGGCATTAATGGGCTCCTCCTTTGCCAGCACCCTCAAAACGAGAAGGGGGATTGTAATAATAACACCTGCATGGTTGGGAGTGATTAACATATTTGGAAGAAGAATATAACATAGACGACAAACCTCTACCTATAAATTCGAAAGAAACCCCGACCCTCCATTGTAGAAAATGTCCTAATACTTTATTTACTCAACGAAAAATTCAGTGATTCTTAAAAGAACTCAGTTCAGTTCAGTCGCTCAGTCGTGTCTGACTCTTTGCAATCCCATGAATCGCAGCACACCAGGCCTCCCTGTCCATCACCAACTCTCGGAGTTCACTCAAACTCACGTCCATCGAGTTGGTGATGCCATCCAGCCATCTCATCCTCT
>SJYX01022823.1:18763-80126 GCA_006410675.1 Oreotragus oreotragus | reverse complement strand
TGCTGCTGCTGCTGCTGCTGCTGCTGCTGCTGCTGCTGCTGCTGCTGCCGCTAAGTCACTTCAGTCGTGTCCGACTCTGTGCGACCCCAGAGACGGCAGCCCACCAGGCTCCCCCGTCCCTGGGACTCTCCAGGCAAGAACACTGGAGTGGGTTGCCATTTCCTTCTCCAACACATGAAAGTGAAAAGTGAAAGTGAAGTCTCTCAGTCGTGTCCGACTCCTAGCGACCCCATGGACTGCAGCCCACCAGGCTCCTCTGTCCATGGGGTTTTCCAGGCAAGAGTGCTGGAGTGGGTGCCGTTGCCTTCTCCAGTGTTTGAATGCTAGCTCCCTCTTATTCTTTGTTGTGTGACCTTCAGCAGCTGTGCCTCAGTCTCCACCTCACAGTGTGATTATGAGGACAAAGTGAGTTAATTTGTGGCAAGCGCTTGGAAGGGTACCTGCACAGAGAAATTATCCAGTCAGTGCATGTCTCGTGTTACCCTCACAACACAGATGAAAGGGCAACTGTCATTCTTTGCTGTCTAAACTGTAAGTTCTATGTTAGTGAACACTTGTTCTAGACACCCTTTATATATTTTGAAATGTTTTTGTATATTTGGATAGGGACTTCCCGGGTGACACAGTGGTAAAGAATCCTCCTGCCAGCGAAGGACATGCAAGAGACTTGGGTTCGATTCCTGGGTCAAGAAGATCCCCTTGAGGAGGAAATGGCAACCTGCTCCAGTATTCTTACCTGGAAAATTCCACAGACAAAGGATCCTGGAGGGCTACAGTCCACGTGGTCACAGAGAATAGGACACCACTGAGGACCTGAGCGCGTGCACATGTATTTAGATACTTAGATATATTTACATTTTTATTACATTTTTTATATATTTTGGTATTTAGACACATTTAAAGGCAAACCCCAGATTTTACCCATCACTACACCCCATGGATCCAGCAGCGAGTCTGGTACCCAGTGTTTAATTATAATGCTTATGATGCCTGACAGGTTATAAATTTTTACGGAGCAGACAAATGAGTGTTCAAAAATCACTTTATCTACTTTTTCTTTAAATGGATGTGTGCTCTGTTTAACAGATTATGTTAATAAATAGAGACTTAGGGAGGAAGGTTCTCCCTGAGCAGGGGAGAAGGAGGGACAAGACGCGATACTGAAAGGAGAAGAAACTTCCTGTTTATGGAACAGGAGACCATAGCTTCTGCTGGTTGGGTATCTTTCGTCGCATCTCTCTGACTCTGGGGACCTCATGTAAGAGGGGTCCCAGGGTTTCCTGGTGCTTTCCTGGTGGCTCAGACAGTAATGAATCTGCCTGCAATGTGGGAGACCCAGATTTGGTCCCTGGGTTGGGAAGATCCCCTGGAGAAGGGCATGGCAACCCACTCCAGGATTCTAGAGCCCGGAGAATCCCGTGGACAGAGGAGCCTGGTGGGGTACAGTCCAAGGGGTCACCAAGAGTCAGACACGACTGAGCTGGTCACCAGGCACTTCACCAGGGCTTCCTAGGTAGCTCGGTGGTGGAGATGCCCCTCAGTCCCCGGTCCAGGAAGATCCACGTGCAGAGGGGCAGCTAAGCCGTGCACCGCACCTCCTGAGCTGTGCTCTAGAGCCCGCGCTCCGCAGCAAGAGAGGCTGCCGCCGAGAGAAGCCCGGAGACCGGAGGGCAGCCGCTGCTCGCGCGACTAGAGGAGGAATTCGGTGCAGCAACAGAGACCCAGCCCGGCCAATCAAGGAAAAAAATGTCAACTTAAATAAGACAGGGGCCGCTGCAAACCGCTGTGTCTTTCGGGAGGCGATGAGGACGGTGAAGGCGCTGGAGCATCTGTGGTGCGTGCCGAGCTGAGTGAGCGCCAGGGAGGAGGGGGCTCCTGCAGAGGCGGGAGAAGGCTGCCCGGAGCCGCAGACTCCGGAGCCCTGTCCTCAGCACCTTCTGTGTACAGCAGGCACTCTGTTCTGTGATCCTGTCTCCAGATATGTCTTTTTTTAATTTTTAAATTTTTTCCGTATTTATTTTTACTGAAGCGTAGCTGATTCACCAAGTTAGGTTAGTTTCAGGTGTAGAGCAAAGGGATTCCATTATATATTATATAATATATTTATGTATTTTATATATGAAGAAGATATATGTATTCTTTTCAGATTCTTTTCCATAGTAGATTATCACAAGATGATTGTAGATTATTACCAGATTTTGAATGTGGTTCCCGTGCCTCCAAGTGTTTGCTGAATTCAGTGCGGACGCAGCCCTAGATTGCCGGTTATCCTGCTTCTGTGATGCTGAAATGCCCATACATTGCTCACTTGAATGGCTCCTCTTCTCCGCGGCCTAAATTCCAAGCCCATCGGCACAGCGCCCAAGGTCCGCGTCGACCTTGCTCCAGCCCACCTTCCCAGAGCCACCCAGCCCTCTTCACCCTGCTCCGTGTCCGGCGTGCTTTGCAGCGGGCGCCTCTGGTCTGGGAAGATTGTTTCCGTCCTACGTAACGTGCCCCGCCACTTCTCGGCCTGATGGAGTCTGACCCCCCCCCTCCAGGCTCTCTGCTGAGGTCACATCCCTTGCACAGCCTTGCCTCACCTTCCGGAGCAGCTCTGAGCCCTCCTCCACCTGTGTCCCCCGGGAATGCAGGACAGACTGAGAGAATGGCACCGACATATATACATCACTGTGTGGAAAATAGATGGCTGGCGGGAGGCTGCTGTGTAACATGGGGAGCTCAGCTCAGTGCTCTGTGATGACTTGGGGGGATTGGGGGAGGGGAAGGGAGGTAGAGGGAGGGGAGGGAAGGCTCAAGAGGGCGTGGATATAGGCATACATATAGCTGATTCATGGTGTTGTACCGCAGAAGTAACACAGTGTTGTAAAGCAATTATACTCCAATTTAAAAAATATTTTAAAAAACATTTATTTCTTTATTTATTGGGGGGCGTGGGGGCTTCCTTGGTGGCTCAGATGGTAAAGAATCTGCCTGCAATGCAGGAGACCTGGGTTTGATCCCTGGGTTGGGAAGTTCCCCTGGAGAAGGAAATGGCAACCCACTCCAGTATTCTTGCCTGGAGAATCCCATGGACAGAGGGGCCTGGCGGGCTACAGTCCACGGGGTCACAAAGAGTCGGACACAGCTGAGCAACTAATACTATGCACACTAAAGGTTAAACAATAAAAAAGGACAAATCCTGAAATTTACTCGACTTGCCATCCCATGAGCCTGCAGCATGCCTGGTTGAACAAGTAGGGAGAAGTAGAAGCTGGAGACAATATCCCATTTAGTGTGAGAGGTGTTTTAATTAGAGACTAAGCCCCCAGTGGGCTTTGCTAGGCCTGTGACTCCCACACAGAGGTCTGTAGCAGGGGCTTCCATGTGATGAAGAAGGCTGACCCAGAGGGCCTTTAGGATCTTTATCAACTGGGACTTGAGAGGCAAGGATCCCATGGAGTTTGCAACTGCAGCTCCAGACCTTCAGCCACTTCACTGGAAAGAGACGCATAAAAGTCTTGGATGCAAGGGGGAATGTGTGTGTATGCTCTGTGACTTCAGTCGTGTCTGACCCTGTGACCCTGTGGACTGTAGCCCGCCAGGCTCCTCCATCCATGGGATTCTCTAGGCAAGAATACTGGAGTGGGTTGCCATGCCCTCCTCTAGGGAAATCTTCCCGACCCATGGATGGAACCAGCATCTCCTGTGTCTCCTGCATTGGCAGGTGGATACTTTACTTCTAAGCCATCAGGGAAGATCAGAACGTGTATGACAGGCAACCAAAAGTCCCCGGGTTTGCCCTCTGTTCATCCCATTCCTTTGGCGAGTCCCAAAGTGAAGGACTTGCCATTCTCCTGCAGGAATCTATGCCCACGTGTATCCTCTGAAGAATTCCTAAAGGTCCTGTTGACCATTATCTTAGGACCACTAGCAAGGCTAAAGATGTCCCCCAAGGATAAAGGCCTAGGGGCTCCAGGCTTATGAAATAGCCTCTGATGTTAGAAGTTCCTCCAGTGAAAGAAAGACACAGGCAGGGAGTCAGCAGGAATGCTCAGAGGCGCCCCTTCTCCCTCTGAAGCGCCTTTTCCAGAACCACGAGAGCTGTGCCAGCTTTTTCCTGGGAGGTTGCTGTTGTTTAGTCGCTCAGTCAAGTCCTACTCTTGCGACTCGATGGACTGTAGCCCGCCAGGCTCCTCTGTCCATGGGATTCTCCAGGCAAGAATACTGGCACGGGCATCCATTCCCTTCTCCAGGGCATCTTCCCGACCCAGGGATCAAACCAGCCTCTCCTGTACTGCGGGCAAGGTCTTTACCCTCTGAGCCACCGGGGAGGCCTTTCCTGGGAGGCTGCTCCTTGGGCTCGGTCGTGTCCAACTCTCTGCGACCCCATGGACTGTAGCCCGCCAGGCTCATGCGATGAGCCGCATGTGAATCCCCAGAGGGCAGGCGCTCTGCCCGCCTGTCTGACTGCGAGCACAGGGCAGAGCCTTGCACGTTGGGAGGTGCTTAGTAAGTGTTTGGGGAAAGGATCCTGCTGGGTGGATCTACTCCAAATGCAGACATCCCACCTATTAACTCTGTGGCTGGCACATGTACCCTCTTCAGAATTAGGACTGAGGAGGGAAATCCCTGTCCTTGCTCCCCTCCATTCCATCCCTCCTGTTTGTCTCCTCGGTAACCAACAGCTAGCAGGCCAGGGCCCCTTGGAGCCTCAACAAGGCCAAACAGGTGTGAGAGATTAGCTCCCTGGACGAGCCTCTGTCCAACAAAGCAATGTCAAATTCCCCCGCTAACAAAGTCCAGAGCTGTGCGCGATTCTCCTTGTTGTTATTAAGCAGGAAAGAAAACACAGCCTGGCTTTCCCCCACCCCCAATTAGCTCAGAGGACCCTCCGATGAGCCGAATCTAAATCAGAGACCTACCGTGATCTGGCTTCCAGGGCAGACGGGGCCTGCCTTCCCCAGCGAGTGGAAACTCACTGGCGCAGGTTCCCAGCCATCTTGGCACGAGGGTGCAGACAGCCCCCCGCCCTGAGCCCCCACCCCAATATCCACGGGCTGTCTCTGCCTCTGATTCAAACCACCTTTGCGACTCCCTGCCAGATAACTCACTTTGATTTTCCATATGGAGGCTTGGTCTGCTCTGCCAGTTCAGTGTTTACAGGGATGGGCTTTTTGACAGTTTCGCCGTCAGTGAAGGCAGGGATGGGCCCCCTCCCCTAAACATGAATCACTTGCTTGTCATCCAAAAAAAAAAAAAGGGTAGGGGGAAAGATCAACATCCTGAAGCAATAACAACAAAAGAGAAACCCCAGAGGAACCCAGAGATGGAGGGGCCTCGTCTCTCCATTCTGCCGCTACGTCCATCCCCACCTCAAGCAGGTCACGAAGTAGAAGACGGACAGATTCCAAGGTGCTCCCAGAGCCGGTCCATGGCCCTGCTCCTCCGTGTTCACACACGGGGTTAGGGACTCCTGAGCCACCAGGGTGCTCCAGCCCTTCCCCCGCCCGCCTCAGACAGAGCCTGGAGGGAGCCCTTCTCAGTCCCGAACATCTCAGCTGAGCTGTTGTTTAGCCGCTAAGTCATGTCCGACTCTTGTGCAACCCCATGGACGGCAGCCCGCCAGGCTCCTCTGTCCATGGGATGTTTAAACAGGTTTCATAATAAGCTCCTGAGTTAAGCTTATGTTTGCCAGGCACTGTCTTAAGACTTCAAAGCATTACTTCATTTCATCCTCACAGGAACCTTACAAATGTCCCTCATTTGATAAATGAGCAACAATTTAAAAAGCTGCTCCCCCAAGACACACGGCTAGCCCCTGGTAGAACTAGCAAATGACCCCGAGTCCAGTGGCATTTGCCAAATAGTCCTGCTCCCTCCCCAGCGTCCCCTTCTGGGCGCAAGGTGGGATTACATTTCCTGGGCTCAGGGTGGATAGGGCCTCCTACTGGCACTGGTCAGTGAGTTATGGAAAAAGATAGTGGGGCTCAGGCTAGCCCATGTGCCTCTCCCGTGAACGCACTGTATCCTCTGCCCCCCCCCAACTCGTGGTAACTTCCAGAAAGTTCTGTCAGTCTGGGTCCCAGAATAAACATACAAAGACAAGGGAGCAGCTTCAAGTGACAGTGATAGACATCACTTAGCTGATAAAGGCCTGTGTAATCAAAGCTATGGATTTCCAGTAGTCATGTATGAATGTGAGAGTTGGGCCATATAGCTGAGTGCCGAAGAATTGATGGTTTTGAATTATGGTGTTGGAGAAGACTCTTGAGAGTCCCTTGGACTGCAAGGCGATCAAACCAATAATTCCTAAAGGAAATCAACCTTGAACATTCATTGGAAGGACTGATGCTGAAGCTGAAGCTACAATACTTTGGCCACCTGATGCAAAGAACTGACTCATTGGAAGAGATCCTGATGCTGGGAAAGATTGAAGGTGGGAGGAGAAGGGGATGACAGAGGATGAGATGGTTGAATGGCATCACCGACTCTATGGACATAAGTTTGAGTAAACTCCGGGAGTTGGTGATGGACAGGGAAGTCTGGCGTGCTGCAGGTCATGGGGTCACAAAGAGTCAGACGTGACTGAGCAACTGAACTGAACTGACTGAATAACTAATGAATAAGAAATAAATGTTCATTATTTTAATTCATTAAAGTTTGAGGTTTATTCCTATGAAAGCAAAGAAGATGGCTAGTTTGCGGAGAGAATGAAGTCAGGATATAGGAAGGGACTTCCGGGATGTCTGTCTGAGTTCCATTTCCTTACTTGAGTGCTGGTTAGAAGGACGTTGCTGCTGCTGCTGCTAAGTTGCTTCAGTCGTGTCCAACTCTGTGCGACCCCATAGACGGCAGCCAATGAGGCTCCTCCGTCCCTAGGATTCTCCAGGCAAGAACACTGGAGTGGGTCGCCATTTCCTTCTCCAATAATGCATGGAAGTGAAAAGTGAAAGTGAAGTCGCTCAGTCGTGTCCGACTCTTATCGACCCCGTGGACCCCCCCAGGCTCCTCCGTCCATGGGATTTTCCAGGCAAGAGTGCTGGAGTGGGCTGCCATTAGCTTTATAATAATATGATAAATATTTGCTTCATGGGAGTTTCCTGAAACTCAGCTTATTCCTTTTTTTCTATTAGAGTATAATTGCTATACAATGTTAGTTTCTGCTGTACAATGAAGTGAATCAGCTAGTGCTTCTGTTTTAAACTAAGAGATTAAAAAATACCCAAGGGTTGTTTGTCACCATATCCCCACAGCCCTGGCTGATACAATGCAGCCAGCAAGGCATCGCGATCCCTGCTATAAAATGCTTCGTTATCTCCGTGGTCCCCCTTCTGCTTAGAGGCCGAGAAATGTCTGCCTTCTGAAATGAGAACTAAAACCTTTGGGGTTTTGTTGTTGTTGTTATTGTTAAGACAATGTTAACCCAAAGGACAAAGTTAGCAACATGAAACGAAACATAGAATGGAGGCACCGGGGCAGAAAGTCTTCACAGCTCTCAGCCGTAATTTCCTTAGGGATGACGGCTGCATTCCAAAAGGCCAGGCACGATTGGCTCTGAAACAGAGAAAGCAAGAAATGGACATCACCCGAAGCTTCTCTGCTTTTCTCTGCCTCAGCACCCTCGACCCAGACTCACGTGGTTACTGTAGTCTCTAGAGCATAGTATGCTTATTAACTGCACACATCCAGGGAGGCAGGTGAAACAGCTTCACGGGACACGCAGGCAGGAGGCTTCACCCAAAGGAGAGGAGGTTCCTGATGGTCTGTCCCCACTGGCAAATTGTTGTTCAGTTACTAAGTCATTTCAGACTCTTTGTGATCCCATGGACTGTAGCCCACCAGGCTTCACGATTCTCCAGGCAAGAATACTGGAGTGGGTTGCTTTTCCCTTCTCCAGGGGATCTTCCTGGACCAGGGATCGAATGCGCATCTCCTGCATCGGCAGGTGGATTCTTGACCACCAAGCCACCAGGGAAGCCCAACGCCTGAGAGATATTCAGAGGGATCTTCTCAGTCAGAGTTAAACCAGGGTACAAGGGCAGAGGGAATTTTTAATGCTGTTCCCTGGCCATGAACCCAGCTCAAGCAATGCAGCAGGCGCTCGAAGTATCTCAGAGTGCGGAAGGCAGCGAGTCAGTACACACTGTGATGGAGCAACTCCCCACACCCCAACCCGTGTCAGTCGGAAGGCAGCAAGATGCTTTCTTCAGGAAGGTCACTATGGTGTTCGGTCATCCACTCCCTTCTGTGCATTGCTGCCCACCCCCTTCTCCTAAAATTTAAAGCCAACGCTGCGTGGGGAAATGACAGGGACCACCAGCTTTAAAAGACGCTTTTGAAAAATTGTGTTTTTGTTTTGTTTCACTTATTTTGCCCTGCCCACTAAGGTGCAAAGGCTCTCTGCAAGTTCAGCTGCATTTTAGAACTCTGGCCCGCTTTTTCTTTGGCCATGCTGTGTGGCCTGTGGGATCTTAGTTCACCGACCAGGTATCAAACCCTCGCTCCCTGCATTGAAAGCACGGAGTCTTAACCACTGGACCTCCCAGGAAGTCTCCGAGAGCTCTTGCCCTCTTGAAAGCCAGTTGCCAAACCCTCTTTAAAGCCAGTTCCCAAACCAAACCTCAGGTTCTTCCCACACACCTGCAGGCAAAGTGCTGAGTTTTCACTCCGAGTTCAACCCTTCGAGAGCCTCTGTCAGCCCTCGGAGGCTGTTGACCAACAACTGTTTCCCAAGCTCAGTGTTTGCTGATCTAACCTCACTCATTAAGCCAACACAAGGAGTCAATGAAATTGATTTTCCCTTATTATAAAACCAGGCTATTAATCACTGTGGCAACCTGGCACATGATCTGGTCCCTTCATAAGAGGCGATAAACCAGCAACATGATAAACCACCGTGCTGTTTGGGGAGAGATATGCTGTTAACCTGTGGTCGTCATACCATAAATGAATTTTCATTACAGTCTGGGCAGTGCTCAACTTAAGGTCCTATCATTATAACCCATAGATTTTTTTTTTTTTTTTTTGGTCACGTGCTAAAAGCAAAACGCCTAGAGCATGATTACTTTCACACCAAGGTCCAGTTGGGTATGAGCCCTCCCACTGTAAGTTAAGGCAGCTGTGCCCGCCTCCTTCCCCTGCACCCAGAAGTGTGCCCAAGAGAAACCCACGCCAGGGATGACTCATTCACAAAGGGATCCAGACAGGCCACCTTTGCCAGACACAGGACTCTGGACTTTCTCACCACATTTCTCTCTCTCTCCCTGCCTTTTATTTTAGTAATTTGCAAGATATCACAACACAAGTTTGTATAGTCAAAGCTATGGTTTTTCCTGTAGTCACATACAGATGTGAGAGTTGAACCATAAAGAAGACTGAGCACCGGAGAACTGATGCTCTCAAATTGTGGTGCTGGAGAGGACTCTTGAGAGTCCCTGGACTGCAAGGAGATCCAACCAGTCCATCCTAAAGGAAATCAGTCCTGAATATTCACTGGAAGGACTGACACTGAGGCTGAAGCTCCAATACTTTGGCCACCTGATGCAAAGAGCCAACTCATTGGAAAAAGACCCTGATGCTGGGAAAGATTGAGGGCAGGAAGAGAAGGGGGAAGCAGAGGATGAGATGGTTGGATGGTGTCACTGGCTCAGTGGACATGAAATTGAGCAAATTCTGGGAGATAGTGGAGGGCAGGGGAGCCTGGTGTGCTCCAGTCCATGAGGTTGAAAAGAGCTGGACACGACTAGTGACTGAACAATCACCTCAACACGTGGGTCAAGGGCGCAGACTCAGGAGACAAAATTCTTGTGTTTGAATGCTGCTGCTGCTGCTGCTGCTGCTGCTGCTGCTGCTGCTGCTGCTGCCGCTAAGTCACTTCAGTCGTGTCCGACTCTGTGCGACCCCAGAGACGGCAGCCCACCAGGCTCCCCCGTCCCTGGGACTCTCCAGGCAAGAACACTGGAGTGGGTTGCCATTTCCTTCTCCAACACATGAAAGTGAAAAGTGAAAGTGAAGTCTCTCAGTCGTGTCCGACTCCTAGCGACCCCATGGACTGCAGCCCACCAGGCTCCTCTGTCCATGGGGTTTTCCAGGCAAGAGTGCTGGAGTGGGTGCCGTTGCCTTCTCCAGTGTTTGAATGCTAGCTCCCTCTTATTCTTTGTTGTGTGACCTTCAGCAGCTGTGCCTCAGTCTCCACCTCACAGTGTGATTATGAGGACAAAGTGAGTTAATTTGTGGCAAGCGCTTGGAAGGGTACCTGCACAGAGAAATTATCCAGTCAGTGCATGTCTCGTGTTACCCTCACAACACAGATGAAAGGGCAACTGTCATTCTTTGCTGTCTAAACTGTAAGTTCTATGTTAGTGAACACTTGTTCTAGACACCCTTTATATATTTTGAAATGTTTTTGTATATTTGGATAGGGACTTCCCGGGTGACACAGTGGTAAAGAATCCTCCTGCCAGCGAAGGACATGCAAGAGACTTGGGTTCGATTCCTGGGTCAAGAAGATCCCCTTGAGGAGGAAATGGCAACCTGCTCCAGTATTCTTACCTGGAAAATTCCACAGACAAAGGATCCTGGAGGGCTACAGTCCACGTGGTCACAGAGAATAGGACACCACTGAGGACCTGAGCGCGTGCACATGTATTTAGATACTTAGATATATTTACATTTTTATTACATTTTTTATATATTTTGGTATTTAGACACATTTAAAGGCAAACCCCAGATTTTACCCATCACTACACCCCATGGATCCAGCAGCGAGTCTGGTACCCAGTGTTTAATTATAATGCTTATGATGCCTGACAGGTTATAAATTTTTACGGAGCAGACAAATGAGTGTTCAAAAATCACTTTATCTACTTTTTCTTTAAATGGATGTGTGCTCTGTTTAACAGATTATGTTAATAAATAGAGACTTAGGGAGAAAGGTTCTCCCTGAGCAGGGGAGAAGGAGGGACAAGATGCGATACTGAAAGGAGAAGAAACTTCCTGTTTATGGAACAGGAGACCATAGCTTCTGCTGGTTGGGTATCTTTCGTCGCATCTCTCTGACTCTGGGGACCTCATGTAAGAGGGGTCCCAGGGTTTCCTGGCGCTTTCCTGGTGGCTCAGACAGTAATGAATCTGCCTGCAATGTGGGAGACCCAGATTTGGTCCCTGGGTTGGGAAGATCCCCTGGAGAAGGGCATGGCAACCCACTCCAGGATTCTAGAGCCCGGAGAATCCCGTGGACAGAGGAGCCTGGTGGGGTACAGTCCAAGGGGTCACCAAGAGTCAGACACGACTGAGCTGGTCACCAGGCACTTCACCAGGGCTTCCTAAGTAGCTCGGTGGTGGAGATGCCCCTCAGTCCCCGGTCCAGGAAGATCCACGTGCAGAGGGGCAGCTAAGCCGTGCACCGCACCTCCTGAGCTGTGCTCTAGAGCCCGCGCTCCGCAGCAAGAGAGGCTGCCGCCGAGAGAAGCCCGGAGACCGGAGGGCAGCCGCTGCTCGCGCGACTAGAGGAGGAATTCGGTGCAGCAACAGAGACCCAGCCCGGCCAATCAAGGAAAAAAATGTCAACTTAAATAAGACAGGGGCCGCTGCAAACCGCTGTGTCTTTCGGGAGGCGATGAGGACGGTGAAGGCGCTGGAGCATCTGTGGTGCGTGCCGAGCTGAGTGAGCGCCAGGGAGGAGGGGGCTCCTGCAGAGGCGGGAGAAGGCTGCCCGGAGCCGCAGACTCCGGAGCCCTGTCCTCAGCACCTTCTGTGTACAGCAGGCACTCTGTTCTGTGATCCTGTCTCCAGATATGTCTTTTTTTAATTTTTAAATTTTTTCCGCATTTATTTTTACTGAAGCGTAGCTGATTCACCAAGTTAGGTTAGTTTCAGGTGTAGAGCAAAGGGATTCCATTATATATTATATAATATATTTATGTATTTTATATATGAAGAAGATATATGTATTCTTTTCAGATTCTTTTCCATAGTAGATTATCACAAGATGATTGTAGATTATTACCAGATTTTGAATGTGGTTCCCGTGCCTCCAAGTGTTTGCTGAATTCAGTGCGGACGCAGCCCTAGATTGCCGGTTATCCTGCTTCTGTGATGCTGAAATGCCCATACATTGCTCACTTGAATGGCTCCTCTTCTCCGCGGCCTAAATTCCAAGCCCATCGGCACAGCGCCCAAGGTCCGCGTCGACCTTGCTCCAGCCCACCTTCCCAGAGCCACCCAGCCCTCTTCACCCTGCTCCGTGTCCGGCGTGCTTTGCAGCGGGCGCCTCTGGTCTGGGAAGATTGTTTCCGTCCTACGTAACGTGCCCCGCCACTTCTCGGCCTGATGGAGTCTGACCCCCCCCCTCCAGGCTCTCTGCTGAGGTCACATCCCTTGCACAGCCTTGCCTCACCTTCCGGAGCAGCTCTGAGCCCTCCTCCACCTGTGTCCCCCGGGAATGCAGGACAGACTGAGAGAATGGCACCGACATATATACATCACTGTGTGGAAAATAGATGGCTGGCGGGAGGCTGCTGTGTAACATGGGGAGCTCAGCTCAGTGCTCTGTGATGACTTGGGGGGATTGGGGGAGGGGAAGGGAGGTAGAGGGAGGGGAGGGAAGGCTCAAGAGGGCGTGGATATAGGCATACATATAGCTGATTCATGGTCTTCTACCGGAAAAGTAACACAGTGTTGTAAAGCAATTATACTCCAATTTTAAAAATATTTTTTAAAACATTTATTTCTTTATTTATTGGGGGGTGGGGGCTTCCTTGGTGGCTCAGATGGTAAAGAATCTGCCTGCAATGCAGGAGACCTGGGTTTGACCCCTGGGTTGGGAAGTTCCCCTGGAGAAGGAAATGGCAACCTACTCCAGTATTCTTGCTTGGAGAATCCCATGGACAGAGGGGCCTGGCGGGCTACAGTCCACGGGGTCGCAAAGAGTCGGACACGGCTGAGACACTAATACTATGCACACTAAAGGTTAAACAATAAAAAAGGACAAATCCTGAAATTTACTCGACTTGCCATCCCATGAGCCTGCAGCATGCCTGGCTGAACAAGTAGGGAGAAGTAGAAGCTGGAGACAATATCCCGTTTAGTGTGAGAGGTGTTTTAATTAGAGACTACGCCCCCAGTGGGCTTTGCTAGGCCTGTGACTCCCACACAGAGGTCTGTAGCAGGGGCTTCCACGTGATGAAGGCGGCTGACCCAGAGGGCCTTTAGGATCTTTATCAACTGGGACTTGAGAGGCAAGGATGCTATGGAGTTTGCAACTGCAGCTCCAGACCTTCAGCCACTTCACTGGAAAGAGACGCATAAAAGTCTTGGACATGCACACACTGCTGTATTTAAAATGGATAACCAACAAGGACCTCCTGCACAGCACAGGGAACTCCACTCAATGTTATGTGGCAGCCTGGATGGGAGGAGAGTTTGGGGGAGAACAGATACAGGTATATGTATGGCTGCTGCTGCTAAGTCGCTTCAGTCGTGTCCGACTCTGTGCGACCCCTTAGACGGCAGCCCACCAGGCTCCCCTGTCCCTGGGACTCTCCAGGCAAGAACACTGGAGCGGGTTGCCATTTCCTTCTCCAGCGCATGAAACTGAAAAGTGAAAGTGAAGTTGCTCAGTCGTGTCTGACTCTTTGCGACCCCATGGACTGCAGCCCACCAGGCTCCTCCATCCATGGGATTCTCCAGGCAAGAGTACTGCAGTGGGTCGCCAGTGCCTTCTCCATATGTATGGCTGAGTCCTTTCATTGTTACCTGAAATGATCACAGTATTGTTTGTGAATCGGCTATACCCCCATACAAAATAAAAAGTTTAAAAAGTCTTGGTCCTGGGACTTTGCAGTCCTACAGTGGTGCTTCACCAAGAAAAGGATGCTTTTTCACCTGTGGGAAATGAAATAAATATGAAAGTTTTAGCTGTTGAGCAAAAAAAGGATTACCTAGCTGTGAATACCACCCGGAATGTCTAAGACCTTTCTGCAAATAGATGCAAAGTAATACCTACATATATATAATGTTTTTGTTTTTTCTTACCGTACATTCTCATAACTGAAAGAGGTAAAAAAAAAAGAGGAAGGCAAAACATGGCCTTCCAGATGTGTCAGAGTTGTAATAAGTCATGTTTAAACTTTACCCAAAGTGAAATAAAGTGTCAACAGAAACTGCCCAAACTCTCTGATCAGGTCAGGCAAACAACCAATCGAAAAAAAAATCAATCAAATGTGAAGGGTGGCTAAAAGGGGTGAGAACGCTTACCTCTGTGATTCCCATAGGAGCCAGGGCCGTTGAACATGTTTTCTGCCAGCGGCTGCTGCTCCTCCTCGTAGCTACAGGCTAGCCAGAAGGACGCCAGAGGCTGCTGTCTTGTCCTGGATTGGGCATGAGCAGGCTAAGAACTCGGCAGCACTGGCTGAAGATGCAGGAAAAAGGCTGGTGATGGTGGGCTGGAAAGAGACGGAGGGACTCAGCCCCAGGCCAGAGCTTTGGGCAGGGAGGTAGCCAAAGCTGCAAAGATGGATGGAAAGTCAGATCTAGATCTGGAAGACCGCACAGACTCAAGGAGACTGGCTCACGTGGGTGGGAGAGCTGAGCAAAAGTCTCTAAGTGAACTGCTGAATTCTGCTAATGACAGTATTATAACGGGAAGAATAGGTGTTCAGAGATATGCATGAAAAGCATATGGTCAACAAGCTATTTCCATGAAATATTTTGACTACCTGATAAAGTAATTAGGCTCATTGTAAAAATAGGGGGAAACCTTGGAAAGTGTAAAAAGGAAAACAAATATCACTCATGAACCTATTAGCCATTTAGAATATTGTTGACTTTCAGATATACATATGGATACATGAATATTGGGCTTCCCTAGCGGCTAAACGGTAAAGAATCAACCTGCAGTGCAGAAGTCACAGAAGATGCGGGTTCAGTCCCTGGATCAGGAAGATCCCCTGGAGGAGGGCACGGCAACACCCTCCAGTATTCTTGCCTGGGGAATCCCTCAGGCAGAGGAGCCTGGTGGGTTACAGTCCATGAGTCCAAGAGTCAGACACAACTGAAGCAAGTTAGCAAGTACGCACACAACGTTTGTCACACAATCTTTCTTCCAAGGAGCTTGTGTCTTTTAATTTCATGACTGCAGTCATCATCCTCAGTGATTTTGAAGCCCAAGAAAATAAAATGTCACTGCTTAGGGGGAAAATGCATTAAAGTTAGAGAAGAAGAAAAGTAGGTGAAACCAGAGAGTTGGAAAGGGTAACATTCTGAATGTTTATCAGTATTATATTTGAAACTTTACATGGATCATCCCTTTTCATCCTCACGAAATCTACAGGCTTGGGACAAGGACGCTCATTGTAGCTTGTTTATAATAGTGAAAAATTGAAAACAGCCTTCTTGTGTAATCCTGAGAGAAACATTATGCTGCGCCCACGAGGTGCTTTACCACCAAACCCTTAAAACTGTTTATAAAAAATTCTGTACTGACAGAAGACAGTGCTCAGAGCATGATGTTAGGAGAAGTATACAGAATTGTATGCAATAAAATCACCAAAGCTCATCTATTGTCCTTGTTTACGCGTATGCATGTGATACAGTTACATACTCATGCATCCATGGGTATATCTAAAAGTTA
Source organism: Oreotragus oreotragus (assembly GCA_006410675.1). NCBI lineage: Eukaryota > Metazoa > Chordata > Mammalia > Artiodactyla > Bovidae > Oreotragus > Oreotragus oreotragus. Next base: position 64,513 of record SJYX01022823.1, on the reverse strand, counting down.
GCAGTGTTATAAACGGGCAGTGAGATCATGCTGCTGCTGCTGCTGCGTCACTTCAGTCGTGTCCGACTCCGTGTGACACCATAGACGGCATCCCACCAGGCTCCCCCATCCCTGGGATTCTCCAGGCAAGAACACTGGAGTGGGTTGCCATTTCCTTCTCCAATGCATGAAAGAGAAAAGTGAAAGTGAAGTCGCTCAGTCTGTCCGACTGTTAGCGACCCCATGGACTGCAGCCCGCCAGGCTACTCCGTCCATTGGATTTTCCAGGCAAGAGTACTGGAGTGGGGTGCCATTGCCTTCCCCGAGTGAGATCATGAGTGATGTTTATTTTCTTCTTCACACTTTCCAAAGTTTCCCCCGATTTTTATAATGAGCATACCTACTTTAACTATTAGACAGTCAAAATATTACATGGAAACAGCTTATTTGCCATATACTTAAAAAACAGTTTTATGTATGTATTTATTATGACCTCACAGATAGACAATCCATGGAATTTTCCAGGTCAGAACACTGGAGGGGGTAGCCTTTCCCTTCTCCAGGGGATCGTCCCAACCCAGGAATCGAACCCAGATCTCCCGCATTGCGGACAGATTCTTTACCAGCTGAGCCACAAGGGAAGCGCAGGAATACCGGAGTGGGCATCCCTTCTCCAGCGGATCTGCCCGACCCAGGAATCGAACCAGGGTCTCCTGCACTGCACTGCAGGCNTGTATGTATTTATTATGACCTCACAGATATACAATCCTTGGAATTTTCCAGGTCAGAACACTGGAGGGGGTAGCCTTTCCCTTCTCCAGCAGATCTGCCCGACCCAGGAATCGAACCAGGGTCTCCTGCACTGCACTGCAGGTGGATTCCTTACCAACTGAGCTTACCAGGGAGGCCCTTAATACTTGTATGTACTGGTTTGTTCCCTTCAGGCTCTGCGCGGCCTGCCTGGCTGCACCCAGGCGTTCTCCAGTCGCGCTGAGCAGGGGCTGCCCTCGAGGCGCTGGGGCGCCGGCTTCTCTCGGTGCAGAGCGGGGCCGCAGGGGCACACGGGCTTCGGGGGCTGCAGAACTTGGGCTCCGCGGTTGCAGCACGCGGACTCAGCAGTCGCGACTCCGGGGCTGGAGAGCAGAGGCTCGGCGGCTGTGATGAGGCTTAGCTGCTCCGCAGCTTGTGATCTTCCCGGGTCAGGGATCCAGCCGAGTCTCCTGCGTCGGCCGCCAGAGTCTTTCCCGCAGAGCCACGGGCGAGGCCCGCGCCGTGTGCTTTCCGCGCAAAAGTCTGACGCCTCTGCCAGGCCAGCCTGAGGAGGTCAGCCCTGGGTGTTCTTTGGAGGGAACGATGCTGAAGCTGAAACTCCAGTCCTTTGGCCACCTCATGCGAAGAGTTGACTCATTGGGAAAGACTCTGATGCTGGGAGGGATTGGGGGCAGGAGAGGAAGGGGCCGACAGAGGATGAGATGGCTGGATGGCATCACGGACTCGATGGACGTGAGTCTGGGTGAACTCCGGGAGATGGTGATGGACAGGGAGGCCTGGCGTGCTGCGATCATGGGGTCGCAAAGAGTCGGACGCGACTGAGCCACTGAACTGAAAGTATCGTCACCAAAGGAATTCAAGGACAGATTCGTTTCTTTAACAAGGACAAATTACAGACAATTGGAAAGTATCTAAAATACATCAGAAGCTGCTCTGTGGCTGTCTGTCTCGGAAACATACTTTCGGTGTTCTCACAACAAGCAAGCAGTGTGACTCCAACACCAGCAAAGAGATATTCAATGTATTTTTAGTCCGAAAAGTGTATGACCTGCTGAAAATATTTCAGGGGTGTCTTAGGAAACTATTAGAACCATATTTGTGTTACTCCCAAATAAAAAAAAATGGTAAGTTTTCATTAACCATATAGTCTATTAACCAAAGTCCTAACATGACAATCCTAAGAGAATCTTAACATTTTTTTTGGTAGGGTTGATTTTGTTTGTTTGTTTACTTTTTACAGTGTTGTGTTGGTTTCTGCCATACAACAAATCAAATCAGCCATAATTAAACATATATCCCCTCCCCCTTGAGTCTCCTGCCCCTCCCCCGTCCCACCGCTCCAGGTCATCAGGGAGAAAGGAGCTAAGCTCCCTGTGCCACATGGCAGCTTCTCACCACCTATGCATTTCACACATGGTCGTGTGTATATACTGATGCCACTCTCTCCATCCGTCCCACCCTCTCCCTCCCCCACTGTGTCTGCAAGTCCATTCTCTACATCCGCATCTCCACTTCTTCCCTGCAAATGGGGGCCACCTTTCTAGAGTCCGTATATATGTGTTAATATACAGTACTTGTTTTTCTCTTTCTGGCTTACTTCACTCTGTGTATCGGGCTCTGGGTGCATCCATCTCACTAAAACTGACTTAGATCCACTCTTTTTAATGACTTAAGTAATATTTCACTGCGTATATGTACCACATCTTAACACATGGTAGGCAGGGAAAACTGACGGAGCAGAGCTTTTGAAGGGTGGTTTTCTTTGTCTAAAATGAATTATAAAAGATGAGGGGAGGTCTAGGGAGATGAAAACAGATTATGGTTCATCACTGAGAATGCCGGCCCTCGTCTTTTTCTTAGAGAATAGTTGGGGTGGGAGAGGGGAGACAGGCTCCTGGACCTCATTAGACTTTTCATCCCCTAATCAGAAAGGTGCTACCTTCCTCCCTTCTGCTGGGCTCAAAGCCAGAAAGCAATTCACCTTATCTATAGCCTGAGATTCTGTATCAAAGAGAGCTCAGAGATTGCTAATAAGACTCCAGGAAGGCAAATCACATTTGATTCCAGGAAACTCAACTGGTTTTCAGCTTAGCAGCTTTACATCATGGACATTCCAAGTCAGTCCAAAAGAGATATCCTTTCCAAGATATTCAAGGGTTTAGAGTTAGACCAATGTGATGTCATCTCGAGGACTCCATTCTGTTAAGTATCCTGGTGTGTTTTCAGGGAAGTTTATGTAATAAGTTGCTCAGAACATGAGCATCAGTAAAGTAGCTATTAAGAGTTGTTGTAGTTGTTATGGGCTTTTCTGATACCTCAGTTGGTAAAGAATCCACCTGCAGTGCAGGAGACTCCAGTTCGATTCCTGGGTCAGGGAGATCTGCTGGAGAAGGGATAGGCTGCCCACTCCTGTATTCTTGGGCTTCCCCTGTGGCTCAGATGGTAAAGAATCCGCCTGCAATGTGGGAGACCTGGGTTAGTCCCTGGGTTGGGACGATCCCTTGGAGAAGGGAAAGGCAACCCACCCAGTGTTCTGGCCTGGAGAATCCTGGGGACTGTATAGCCCATGGGGTCGCAGAGTCGGACACGACTGAGCGACTTTCACTCCCACTTCCCGTTCAAGAGTTGTTACTGTTGTTTAGGCGCTCAGTCATGCACAACTCTTTGGCGCCCCCATGGACGGTAGCCCTCCAGGCTCCTCTGTCCTTGGGCTTTCTCAGGCAAGAATACTGGGGCGGGTTGCCATTTCCTTCTTCTCCGTGGGATCTTCCCGACCCAAGGATCGAACCCACCTCTCCTGCAGTGCAGGCAGATTCTTTCCCGCTGAGCCACCAGGGAAGCCCGGCTGTTTAGAGTAGGTGACTGCACGTATACAACGGTTTGAAGAGAAGTGAAAGAGGCCCGTAGCCAAAAACACTTTCTTCCTTCTGACATTATCACACCTAGGGCTCCCCTATCGGAAAAGGGTACCAAGGTGTATTTTGTCTTCAAGAATTCCATTCCAAAGGCTAACAGAGCTGCTAGTGAGAGCAGGGTGAGTTGCTGACATTCGACCACGAGATAACCAGCTTGATTGTGTTCTCCCATAGAGGTAAGGATCTACCTTAGCCAGCATACTGCTCAGAGGTGGGGGAGAAGTGTCCAGAAGAAAAGAGAGCAAGGGGGTTGGGATCAACATATGCACACGGCTTTGTAGGAAATAGATGACCAACAAGGACCTAAGGTATAGAACAGGGAACTCTACTCGGGACTGCGTAACAACCTCTAAGGGAAAAGAATCTAAGAACACACTTGCGTTATGTACACACTAAACCCAGGGGCCATCCGAGGAGAGACCATGAGAGTGTGCCGTTTTCAGCCCTGCTGCTCGGAGTCTGTATGCGCTTCCCTCCGTCACGTGTGCTCTTCAGGGCCTTTTTTCTTTCCTTTTTTTTTGGTTTTGGTTTTTTTTAACTGAAGCATAATTGACTTGCAATAGTGAGTTGGAGACAGTCATGAACTATGTAAAAGCACGTCAGGACTGGAATCCAGCCTAGGGGTCAGTGGGCTCCTCACAGCTTCAGATGGACTGATGGGGTTCACAGAGATATAGGGGGAAACAAGTAGCAGAGCAAACAGGAGACTCTAACTAATTACAGTCAACCCTGCTTCACTGGTTCTAGCTCCTTGAAGTACAACAACAATACTCTCAAAAAAAATTTTTTTTAATATTTTCTTTTCGGGAAAAAAAAAAAAGCACATATTCCATAGATCATTTTTTGAAACACCAGGCACTTAGAATGGCAAGCCTTCTGCCACTCTAAACGCCCCAGAGACTGGGGGCGTAGGCGAGGTGACTGGTTGCTGGTCTGTGAGCCGTCCCTGCTCCCCGCTTTCTGGACCTTCCCCCTCCCCACACGCCCCCACCCCCCCACTGCTGTCATCGCTGCCAAATTCCTCTCATTCTTCATCAGGGCTCTGACCTCCTCCAGCCAAACAAGCAGGGCCCATTCTGGGAGTGCAGACACCGGGCAGCGGGGTGACGAGGAGGAAGCGATCGAAGCCGTAGGCCTTTCCCACACTGACCAGTGTTTGCACACCGGGGCTCAAGGTTGGTCAGGTAGAAGCCAGAGGTTCTGGGGAGGCGGGGGGCTGGAAGAAAGCTGCTCCTGTGCCTTCAGTCACATGGCCGTTTCCTGGAAACAGCGGACTCCAGCCGCCAGGTTCCTTGGAGGACCCACGCCTCACGCTCCATCTCTCCTATCAAGATGCTGCGGGTCCCTCCTTCTCTCTCACGCATGACAACGACGCCAACAGTCCCCACAGGCCCTCTCTGCCTTGGAAACCACGAGGAAATATGAATTGGTCCTTGAAAAACAGGCCGATGCCCAGGGTCCTGGGTCCTGCCCTTCATAAGCAAACTGGGACTATTCGTGAAGCTGTCTGCTCTCAATTAACCAAGAACTGACTCTCCCCACGGTGTTGAAATCTGTGTTTGCCTTTTCCTTCGGTTGCTGTCCGGGATTGTGATGATGACTGCTGTTATCAGAGGAGAAGAGAAGAGGACAGAGGAAAAAAGAGAGGGGAAAACCGGGGTCACTCAGGCTGCTTCCTAAGTAGGACGTGCGGGCAGAGAAGGAGGGTGAAACTTCTGCCCTATGAAGACCCTAAGCTTCTCTGCTCTGCTTCCCGATTTCTCATGTGCACCAGGCTGCTCTATCCCTCTGGGCTTGTGATCATGTTGCTTCCTCTCCACCCCCCTGCCCCCTTGATGCCCACGGAGCTCCCATCCTTATATCAGCACTTAGAGATGCGTCTCCCTGATGCATCCTGGTTACGTCACCAGTCCCTCAACTTTGCTTCCACTCGGCCAGAAATTTTTTTGGAAGTGGTTCTAACGCTCTACAGCACCCACATATTAATACCTGAGTCCCCTGGAGGCAGATTCTCCTTTACCGGGTTCATCTTTGTATCCTCAGACCCTACATGGTGGGTAGCATAGAGTAGACACTCCCTAACCATCTCACGAGCACATGCATCTGTAGATTTATATTATTAAGAGCCTCTCTGTCCTTACAGTTCCAGAAACTGGAGCCATAAATGGGTGTGAGCATTTCTCTAGACCAATACGCAGATGGCGCTACATGGAAGTGATACTGGAGAGGTCCTTCAGACATTCTGTCAGCTTTATGTTATGTTACGTTCAGTCGCTCAGTCCTGTCTTGACTCTGCGACCTCGTGAACTGCAGCGCTCCAGGCTTCCCTGCCCTTTACAGTCTCCCAGAGTTTGCACAGACTCATGTCCACTGAGTCGGTGATGCCATCCAGCCATCTCATCCTCGATTGCCCCTTCTTCTCCCGCCTTCAATCTTCCCCAGCATCAGGGTCTTTTCCAGTGAGCAGGCTCTTCGCATTAGGCGGCCAGAGTACTGGAGTTTCAGCTTCAGCATCTGTCCTTCCGATGAATATTCAGGGTTGATTTCCTTTAGGATGGACTGGTTGGATCTCCTTGCAGTCCAAGGGACTTTCTCCAGCACCTCGGTTTGAAAGCATCAATTCTGCAGGGCTCAGCCTTCTTTACGGTCCAACTCTCACATGGCTACATGACTCCTGGATAAACCATAGATCTCCCCAGCTCATTCCCAGCCGCAGGTTAGCCCAGCTGCTATCCAGTCTCTGGTGCCCGCGTGGTTGGACAAGGGGCACTGGATCCACCACCCGCGGCTCTGGCTGCTGCAGTCTCCTTCTTCCCACACCTCCTCTGCTCTCTCTGCTCCAGGCAACAGAACCGTACAAACAAGAGAGAGGGCCTAGGAAATCTAAAGTCCCAGTGACTCCCATGTCTGCCTGACCTGAAGACTTCATATAAAATCAGCCACTTCCTGATACCAAACGTCCCTTCAGGTGACTGGGGCACCCTCTGGTAATCTGAATGTGCCCTACATACCTGGATGAGGGAGTAAGCTATTGTTTCTCGGCTCTAAAACTCCTGTGCATCATTTATGATGCTGAGGTGTGTGTGTGTGTGCTTAGTCATCTCTGCCTCTCTGTGACCCCATGGACTGTAGACCACCAGGCTCCTCTGTCCATGAAATTTTCCAGGCAAGAATATGGGAATGGGCTGCCATTTCCTACTCCAGGGGCTCTTCCTGAACCAGAGATCTAACTCTTGTCTTTGGCAACTCCTGCGTCAGCAAGCAGATTCTTTACCACTGTGCCACCTAGGAAGCCCATATGATGCGAAGGTGTGTGCATGCCAGGTTGCTCCAGGCATGCCTGACTCTTGGCTGTCCTGTGGACCGTGCCCCACAAGACTCCTCTGTCCATGGGATTCTTCAGGGAAGAATACTGGAATGGGTTGCCATGTCCTTCTCCAGGGGGTCCCAATTCAGGGATCAAACCTGCACCTCCTGCATTGCAGGTGATCTTTACGGACTGAGACACCAGGGAAGCCCAGAAACAGAAACAAAGAATCTCAGCTCCTTGCTTTGTCCTAGAAATGCAATGAGACGTACAGGGAGTCTATATGAAAGAGCTTCGGTGTCTGTTAGAAAGGCACCATCGTCTTACAAAATGACGGAAATCTGCATGGAGGCTTTGCGTGCTGACAGGCTCTGAAGACACTTCCTAGTTCTGACCTCAGAAGGCTCTGCAAGACAACTCCTCCCACCTCCATCAGCCATAGAGCGAGTCATCCAGGTCCCCTGCTTTGTGAAAGACTCCCCTTGAAGGAAAGAGGGTGCAATCCCCTCCTCCTTTAGTGGTAAGATAACAATCACCTGTTTCCAAAATGAGACACATTCTGAATGTTGCAATGCCACGTTGACCCTTCTGTGTACTGAGAGGAGTAGAAATTGGAGGATGTGGGTTTTGAGGCAAGATAGGAAGCAGAAGGGGATGAAGACCGTATTTCTTCCACGCTTACAGTCATGCCACGGTGTTCCATTCCTGTCAAGAATGGTGAGATCTGGAAGAAACTTGAGGGATTAGTGGGAAGTGAGCGTGGGGGAAAGAGGTGGTACCATCAGTTGCCCAAAAATTGGCCCAGCCATATTTCCTCATTGTTCTGCCAACTGGTTTTGCAATAAATTGGAGGGAATTTGGCAAGATATTCAACCAGAGCATATTGGGACCAAAATAAACAGCCATGAAGAAGTTGGCAGCTTCTCATTGGATGTTTCAGAAGTGAGACACTGAGCTGTGGGTTACTTCTTATAAGTTTGTGCCTACTCAGTCACACAGTGGTGTCCAGCTCTCTGTAACCCCATGGACGGCAGCCCGCCAGGGTCCTCTGTCCATGGGATTTCCCAGGCAAGAATACTGGAGTGGGTTGCCGTTTCCTCCTCCAGGGGATCTTCCTGATCCAGGGATGGAACCCACGTCTCCTGCACCTACTACATTGGCAGGTGGGTTCCTTACCGCTGTGCCACCTGCAAAGCCTCTTCTAAGTTTACCTAATGAAAATTAAAATTAGGTCACCAATGACAAATTTCTCTCCTAACATTTGAGAAACAAACAGTAAATAGGAAATACTTTCAGGAAACGCGCAAAGAATTAGAGAAAAAGTTAGAATTAGATCAAATATTTAAGATAAGTAAGCTATAGTCAGCACATTGAACTAAAGAACTTCAGTCCAGAAGCTCCACATACAGAAATTATTCAGGCTTTCTAATAACTGGGGGATTTTTTTTTCTAGAAAAAGATGTCCCTGAGATCTATCCATTGCTAGATTTTCTTGAATGAATGTCTATGAATGAGCAGAGGTTCTTAACAATGTGTGTACCATGAACTCTTGGAAATTTATTGAAGACTTTTTTCTAAGAATTGTATGTTTAAAGGCATAGCTTGAAATATACACTGTTATAAAAAAAATAAATTATGTTGAAATGCAGTTATCCAAATATTTGGAAAGCAAAGTTGTGATATATGATATACACGCTTCTTTCTTAACAAGATAAACGGGATCTGACTCTGGGACGATTAATGGTTCCTTGTTAACATGAACCATGCCCTGACTAAAAATTCCCATTGTTCTCTTTTGTACACTATATGCTAAGTCATTAGCATCATATTTATGCACAAGAGGAAATGTTTTTTTGTTGTTTAGTCTCTCAGTCGTGTCTGACTCTTTGTGACCCCATGGACGGTAGCCCACCAGGTTTCTCTGTCCACGGGATTCTCCAGGCAAGAATACTGGAGTGGGTTGCCATCTCCTTCTTCAAGGGATCTTCCCAACCCAGGGATAGAAACTTCGTCTCCTGCATTGGCAGGAAGTAGATGGCACACTTAAAAAAGAACAATGTTAGAAGGCTTTGTCTACACGGCAACATTTACAAAGGTGTGGTTATAGGAGACTCACCGGAGACAGTGCAGAGACCCAGGGTTTGAATTTCTAGACCTCAAATGATGAGGAGACGCAGCAGCCACCTGATCTTTAAGGGACACTTTGAGTTGACTAGATTTAGAGGGCCCCTGATTGTCCATTGGGAAAAACGTCCATCCCAAGATGGGGACCCCTCCTTTCTCGTGGAGGGTGTCAGTGGAGCAAAAACTCAGACTTCCCTCTCTTCCCTTTTCCCAGTCTCCTACCAAGTCTCTCCATGGGCTGAATCCAACCAGAAGCCAGGGGGCAAAGGAATCCATTGATATCCTCCCAAGAACATGGAGGACAAGGGGGGAAAGTGACCTGAAGTGACGCACCGAAGAAGGCACACAGTATGAAAGACAGGTCACGCTCTGGCTCCAAACGTTCCTCCTCTCCTCACCTCTCAGGCACAGATCCCCTCCCTGATGCAAAGCTCCCCAGACTCGCCAAGTGCTTTGAGTTGCAAATAGTTTAGGTCAGTCCAGAGCAGTGTGCCTTTAGCTCTTTCTCTAGATGAGTTCCTGGCTGAGTGCTAACTTCAGGATCCAGATAAAAGGTCACCTTCTCTTGGAAACCTTCTCCAACATTCCAAGGCGACGCTGCCTCTGTGTTTCCCAGAATATTGCATCACTTCAGCATTTCCCAAAGTGCTTCCCTGAGAATGCGAGTCCTGGAAGGTGTGTTTTTAGGTGAAACGTGAAATACCAGTTTACAGGGTATTGGTGTTCCATGGAATATAGTCATGGGGGGATGGGACTTTATTACAACACTTGATCCAAATTCCTTTAGACTCAAGACAGAAAATGCTCAGAAGAAGGGGACAAATTGAGGTGGAGAGTGATCCAGACAGCAGTAAGAGTGAGAATTCACTTTCAAAATAAAAATATGTTAGTTACAAATGCTGGATCAATAGGCAAAGAACACATTTTTGCCTCGAAACCCTAATCCTGTCCTCTGAGGACAGATGCCAAGGAATATATATATTTGAAACAAAAAAATGCCCGTCACATGGAACTTTAATCAGAGCAGGACGCTTAGGTGAACTCGTCTCTAAGGAGTGGAGAAGCTCCAGACCAGATGGGGCAGAGACAGGAAGCCGCAGCCCCAAGGACACAAGCCTGTCAGTCACATGAGCTATTAGATGGTGACGTTTTAGTTTTATAATAATTGTTTTCGGAGACTCAACCAATCATGTTGTTCATATATTTTTTATTAATTTTTATTACTTTACAGTGTTGCGTTAACTTCTACTGTAGAGCAGAACAAATCGGCCGTGCACATGCATACATCTCCTCCCTTTGGGGCTTCCTTCCCATTCAGGCCGCCACAGTGCACTGAGTAGAGCCCCATGACTAGCCGGCATGCTCTCATTACTTACTTTGTGCATGGCATCGACAGTGTGTATGTGTCAATGTTTCTGAAGTACAGTTGATTTACAAGCTTCTGCTAAATTCTTCTGTGCCACAAAACAACTCCGTTTTATATACATGTATATACATATGTATGATTTTTCATATGCTTTTCCAGTATGGTTTATCACAAGATATTGAATATAGTTCCCTGTGCTCTACAGGAGGGCCTTGTTGTTTATTATTCATGTATTTTTAAATTTTCCTTCTGAGAAAAATTTTCTTTAAAAAATAGTGATACGTTTGACACTTTTTAGGCTGTCTTGGTTTTGAAGAAAGATGTAAAAAAGGCTCCTCAGACTCCCCAACTCCCCCAAGGAAGAGGGAACGTCATCACTATGGACTGTGACCACCCCAGGGCCCCCCCGGGAGAGAAGCAGAACGGGAGCCGTAGAAAGTAGGAGGCGCTTGATTTTGCCATCTCCTCCCCATAGACTCGTCTCCATCACAGGCTTCTTAGTTTCTGGTCCCTAGTCCATTGACAGGGGGTTTGTCTGTGATGGTTCCTAACTCTCTGGTATTGCTGCTCAATAGAGATGCCAACCCCAGGGCGTCCCCGGTGGTCTAGCGGTAAAGAACCCGCCTGCCAGTGCAGGAAACATCAGAGATTCGGGTTCGATCCTGGGCCAGGAAGCTCCCCTGGAGGAGGGCATGGCAACCCACTCCAGTGCTCTTGCCTGGAGAATCCCCGTGGACAGAGGAGCCTGGCGGCTACAGTCCATCGGGGCTGCAGGGAAGGACATAAATGAAGCAACGCCACACACACCCGGGCAGGAGACACGAGTTCGATCCCTGGTCTGGGACGATCGCACGTGCCGTGCAGCTACTGGGTCTGCGTGCCACAAGTACTGAGCTTGCGCTCCAGGGCCCAAGGGCCCCAACTAGCGAGGCCCACGAGCCCCCGAGGGCGGCCCCTACTCACTGCCACGAGACGGAAGCCCGCACAGCAACAACGACTCGACGCAGCGAAAAACAAACAAATAAACAAATACTAGAATTTGTAGGAAAGAGAGATGCCAGCCCCAAGGCCGCAAGTGGCACCTGAGCCCCCCGGGGCCCTTCTGGACACTATTTTTCATGCACATCCTTGTCCTTGAGGAATCACTCAGTGAGAGCTGGATGGACCGGGAATGTCTGTGATAAGCTGTGGATGTTTGCGCTAGTGCCTTCAGCAGACAGCATGGGGACTCCGGGCTTTCACGGCTGCATGATCAGGGGAGGGTTTGAAATCGGGGGACATCTTCAGGAAGTGTGTTCCTGTAGCAACCCGGAAGCAGGACGCGCTGACCCGTCACACGCACTTAGGATCTCCACCAGTGGCTGCTCTGGTGCTGGCACGGTCCTGAGAGGGACCCGTGTGACCCCCTCACTAAACTACAAAAGTAAATCTCTTCCAAGTGCAGTTCCTTCCATTCGGCCCTTAGGGCCCGAGCCGTCCAGATGGCCGGGCTAGTTGAAATGAAAACCATTTTTCTTGTGACCAGCTCATGGTTTCAAGCGGAGCAGACGCAGCAGACTTGACCTCTTTCCTACTCAAGCTCTTAAAGAGGCCAGAGATCCTCAGAGGGCTGGGCGTGTGTGCATTTCCCTGGGAAGAAGAGGGGATGAGCCAGAGGTAACGTGCATTAGTGAGGTCTCTGGGTGCATTAGGAGCTGGGACCGTTCCGCTCCTGTGAGCAGGTTCTGACTTCTCTGCGCCTGGAATTTTCTATCTGTAAAGCACGCTTGGCAAAGGTGACACCTGAGCTGGGAGGTGATGTGGCCAATGAGGATGAGCCTTGCTCTCCCCCTGGTCAAAGTTTTTACCCTAGTTGGTCCCAGCGCCCCTTGCCTTCCTCCCCTGTCCATTACGCACCCCCACCTTATACACAGCAGTGTGTGTGTGTGTGTGTGTGCATGCGAGCTCCGTTGTGTCCAGCTCTTTGCGACCCCATGGACTGTAGCCTGCCAGGCTCCTCTGTGCATCGGATTTCCCAGGCAAGAATACTGCAGTAAGTTGTCATTTCCTCCTCCAAGGGATCTTCCTGACCCAGGGATCGAACCCATGTCTCTTGCGTCTCCTGCATTGGCAGGCAGATTCTTACCACTGTGCCACTTGCGAAGCCCTCACACATAGCAAAATTTTGAAGTCACTCAGTTTTTGTCCGACTCTGCGACCCCATGAACTGCATGGCCTCCCAGGCTCCTATGTCCATCGGATTTTCCAGGCAAGGGCACCAGAGTGCGTTGCCGTTTCCTTCTCCAGGGGAATCTTCCTGACCCAGGGATCGAACCCAGGTTTCCCTCATTGCAGGCAGATGCTTTACTAACTAACTAAATGTTAGTTAGTATTAGTTAGATGCTTTACTTTACAAACTATCGGAGCAAAGAGCTATACAAATCCCAGCTCGGGGCTATCTGAGATCCTTCATCATTTTTTGTTTATAAAACATGCTAAAACAATCAATGCCTGGAAAGTCCAGTATACCAACCTCAAGAAAGGGTCGTGTTTGCGTGGGCACACACGTGAGTGTACACGTGCTTCCCAAACTGTTTTCTTCTTAAGTGAGGGCTACTAGAGCTACAAAAAGTGCCGTCAGGACTTCTGTGGTAGTTCCGGGGATAAGAGTCTGCCGGCCGGGACAGGAGACACAGGGCCCATCCCTGGTCTGGGAGGACTGCGCGCGACCAGCTAAGCCGGTGCACCGCAGCTACTGAGCCTGTGCTCCCGAGCCCATGAGCTCCAGCGAGAGGAGCCACCGCAGGAGAAGCTTGTGCCCGCAACTAGAGCGCAGCGCCCACGGGCTGCCACGGGAGAAGGCATCGCACAGCCAGGAAGACCCAGGGAAACCGAAAATAAAGCTCTTTTAAATCGGGTTTCCCTTGTAGCTCAGCTGGTAAAGAATCTGCCTACAGTTCAGGAGACCCAGGTTCGATCCCTGGGTCAGGAAGATCCCCTGGAGAAAGAAATGACAGCCCACTCCAGGATCCTTGTCTGGAAAATCTCATGGACAGAGGAGCCCGGTGGGCTGCAGTCTATGGGGTCACAAAGCATTGGCCATGACTGAGCGACTAAGACACACAAAAAGTGCAATAAGTTTTCTGTCCACTACTTCACCTTTCACCCGTGGCCCAAAAAAAGATAGGAAGACTAAATCTCACCCATGTTCATTTTCCTTCTTACTTAATAGGGTACCATGTATCAATGGATGGGTTTTGGCTCAAGGAACAAAACTCCTCATTAAAAGCAGTTTAAATGGTAAGGGCACATCAGAAGGTAACGGGGCAAGGTGTCTCCAGAAGGGGTTAAGTCAGCCGCTCAATAACTGGTCTCTTTCAGAGTGTTTTGGTTTTCCCTAATAATTGCAACTGATAGCAGCTTCAAGCATTACTTAAAAAAAAAAAAACCACAATATTTTTTATTATTGATTTATTTATTTGGTCAAGACTTACACGACAACCTTTGAAGCAAAAAGAATGAATCTTTTGATGAATCTTTTCGTACAGTATTTTCCCAGAACCTGCAGCAGATTGTCGTTACCTTTCATATGTCGAGTTTAGAATGCCTGCCTCTAAGTCAATCATTAGCATAGGGAAATTTAAGAATCTCATGACTGGTTAAGATCCACGAAGTTGTCTCCCTTATCATCCTCCTAGTCCACCCTCCCCGGCACATGGTTTCCCTAAACTTCAGCCAAATCGGGGTCCTATTGGGAAGATACAGCCGGAGGTGGCTACTGAGCCGTTGTGGTAACCAACAGATGCCTAAACACAATCTTTCTTTCATTGCTCAAATCTATTTGGACACAAACCATAGAAACTTTCATAACTGAATCACAGATTCACAGATGCCATAGTTGTCTGTGTTTGGAACAGAAGTCAATTATCTACATGACAGGTGTACAGAAATCTTTTATTATAACTGCACACCACATAGCTCAGTGGTAAAGAATCTGCCTGCCAAAGCAGGAGATGCAAGAGAAGCAGGTTCCACCCCTGGGTCAGGAAGATCCCCTGGAGAAGGAAACGGCAACTCCTTCCAATATTTTTCTTTGGGAAATTCCATGGACAGAGAAGCCTGGTGGGCTACAGGCCATGGGGGGGTCACGAAAGCGTCTGACTCCACTGAGCATGCACGCATGCAGTTAGTATCTCAACCTTCCTTCCTCCGAACGTATCCATCCAGCAGCTTGTTCCAAGGTGACCTGCTCAAGGAGGTGTGTGAGTTTCCCCTTAAAGATGAAATAAAACGATAGTGTATGTTCATGGCAGGTGATGACTTTGTTCTGCAGTGGGACAGCTGATGACACTTCGTTCCTGAAAGGGACAACTCTCCCAGAAGCTTGGAGACATCTCAGCGGGGGAGGCAGGGAGCTCTACTGGGAATGGAAGATCGGACCAGGTGACGACCTCCCACCCAGCTGAGGCTTCCAGCCAGTGCCAGTCTGGAGGATGGAGGTCCGGTCACCAGGCGGCCCTGGGAGCATGCTCTCTCCACGTTTCAAATAGCCCAGTGATCCGGCCCCGGAACCTGAAATGCGAAGGCTCAGAGTTAAACCCAGACTCTGCAATTCCCTCTTCCCCACAGGCCAAACAAGGACTAATTTTAAACAAGCCACCATGACCGAGCCCGGGGAAGGGCCCGGTTCGCGCAGCGATTTGAGCGGCGCCGCTGCGCGCCCCACCCGGACTGTTTACTTCTGCGGAACCTCTCGGGGACGGAACACCGGGCTGGGGCTTGGGACGTGTCCATCCTTCCCTGAAATTCCCTCTTCAGGTTAAGATTAGGAAATCCTTCCCCACACCGGTCCCCACCGAGCCAGAAGCTCCTGCCTGCCTCCCTTCTGATTGTTTTCATTAAAAACTCACGTCTGGATTCCTATAATAGACTAGCCCAAAAAAGAGTCCTGCTAAAAACTGTCGACATAGGTGTTGAAGTCATGGGTTTTTATGTCAGTCAGTGCTCCAGAGAAACAGACGAAATAGGACATTATATATACATGCGTGTGTATTTATGTATATAAAATCCATATTTATTATAGGTTATTGTATAGAAGGTAATCTATAATGTGTAAATATATGTGTTGTATATATTTATTATTATATGTATTATATATTATTATATGCATTATATATTATATTCCTTATTTATGTTTACATATTTCTATACATACTTAATGTATATTTTTTATATATATCTATGTTCAGTTCAGTCGCTCAGGGTCCGACTCTTTGAATCTCAGCACGCAGGGCCTCCCTGTCCAGCACCAACTCCCGGAGTCTACCCAAACCCATGTCCATCGAGTTGGTGATGCCATCCAACCATCTCATCCTTTTGATATCCTCCCAAGAACATGGAGGACAAGGGGGGAAAGTGACCTGAAGTGACGCACCGAAGAAGGCAACACAGTATTAAAGACAGGTCACGCTCTGGCTCTGAACGTTCCTCCTCTCCTCACCTCTCGCGCACAGATCCCCTCCCTGACGCACATCCAAAGCTCCCCAGACTCGCCAAGCACTTTGACTTGTCCATAGTTTAGGTCAGTCCAGAGCAGTGTGCCTTTAGCCTCTTTCTCTAGATGAGTTCCTGGCTGAGTGCTAACTTCAGGATCCAGATAAAAGGTCACCTTCTCTTGGAAACCTTCTCCAACATTCCAAGGCAACGCTGCCTCTGGGTTTCCCAGAATATTGCATCACTTCAGCATTTCCCAAAGTGCTTCCCTGAGAATGCGAGTCCTGGAAGGTGTGTTTTTAGGTGAAACGTGAAATACCAGTTTACAGGGTATTGGTGTTCCATGGAATATAGTCACGGGGGGATGGTACTTTATTACAACACTTGATCCAAATTCCTTTAGACTCAAGACAGAAAATGCTCAAAAAAAGGGGACAAATTGAGGTGGAGAGTGATCCAGACAGCAGTAAGAGTGAGAATTCACTTTCAAAATAAAAATATGTTAGTTACAAATGCTGGATCAATAGGCAAAGAACACATTTTTGCCTCAAAACCCTAATCCTGTCCTCTGAGGACAGATGCCAAGGAATATATATATTTGAAACAAAAAAATGCCCGTCACATGGAACTTTAATCAGAGCAGGACGCTTAGGTGAACTCGTCTCTAAGGAGTGGAGAAGCCCCAGACCAGATGGGGCAGAGACAGGAAGCCGCATACCCAAGGACACAAGCCTGTCAGTCACATGAGCTATTAGATGGTGACGTTTTAGTTTTCTAATAATTATTTTCAGAGACTCAACCAATCATGTTGTTCATATATTTTTTATTAATTTTTATTACTTTACAGTGTTGCGTTAACTTCTACTGTAGAGCAGAACAAATCGGCCGTGCACATGCATACGTCTCCTCCCTTTGGGGCTTCCTTCCCATTCAGGCCGCCACAGTGCACTGAGTAGAGCCCCATGACTAGCCGGCATGCTCTCATTACTTACTTTATGCATGGCATCGACAGTGTGTATGTGTCAATGTTTCTGAAGTACAGTTGATTTACAAGCTTCTGCTAAATTCTTCTGTGCCACAAAACGACTGCGTTTTATATACATGTATATACATATGTATGATTTTTCATATGCTTTTCCAGTATGGTTTATCACAAGATATTGAATATAGTTCCCTGTGCTCTACAGGAGGGCCTTGTTGTTTATTATTCATGTATTTTTAAATTTTCCTTCTGAGAAAAATTTTCTTTAAAAAATAGTGAGACGTTTGACACTTTTTAGGCTGTCTTGGTTTTGAAGAAAGATGTAAAAAAGGCTCCTCAGACTCCCCAACTCCCCCAAGGAAGAGGGAACTTCATCACTATGGACTGTGACCACCCCAGGGGCCCCCCGGGAGAGAAGCAGAACGGGAGCCGTAGAAAGTAGGAGGCGCTTGATTTTGCCATCTCCTCCCCATAGACTCGTCTCCATCACAGGCTTCTTAGTTTCTGGTCCCTAGTCCATTGACAGGGGGTTTGTCTGTGATGGTTCCTAACTCTCTGGTATTGCTGCTCAATAGAGATGCCAACCCCAGGGCGTCCCCGGTGGTCTAGCGGTAAAGAACCCGCCTGCCAGTGCAGGAAACATCAGAGATTCGGGTTCGATCCTGGGCCAGGAAGCTCCCCTGGAGGAGGGCATGGCAACCCACTCCAGTGCTCTTGCCTGGAGAATCCCCGTGGACAGAGGAGCCTGGCGGCTACAGTCCATCGGGGCTGCAGGGAAGGACATAAATGAAGCAACGCCACACACACCCGGGCAGGAGACACGAGTTCGATCCCTGGTCTGGGACAATCGCACGTGCCGTGCAGCTACTGGGTCTGCGTGCCACAAGTACTGAGCTTGCGCTCCAGGGCCCAAGGGCCCCAACTAGCGAGGCCCACGAGCCCCCGAGGGCGGCCCCTACTCACTGCCACGAGACGGAAGCCCGCACAGCAACAACGACTCGACGCAGCGAAAAACAAACAAATAAACAAATACTAGAATTTGTAGGAAAGAGAGATGCCAGCCCCAAGGCCGCAAGTGGCACCTGAGCCCCCCGGGGCCCTTCTGGACACTATTTTTCATGCACATCCTTGTCCTTGAGGAATCACTCAGTGAGAGCTGGATGGACCGGGAATGTCTGTGATAAGCTGTGGATGTTTGCGCTAGTGCCTTCAGCAGACAGCATGGGGACTCCGGGCTTTCACGGCTGCATGATCAGGGGAGGGTTTGAAATCGGGGGACATCTTCAGGAAGTGTGTTCCTGTAGCAACCCGGAAGCAGGACGCGCTGACCTGTCACACGCACTTAGGATCTCCACCAGTGGCTGCTCTGGTGCTGGCACGGTCCTGAGAGGGACCCGTGTGACCCCCTCGCTAAACTACAAAAGTAAATCTCTTCCAAGTGCAGTTCCTTCCATTCGGCCTTTAGGGCCCGAGCCGTCCAGATGGCCGGGCTAGTTGAAATGAAAACCATTTTTCTTGTGACCAGCTCATGGTTTCAAGCGGAGCAGACGCAGCAGACTTGACCTCTTTCCTACTCAAGCTCTTAAAGAGGCCAGAGATCCTCAGAGGGCTGGGCGTGTGTGCATTTCCCTGGGAAGAAGAGGGGATGAGCCAGAGGTAACGTGCATTAGTGAGGTCTCTGGGTGCATTAGGAGCTGGGACCGTTCCGCTCCTGTGAGCAGGTTCTGACTTCTCTGCGCCTGGAATTTTCTATCTGTAAAGCACGCTTGGCAAAGGTGACACCTGAGCTGGGAGGTGATGTGGCCAATGAGGATGAGCCTTGCTCTCCCCCTGGTCAAAGTTTTTACCCTAGTTGGTCCCAGCGCCCCTTGCCTTCCTCCCCTGTCCATTACGCACCCCCACCTTATACACAGCAGTGTGTGTGTGTGTGTGTGTGCATGCGAGCTCCGTTGTGTCCAGCTCTTTGCGACCCCATGGACTGTAGCCTGCCAGGCTCCTCTGTGCATCGGATTTCCCAGGCAAGAATACTGCAGTAAGTTGTCATTTCCTCCTCCAAGGGATCTTCCTGACCCAGGGATCGAACCCATGTCTCTTGCGTCTCCTGCATTGGCAGGCAGATTCTTACCACTGTGCCACTTGCGAAGCCCTCACACATAGCAAAATTTTGAAGTCACTCAGTTTTTGTCCGACTCTGCGACCCCATGAACTGCATGGCCTCCCAGGCTCCTATGTCCATCGGATTTTCCAGGCAAGGGCACCAGAGTGCGTTGCCGTTTCCTTCTCCAGGGGAATCTTCCTGACCCAGGGATCGAACCCAGGTTTCCCTCATTGCAGGCAGATGCTTTACTAACTAACTAAATGTTAGTTAGTATTAGTTAGATGCTTTACTTTACAAACTATCAGAGCAAAGAGCTATACAAAGAGCTATACAAATCCCAGCTCGGGGCTATCTGAGATCCTTCATCATTTTTTGTTTATAAAACATGCTAAAACAATCAATGCCTGGAAAGTCCAGTATACCAACCTCAAGAAAGGGTCGTGTTTGCGTGGGCACACACGTGAGTGTACACGTGCTTCCCAAACTGTTTTCTTCTTAAGTGAGGGCTACTAGAGCTACAAAAAGTGCCATCAGGACTTCTGTGGTAGTTCCGGGGATAAGAGTCTGCCGGCCGGGACAGGAGACACAGGGCCCATCCCTGGTCTGGGAGGACTGCGCGCGACCAGCTAAGCCGGTGCACCGCAGCTACTGAGCCTGTGCTCCCGAGCCCATGAGCTCCAGCGAGAGGAGCCACCGCAGGAGAAGCTTGTGCCCGCAACTAGAGCGCAGTGCCCACGGGCTGCCACGGGAGAAGGCATCGCACAGCCAGGAAGACCCAGGGAAACCGAAAATAAAGCTCTTTTAAATCGGGTTTCCCTTGTAGCTCAGCTGGTAAAGAATCTGCCTACAGTTCAGGAGACCCAGGTTCGATCCCTGGGTCAGGAAGATCCCCTGGAGAAAGAAATGACAGCCCACTCCAGGATCCTTGTCTGGAAAATCTCATGGACAGAGGAGCCCGGTGGGCTGCAGTCTATGGGGTCACAAAGCATTGGCCATGACTGAGCGACTAAGACACACAAAAAGTGCAATAAGTTTTCTGTCCACTACTTCACCTTTCACCCGTGGCCCAAAAAAAGATAGGAAGACTAAATCTCACCCATGTTCATTTTCCTTCTTACTTAATAGGGTACCATGTATCAATGGATGGGTTTTGGCTCAAGGAACAAAACTCCTCATTAAAAGCAGTTTAAATGGTAAGGGCACATCAGAAGGTAACGGGGCAAGGTGTCTCCAGAAGGGGTTAAGTCAGCCGCTCAATAACTGGTCTCTTTCAGAGTGTTTTGGTTTTCCCTAATAATTGCAACTGATAGCAGCTTCAAGCATTACTTAAAAAAAAAAAAACCACAATATTTTTTATTATTGATTTATTTATTTGGTCAAGACTTACACGACAACCTTTGAAGCAAAAAGAATGAATCTTTTGATGAATCTTTTCGTACAGTATTTTCCCAGAACCTGCAGCAGATTGTCGTTACCTTTCATATGTCGAGTTTAGAATGCCTGCCTCTAAGTCAATCATTAGCATAGGGAAATTTAAGAATCTCATGACTGGTTAAGATCCACGAAGTTGTCTCCCTTATCATCCTCCTAGTCCACCCTCCCCGGCACATGGTTTCCCTAAACTTCAGCCAAATCGGGGTCCTATTGGGAAGATACAGCCGGAGGTGGCTACTGAGCCGTTGTGGTAACCAACAGATGCCTAAACACAATCTTTCTTTCATTGCTCAAATCTATTTGGACACAAACCATAGAAACTTTCATAACTGAATCACAGATTCACAGATGCCATAGTTGTCTGTGTTTGGAACAGAAGTCAATTATCTACATGACAGGTGTACAGAAATCTTTTATTATAACTGCACACCACATAGCTCAGTGGTAAAGAATCTGCCTGCCAAAGCAGGAGATGCAAGAGAAGCAGGTTCCACCCCTGGGTCAGGAAGATCCCCTGGAGAAGGAAACGGCAACTCCTTCCAATATTTTTCTTTGGGAAATTCCATGGACAGAGAAGCCTGGTGGGCTACAGGCCATGGGGGGGTCACGAAAGCGTCTGACTCCACTGAGCATGCACGCATGCAGTTAGTATCTCAACCTTCCTTCCTCCGAACGTATCCATCCAGCAGCTTGTTCCAAGGTGACCTGCTCAAGGAGGTGTGTGAGTTTCCCCTTAAAGATGAAATAAAACGATAGTGTATGTTCATGGCAGGTGATGACTTTGTTCTGCAGTGGGACAGCTGATGACACTTCGTTCCTGAAAGGGACAACTCTCCCAGAAGCTTGGAGACATCTCAGCGGGGGAGGCAGGGAGCTCTACTGGGAATGGAAGATCGGACCAGGTGACGACCTCCCACCCAGCTGAGGCTTCCAGCCAGTGCCAGTCTGGAGGATGGAGGTCCGGTCACCAGGCGGCCCTGGGAGCATGCTCTCTCCACGTTTCAAATAGCCCAGTGATCCGGCCCCGGAACCTGAAATGCGAAGGCTCAGAGTTAAACCCAGACTCTGCAATTCCCTCTTCCCCACAGGCCAAACAAGGACTAATTTTAAACAAGCCACCATGACCGAGCCCGGGGAAGGGCCCGGTCCGCGCAGCGATTTGAGCGGCGCCGCTGCGCGCCCCACCCGGACTGTTGACTTCTGCGGAACCTCTCGGGGACGGAACACCGGCCTGGGGCTTGGGACGTGTCCATCCTTCCCTGAAATTCCCTCTTCAGGTTAAGATTAGGAAATCCTTCCCCACACCGGTCCCCACCGAGCCAGAAGCTCCTGCCTGCCTCCCTTCTGATTGTTTTCATTAAAAACTCACGTCTGGATTCCTATAATAGACTAGCCCAAAAAAGAGTCCTGCTAAAAACTGTCGACATAGGTGTTGAAGTCATGGGTTTTTATGTCAGTCAGTGCTCCAGAGAAACAGACGAAATAGGACATTATATATACATGCGTGTGTATTTATGTATATAAAGTCCATATTTATTATAGGTTATTGTATAGAAGGTAATCTATAATGTGTAAATATATGTGTTGTATATATTTATTATTATATGTATTATATATTATTATATGCATTATATATTATATTCCTTATTTATGTTTACATATTTCTATACATACTTAATGTATATTTTTTATATATATCTATGTTCAGTTCAGTCGCTCAGGGTCCGACTCTTTGAATCTCAGCACGCAGGGCCTCCCTGTCCAGCACCAACTCCCGGAGTCTACCCAAACCCATGTCCATCGAGTTGGTGATGCCATCCAACCATCTCATCCTCTGTCGTCCCCTTCTCCTCCTGCCCCCAATCCCTCCCAGCATCAGGGTCTTTTCCAATGAGTCAACACTTCGCATGAGGTGGCCAAAGTACTGGAGTTTCAGCTTCAACATCAGTCCTTCCAATGAACACCCAGGATTTATCTCCTTTATAATGGATTGGTTGGATCTCCTTGCAGTCCAAGGGACTCTCAAGAGCCTTCTCCAACACCACAGCTCAAAAGCATCAATTCTTCGGCGCTCAGCTTTCTTCACCATCCAACTCTCACATCCATACATGACTACTGGAAAAACCATAGCCTTGACTAGACGGACCTTTGTTGGCAAAGTAATGTCTCTGCTTTTTAATATGCTATCTAGGTTGGTCATAACTTTCCTTCCAAGGAGTAAGTGTCTTTTAATTTCATGGCTGCAGTCACCATCTGCAGTGATTTTGGAGCCCCCAAAAATAAAGTCTGACACTGTTTCCACTGTTTCCCCATCTATTTCCCATGAAGTAATGGGACCAGATGCCATGATCTTCGTTTTCTGAATGTTGAGCTTTAATCCAACTTTATATATTTAAATGTATGTTTTATGTATTATATATAAGGGATATTCAGGTGGCTCAGTGCTAAAGAATCTGCCTGCCAATGCAGGAGGCACAGGTTTGTTCCCTGGGTCAGGAAGATCCCCTGGAGAAGGAAATGGCAACCCACTCCAGTATTCTTGCCTGGAGAATCCCATGGACGGAGGAGCCTGGCGGGCTACAGTCCATGGGGTAACAGAGAGTCGGACACGACCGAACAACAACATTATATATAAATGCATAGTTTTAAAGATCTATAATTCTGCATACATGTGGGTTTCCCTTTGATCTCAGCTGGGAAAGAATCCACCTGCAATGCAGGAGACCTGGGTTTGATCCCTGGCTTGGGAAGATCCCCTGGAGAAGGTAAAGGCTATCCACTCCAGTATTCTGGCCTGGAGAATTCCATGGACTGATTTATAAATCCCATGGATGGAGGAGCCTGGTAGGATACAGTCCACGGGGTCACAAAGAATCAGACACGAGTGAGCAATTTCACTTTACTTCATATACACATATGTGTGTATATACATATATATGTGTGTGTGTATGAGCCATAAGAGATGTGGGTTCCATCCCTGGGTCAGGGAGATCCTCTGGAGTAGGAAATGGCAGCCCACTCCAATATTCTCGCCTGGAAGATCCCATGGACAAAGGAGCCTGGCTGGCTACAGTCCACAGGGTCGCAAAGAGCTGGACATGACTGAAGTGACTTAGCATATACATACACACACACACACATATATATATATATATAGTCATTCAGTTGTGTCTGACTCTTTGTGACCCTATGGACATACAATCCATGGAGTTCTCCAGGCCAGAATCCTGGAATGGGTAGCCTTTCTCTTCTCCAGGGTACCTTCCCAATGCGGGGATCAAACCCAGGTCTCCCTCATTGCAGATGATTCTTTACCAGCTGAGCCACAAGGGAAGCGCAAATACATATACAGAAATATGTATTTGTATACATTTACTGATATATATTGGAGTAGGAAGTGGCAACCCACTCTAGTGTTCTTGTGTGGAGAATTCCATGGACAGAGGAGCCTGGCGGGCTACAGTCCATGGGGTCACAGAGAGTTGGATACAACTGAGCACTTCATATAAAAAAATGAAGACATTTGTTTCAGGGATTAGCTCATGTAATTGCAAAGACTAGAAAGCCCGGAATCCATAGGGCAAGGCAGCAAACTAGAAGGTCGGGTGTGGATGAATTCTGCGCTCTAGATGCAGACTTTCCTCTTTTCTGGGAGACAGTTTTCGCTCCGAAGTCCCCTTTGACGACCTGAATGAGATCCACCCACATTACTGAGGTAATCTCCCTTACTTAAAGCCAGCAGTTCGTGAATGTTAAACACACCTACACGATACCTCCTCAGCAATATTTAGATGAGCGTCTGATTAAACAGCTAAGGTGCTGCAGCTTCGCCAAGCCCACACGTAGAACTAACCGTCACATCTTCTGGCGGCTTTGCGGGCTGCTGAACCTCTGTGAAGTTGTTGTATCGTAAGAAGCTTTGGAGATGTTCAGACCTCTTAGCTATGGAAAGATAAAGATTGCGTGGACCTGGGATTCACAGCTGCAAATTTGCCCCCAGGCAGCGCCACCCCACTGAAGATGCCCCTGACACTGGGGGTCTCCATGTCTCAGTCGAGTCGTGATGGAGTAGCTCTCAAGCTGCCTGCTTAGTATGTGTTAGGCAGTTTGCTAAGTAGCTCAACAGCATCGTTTGGCTAAAGTTATTCCACTGAAATGAATCCTCACATTTTCCTTTGCAGATGAGGAAAACCCCAAAGCTCAGAGAGGCTCAGATACTTGTCTGAGGCCACACAGTGCTTTCAGCAGAGGGTCGAGATGTGAACTGCACTCTTCTGACACCTGCTCCATGCATGTCCGTGGGGCAGGACCTAAGACCAGAACTGGATGGACGGGGGGTTTCTTCTTTCTTCCTTCCAGTCTGTCTTTCCCTGCTTTCTTCCAGCTTCCTACAAATTGTCCATTCCAGGCACAGCCCTCTTGGCAGTTTGCAGTTGTCAGGGACGGTGGGAAATCAAGGGAGGGGTTAGCAAAGCTGAGGTGCTGAGAGTTTTCAACTAGCAACAATCCGGGGAGGGCAGGAAGAGACGCTCTGAGAGGTAAAGCATGTTTTTGCAAAAATTCAAAATCTGGCTCTGAACAGAGTTAAAATATTACCTCCGACCAAAGACGTCCCGGGAGTCTCTACCTTCCTTCAGTCACGCTTGCCCAGGTCACATTTGTTTACAGTCGCTTCGCAATGTTGCATTAGTGTCTCCTGTACAGGAAAATGAACCGGCCATACCTATATACCCCTCCCCTGTGGCTCTCCTTCCCATTCAGGTCCCCACAGAGCGCTGAGTGGAGCTCCCTGGGCCATATGGCACGCTCCCATTCGTTACCTGTCTTACACACAGCTTCAGTAGCGTCTGTGTGTCAGGCCCAGTCTCCCAGATCCTCCCCGCCTTCTTTCCCTCCTTGTGGCACATATATCTTGCTGTGGTTTAGTCATGAAGTCATTTCTGACTCTTTCGTGACCTCATGGACTGTAGCCTGCCAGGCTCCTCTTGTTCATAGCGTTTTTGCAGGTAAGAATACCGGAATGGGTTGTCATTTCCTTCTCCAGGGGACCTCCCCAACTCAGGAATTGAACCCACACCTCCTACACTGACAGGCACATTCTTTACTGCTAAGCCACCAGGGATGCCCTGATATACATATACAGTGCCAGATTACTCAGCCATAAAAAAGGAATGAAATTGGGTCATTTGTAGAGAAGCAGATGGGCCTAGAGAGTAGAAAACAAGTGTCATAAATTAACGTATCTACGTGGAATCTAGAAAAATGATACAAAGAAAGTGAAAGGATTAGTTGCTCAGTCCTGCCGCCTCTGTCCCCATGGACTGTAGCCCGTCAGGCTCCTCCGTCCATGGGATTCTCCAGCAAGAAGACAGAAGTGGGTCTCCACTCCCTCCTCCAGGGGATCTTCCCAACCCAAAGACTGAACCCAGGTTTCCCACATTGCAGGCAGATTCTTTACTGTCTGAGCCACCAGGGAAGTCCCAATAGGTGATCCTATTTGCAAAGCAGAAATGGAGACAGAAGTGTAGCGCACAGGTCACATTTTTTATATCAGCTTCCTCCTCGTCCCAGGCCAGAAGGTGCTGAAAGATACTGCCCAAGTCAGTCTCTGTCCGCAAGCAAAGGCAGTCATCCCGCTCAAGGTATTCATGGAGGAAGAGGCCAGGCCTTGCCTAACCTATTCTCCTGCCCAATAAACTACATTTAAGGTTGTCTTTGCAGCTTCTGTCCTCACCCAGCCGAGCATTGCTATCTCCTGCGATGTTCAAAATCAGAGACCCGAAACCACGGCCTCTGGGAGAGACAAATGGAAACAGAGCCTGCAGCGATCAACCAAGAACGGTTTCATTTCACACGCAACAGGCAGTTTCTGCCACAGCTTTTTCCTTCGAGTGAATCAACACCAGTGAAAACTGGCCGATGTTCTGGCTCACCAGAGACTGCAGAACAAAGCTGCGAAACGGAGCCTGCCCGATTCTAACTCAGTTCAGAAGGACAAACGGGGAGTCACTCAGCAGACCCCAAACCCCTGGTCAGAAAATGATGTCCATGGAGCCAACCGTTTTATGAACCACCAACCCAACCCTGTTGCTAGGCAAGGAGATTAAAACAGTTAGTTCACCAGCCTTGCTGTGGTGAGTGACATTTTCGTCAGTCCATCATTGACCCTATGGAACTTCTGTGTTTTCATGTAAAGTCAAAGGTGCAGTCGGAAGAATTTATTTTACAAAATGACTTCAGCACTTCCACCATGTGAGGCGTGTATCTGTCTCTCTCCTTCACATCACTCAAGCTCCTGCTCAAATGCCACTTTCTCAGAGAGAGAATCCCTGGTCACCCTCTCGACATGACACCCTCTACCACCCAACACTGGGATTTCCTGGTGGCTCAGCAGAAAATAATCTGCCTGCAATGCAAGAGTCACAGGAGACACAGGTTCCATCCCTGGATCAGGAAGATGCCCTGGAGGGGGGCATGGCAACCCACTCTAGTATTCTTGCCTGGAGAATCCCATGAACAGAGGAGCCTGGTGGACTACAGTCCATAGGTTGCAAAGAGTCAGACACAACTGAAGGGACTTAGTGCGCACACACGCACACACGCCACCTAACACACCACACCTGCTGGATCTAGATTTTAATTCCTGGCATCATATCGATTATATATATCTGTTTCTTTATGAAACCTATCTGCCCTGCTAGAATGTACGCTCTGTGAGCACTGAGTCATTGAATAATGTAATCATAACTCTGTTTTCAGCATCTAGAACAATATTCAGCACATGAGAGATACAAGGGGCTGGATAAATACCTGTTGAATGAATCGATCAGTGGATCAATCACTTAAGAGACCTTGCTGAGGTTTCCCTGGTGGTCCAGTGGCTAAGAGTCCACCTGCCAATGCAGAGAACGCAGGTTCAGTACCTGGTCCAGGAAGGTCCCACGTGCCCTAAGGCATCTGAGCCCATGTGCCACAGCCACTGAAGTCTGTTCTCGAAGCCTGCAGACCACAACAGACCCCACAACTAGACAATCCTCACGGCAACCAAGACCCAGCACCGCCAACACACAGCTTTTCAATTCAGTACATTTTAGAAAAGGCCATTCTGAGAACGAGCAGTCTTGGAGCTTGGTATTTGAAATTCTCTCGTTGGACAGCTACCCTGAAAATTCTTGACGTTTGCTGACTCCTAGTTTCAGATTCCATGGGCTATGATTAGGCTGAAGCTTGAGAGTCTCTGATTTACCTGGTAGGAAAACCAGCCGAGAACTTTTCTATGAGTCACATGGACAGAATTGCCTTTGAAGAAGTATTCAGTTGAAATCTAGACACCAATAGCTGAGAATCAGATCACCCCGGCAGGTCCGCCTCCTAGATCTGGCATTTCCCAGACGAGTCATCTTGGGATATTTATTTTAGCATCTCCGTGTTTTTGGTTTCCTTGTATGTAAAATAGGAATGATGATACTGCATAGGGTTTTGTGCAGAGAAAAATAAGCAAGTACATGTAAGTTATATTTCCTACACAGAGGGAACACTCAACAGGGACTAATCAACATTCATTTTGTTATTTGAAAAGTTAATAAAAAGCAGTGTCATTTAGACCCAGAGCTTGGGTGAGGCTGTGGAGCACCAGGGACACGGAATGTTAAGGAGGTGCCACTGTCGGGCGCCAGCCGGGCACCTCTTCTTAGTCCTGGATCTGCAGGAAACGGACAAGCAAGAAATAAAACTAGTGTGAGAAGAACGTTAGATGCCGTTTGTCTCATGGTGTTATGATGCTTTATGATGGACTTCCCTGATAGCTCGGCTGGTAAAGAATCTGCCTGCAATGCGGGAGACCCCGGTTCGATTCCTGGGTTGGGAAGATCCACTGGAGAAGGGATAGGCTACCCCCTCCAGTATTCTTGGGCTTCCCTTGTGGGTCAGCTGGTAAAGAATCCGCCTGCAATGTGGAAGATCTGGGTTCGATCCCTGAGTTAGGAAGATCCCCTGGAGAAGGGAAAGGATACCCACCCACTCCAGTATTCTGGCCTGGAGAAGCCCATGGACTGTATACTCCATGGAGTTGCAGAGTTGGACACGACTGAGCAACATTCACTTTCATGATGATGCTTACAGAACATGTATAACCCTCAAAGGAAATGCCATGCAGGAGAAGAACAAAATCCAGACAGCAGCAGGACCAAGACTCGCGTTTTAGCAAATGCAGAGCTTCCCTGAGGTCGCTGGACAAAATCCCCATTGACAATGAGACCATTGGTTCTCAAGCTAATCTCCAAACTTCCTTGAGTTCCCATGGGCTTCTACCTGGTGTATCTATAGGCTTGCCCATACACATTTGGCAAGGAGGCCTTTATTTTTGATTTTTTGGTTGGAGCATAGTTGCTTTACTGTTGCTCTTATAGTCACTTTATAGCTGGCCCATTGCGTTGGTTTCTGCTGTACAACAAGGTGAATCAGCCATGAAGTGAAGTGACTCAGTCGTGTTCGACCCTTTGCAACCTCAGGGACTGTAGGCTGCCAGGCCCCTCCATCCATGGGACTTTTCCAGGCAAGAGTCCCGGAGTGGGCTGCCACTTCCTTCTCCAGTCAGCCATAGGTATACATGTATCCCCTCCCTCTTGAACCTGCTTCCCAGTGCCCCTATCGCACCCCTCTAGGTCATCACAGAGCACCGAGCTCAGCTCCCTGTGTTATACAGCAGCTTCCCGCCAGCCATCTATTTTACAAACAGTATTGCATAAGCCAATGCTACTCAAAGAAAGGTCTTTTAGAGATACCTGTAAAGATCACACGTTACCATGAGAACAAAATGCACTGGCAAACGGCATGCCATTGACTGGCACTCCAACACTGAGGGCAAGATGAGAACTGTATGAGGGGTGGTTTCAGGAGGAGCCCTGCGTCGTCAAATGTCCAAGCTGCCTGTCACCATACGATGTAGGTCCTGCCACGCTGTGTGGGCAAACCAACCCACCTCTCTAACCACATCTGATCACGCCAGGGAGTGGTTGATAAGTCAAAGGTAGCCACATAAGGCCTGGGCGTGAAGTCTAAATGTCTCTGGAGGACACTGTATTCCAGTTCTGCCCCAAGAGATCATCTAAGTGGGATGATGGCATATTAGCCCATTCAAATCCTTTCTTTCAGGAAGTATGACTATTAGACAAACTAAGAAAAGACTAGTCTCCTAAGTACAGTTCTCTAGGAGAGTGCGTACGCCTCACGGTGCTGGGTCCACTAAGATTCAGGCAGACACCATGATGGAAGACAGACTACCTTTTTCCTGCGATTGATCCCCCTTCCTGGGGGTAACCACTGGGGCTCTCCCATAGCTGGGCACAGAACCTGACGCATAATCGCCAAGTGTTTTCATAAATTTTAGTAACGATACAGCAATCCAAGGGAAGGACAAAAAAGGCTGAAACAGCAAGAATAAAAATGTCTGTCTGCCCTCATGTCCTCCCAAACAGGTGACTGGTTTTTAAGACTTTGATGTAAGGATATCGTCCATGATATTCACAGTGCCTCCACATTCTCAATTGTTTCTCCATTGGGTTTGTAAGAGAATTGGAGCTCAGAGTAAATTTGTTGCTACAAAACTGAAACTCCATAGGTTTGCTTAACCATACTGCATTCCTCTTTCCCTAAGTTAACCGTAAATTTTGCACAGGTAAGATTTAGATCTTGAAATAAATCCAAACTGAGAAAACAAAAGAGAAATCTGTAATTAGGATCTATCTTTTAGTGAAACTGAATGTTAGTTGCTTCAGTCATGTCCGACTCTTTGTGACCCTGTGGCCTTGGAATTCTCCAGGCACGGATACTGCAGGGGGTTGCCATTCGCTTCTCCGGGGGATCTTCCCAGCTCAGGGATTGAACCCTGGTCTCTTGCATCACAGGCAGATTCTTCACCGACTGAGCCATCAGGGAAGACCCCATCTTTTGGTGACCAGCTTTCAAATATGCCGCTGGGACTGTGAAACCATCTACTGAAATTAAAAGCAACACAGCATATTCTGCCATTTTTATTCCTTCTTCCTCTTCATTTGGGGGGCTTCCCTGGTGGCTCATATGCTAAAGAATCCACTTGCAATGCAGGAGCCCAGGGTTCTATCCCTGGGTTGGGAAAATCCCTTGGAGAAGAGAATGGCAACCCACTCCGGTCTTCTTGCCTGGAGAATTCCATGGACGGAGGAGCCTGATGGGCTGCAGTCCCTGGGGTGAGTGCCTAACACTGTTCACTGTTCCTCTTTGGGCCAGAAGGTGGTGGTGGGTGGTCATGAACTGTCCCCTCAAGCAGGAACATCAAAATAGTCACGCTCAGATTCCAGACGTCCCAGACGCACAGCTGGCAGCGGACTCTGGCGGGAAGGGCGTGAAACACGGCTTAGTCACTGGCCTCCAGCATGTGCTCTGACTTCTGACAGGCCAGCTCGATGGGAGCCGTGAAGTTTCCCAAGCTCTGTGCAGGTGATGAAGGTCCACCCTGCAAAGAACAGTCTTTCACCTTCTGAAGACCTGACCCTGTGAAGCAGCAAGAAAGGGATTTTCTGGCTCCGCTCCCTGGCACAGTTGTGACCCAGGACCGCTTATTCTGACTAGTGAGTCTTCACAACTGAGCCTCTAGAAATTTTTTGTTAACGACCTGAGTGAAACGGACAACTGAATCAGGGAATGCGAAAAGCACACTTCTCCTTCCGCCTCCACCCGGACCTGAAATCTTTCGAGTGGACCAGACAAAGAGGAGCTGGTGAGACTGACCTCAGGGAAGAGCAAAGTCAGGGAGAGAAGCTAGCAGACTCGACAGAGGGTGTTCTGGAGGGCCCGGCGGCTGTATAGCTAAAGAGGGGGGCAGCCGCCTTTTGCAGTTCCAGAAAGTGTGTTGTTCAGCTGCTCAGTCGTGTCTGACTCTGTGACTCCACACGCTGCAACACGCCAGGCCTCCCCGTCCATCACCAACTCCTGGAGCTTGCTCAGACTCATGTCCATTGAGTTGGTGATGCCATCCAACCATCTNAGCCGCCTTTTGCAGTTCCAGAAAGTGTGTTGTTCAGCTGCTCAGTCGTGTCTGACTCTGTGACTCCACACGCTGCAACACGCCAGGCCTCCCCGTCCATCACCAACTCCTGGAGCTTGCTCAGACTCATGTCCATTGAGTTGGTGATGCCATCCAACCATCTCATCCTGTCACCCCCTTCTCTCCCTGCCCTCAATCTTTCCCAGCATCAGGGGCTTTTCCAACAAGTCTTGTTGCTTTTTCCTAAAGCTGCCCTCATTCCTATGTCCAACCCCAGGGAGGCAGGACAGGTATCACTGTTCTCATAACTTCATCGTAATTTTTAAAAATCTTTTGGCCACACTGCTCAGCACGTGGGATCTCAATTCCCCAACCAGGGATCAAACTGCAGCCCCCGCAGTGGAAGCTTGGAGTCTTAACCGCTGGATCTCCAGGGAAGCCCCTCTTCCCATGATGTCAAGTGAGAAAGCAGAGTCCTTTAAGGCAAGCTGCCCGAGCTCCCAGGAGTAAACTGTTCCGCATCCCATCCTCCCGGCCACACGCCCCTGGGCAGCAGCCCCTAAACTCCACATCCTCCGCCCTTCCCAGCGGCGCCACCGAGCTCCTTGCCATGGTTTCGTTTTCCTGCCCCCGACAACGGCCGTCTGTCAGAGGCCCTCGGCGCCTGGAATTCGAAATTGTTTTTCTTCCCTCCCTTGCTCAGGACCAGACTGTTCCTGAGCTCCGGGCTGCATGGCCAGCGCGGGCCTGACGGGCTGGCACGAGGCTTGCGTGGAGGATGAGGGTTTGTTTGTCCAGGATCGCTCGTGAGCGATGGAGTGCTGGCCTTGGCTTCCCCGGGAGAGGGGCAAGGCAGCTAGGCATGTGTTTGCAGGGAAGCAAACCTCAAGAGCAAACAGAAAACACGCTGCACATCCTGTCGGCCAAGCCCAGGGCGCCGCGTCCTGACAGGCGATCCGTTCCGGCTTCCTCGCCGAGACGCGCGCCGTGCAGCGGGGCGCAGACTTGGGCTCCCCACTTCCCAGCAGGGTGGGCCCGCACGGGCGACCTCCTCTCCCCGCCACAGGCCCGCATCTGCAAGCTCCTCGGCGATCTTCCGGTTCCTCCAGCACGCCCGAGTCTTCCCCACCCCGGGGCCTTTGAGTGGACGCCCGGCCTGGCCTGCGGGGCTCCTCCCGCGGCCCCCCGGAACGGCATCTCTAAGGCTGCAGGCATCAGCTTAAACCCGTCTTCTCAAAGAGCCCTTCCCCGGCCATCCTGCGCAGTGAAGGGCGCCCCCCCACCACCCCGCCCCAGTTCTTCTCTATCTCGGCACTCGTTTGCGTTCTTCAGGTATTTGCCCCAATCTCTAACACTCCTTATTTGCTCTTTCTTCCTGTTCAAACGTGAAGGGCCTGGGGAGTTGCTCTCAGCCGGGTCAGTGCAGTACCTGGGGTCCGATGAGGACTCAATCGATATCTGTTTAAATCATAATAAATGTCCTTGCTTTGTCCAGGCTTAATGAGTTCGAGACAAAAATCAATAACAGCCACCAGAAGCCAGAATCTCCGCTCCTGAGGGCCATTTTATCTTCCACTGAGCTCATGCGAATGATAAATATCATTGGCAGAAAGATACGTAGCCCAAAAGGTCAAGGGAACTAATGATTTTAGTGGCAAACAAACAAATAAAGAAATGTGTGTCTTCCATCCGTTGGGCACTATACCGGTTGTGTAACATTCTCCCCCGTGTCAGCTTGAAAACCTTCTCTACTTGCATAAGTACAGAGTGTGTTTATAAAAATATCCTAACTTAATGGTCTGGATGAAGTGATATTATCAGTGATGAGCTAATACACGGAATTTATAATCATATATATGTACTTACAGCTGATTCATGTTATTGTACAGCAAAAATAACACAACATTGTAAAGCAATTCTCTTAAAAAAAAATCCTGTGACAAGCGAAATGAAAAAGAATATTTAAAAAAGAATGTATACATATGTATAGCCAAATCAACTTTGCTGTATAACAGAAATTAACAGCATTGTAAATCAACTATACATCAATAAAATAAATAGGGGAAAAGTTCTATTTATATGGTACAAATTTGTCAAGTGCCTGAGATTATAAATAAATGAATAAAGCAATTCTACACTCAAGAGCTAATAGTCTTGCTCAGAACATAAAATATATACTTATTAAACTGCTCTAGGAGCCTATGAAAAAAGCATAAAATAGTATAATGAAATGATTTTAGATAAATGTTTTGATCTAGAATTCATTAGGAAAAAATCAAAAGAAAAGTTTTGGTTAAAGTCTTGAAGAGAGTGATGGAAAAGAGATTGGGACAGAACAATTATAAAGTTTTAGAACTGGAAGAAGTTTATTATTAAATAGAATCCCTTTATTACAAGTGTGCTTTTGGGGGGAGAAAAATTATCATTTAGTTTCATATACATCCATAGTTGAATTTTAATACAAAAAGAAAACAAATTGAATCTGACAAATGTTTACAAACAAGATACTTCCAAATAGATTTTGCTTATGTTAGCCTGGTGCAGAGTAAATGACAAATTGTACTGTTATATTCAAGGCAACAAAGTCTGTAGTACAGGACCACTTAGCCCAACCCTTAAGCAAGTTTAATTTTTATCTACTAGGAACCATAAACTCATTGTTGATTCCCAGTTGTGTGTGAAGCTGTTTAATAGAGTCTCACATAAAACTTTCTACTGTATTTATTTATTATTGCAAAAAAAAAAAAAAGACACTTTTGTGTCACTGCTCTCGTTTGTCAGCTAATTATTTTTTCTTATAAAATCCAGCCCTGGTTACATGTAATCCATTCTGCATCTTATCATGTGTCCTGCAGGTAAAACTACAAGATGTCTTTGTTCTGTGGAAGGAGCTGCTATGTACGCATGTGCATGGAAGTGTTTAAGTGAAGTACATCTGACTATAACATTGTGTTAATTTAAGAGGCAGAACATGCTGACCTGATACATTTATTTATGATCTGATACATTTAAATTGTAACAGGACTGCCACAGGAGCTACAGTCCTTCTGTCACAGCACATAATTGTCATTTCTTTTTGATGTTGGGAATAATTAAGATCTAGTCTGAAGCCAGTCTGATGCTTATAATACAATGTTGTCATCTACACTCACTATGCCTTGCATCACATCTCCAGGACTTAATTTACCTGCTAGTTACAAATTTGTAACCTTAAAAACCATCTCTCCTGTCACCCCACCTCCCAGGCCTTGGTAAATCACCCCTTTACTCTGTGTTTACAAATTTGGCTTCTTTATTATTTTTCAAAATTATTTAGTTTTAATTGAATGATAACTGCTTTACAATATTGTGTTGGTTTCTGCCATATGTCAACATGAATCAGTCACAGGTATATATATATATATATCCCATCCGTCTTAAACCTGCCTCCCACCTCCCGCCCCATCCCACCCGTCTAGGTTGTCACAGAGGACATAATTTGAGGTCGCTGCATCATACAGCAAATTCCCACTGGCTATCTGTTTTGCATATGGTAACGTATATGTTTCAGTTTGGCTTCTTCGGATTTAACATGTAAGTGATATCAAACAGGATGGGTCCTTCTCTGCCTGGCTTATCTCACTTAGCATAATGTCCTTGAGGTCCAACCATGTAGCCACAGACGGCAGGGTTTTCTTCTTTCTCGTGGCTGAATGACATTCCTCTGTGTGTGTGTGTGTGTGTGTGTGTGTGTGTGTATGTGCTTAGTTGCTCAGTTGCAACCCCATAGACTGTAGCCCGCCAGGCTCCTCCCTCCATGGGATTCTCCAGGCGAGAATACTGGAGTAGGTTGCCGTATCCTTCTCCAGGGCATCTTCCCAACCCAGGAATCAAACCCAGGTCTCCTGCATGGCAGGCAGACTCTTTACTTACTGAGCTACGAGACTGCAGCTCAACTACTAGGGAAGCTCATACATTGTACACACTAATATATGGGTACCATTCCCTTCTCCAGGGGGTCTTCCCGACCCAGGGATTGAACCTGGGTCTCCCCCACTGTAGGCAGGTTCTTTACCATCTGAGCCACCAGGGAAGTATAATCACACTTCTTCACCTGTTCAGGTACTGACTTGATGGGTGACAGGCTCTGAGACTGGTTTCCTGTCTTGGCCATTATGAATAAGGCTACACATGTCCTTTCAATGTCCTGTTTTCATTTCCTTTGGGGGAACCCCTCATTTACAAATGCAGAGCATGAGGTACATGTGATATTTTCCCCACCTGGTCCCTGTAGCAGAGGCGGGTGAGGGAGTGAGGAGCCCAGGTGCCCAGTCTTTCCACTACATCATGCAGGCTGTTTCAGGAGGAGGTGGGGCAGAACCCCAGCCATGGCACCAAGCTGAGTGAGCAGGATGTGGCTGTGGCCATGGCAACAGGACCGGGCTAGGAATGGAGAGACGTGACAGCAAAGGCTTGGAGGTGAACCGTGGTGTGGCAAATGGCTCCTTTCCTCATAGAACATCCTTATTTTGGGCATGTTGACTTGCTAAGTGGCTCCTGAGTCATCCCTCTCGAGGCTAGGAACCAACTCAAATAGACGAGCTCACACATCACGCCTTTCACCTTGGGCACCGTGGGTACCCACCAAATATTTGTTGATTTGCTTTGACTATGATGCTAGAGCTACCAGCGTGCCATGGAGGAGTCTGTGTGCCCCATGACCATAGAGCCTTCTATTTATGTTGGGAAGATTCAGAGCAGGAAAAAAATAAGTCACCTCATTTACAGATAGCAGGCATCACTCCTGTTGAATCAAAGTGCCCTTGTTGACTTGAAAGAACAGCTGAGCTGGAAGAATGTTGCAGAGTGGAAATGTAGCAGGAAGGTGCCCTTTTCACTCTCCCTCTGCTGGTGAGAGCGACACCCAAGCACCATCCCATGGGCGTGGCCCCCTTTCTCCAGCCGAAGGAGGAACCTCCCCAGAGAACGGTGGAGTCAAGCTCTCCTGTTCAACAGCTCCTGTGAAATCTGGGGCATGACGGCCACCTCTTTGAGCCACAGTCCCCTCACTTGCTAACACAGGTGAGGCATGCAGCAGGATGCACAGCAAAGAGCAGGTGTCCAGGAGAGATTGGTGCTTCTTTCCCCACCAATCCAAGTAGTCCAGCAAGGGAGGGTGGGCTGTACAGGGAAAGAGAATAACCTTGTGTGACCTGGTGGAGAGATGATGGAGGGGCGCAGAAGCGGGGATACTGAGGACTTGTCAAATCATGAGGCAAGCCTTGAACCTTCCGGAAAAAAGGAAGGAATAGAGGCAAAGTGTGGGCTCTCTGGTGGCCCAGTGGTCACGAACCCAGCCACCGATGCAGGAGTCCCGGGTTCAATCCCCGGGTCAAGAAGATCCCCTGGAGAAGGGAAGGGCTACCCGCCCCAGGATTCTTGCCTGGGCAATTCCATGGACAGAGGAGCCTGGTGGGCTGTAGCCCACGGGGTCGCAAAAGAGTCGGACGTGACTTAGCAGCTAAGCAACAACAACAAAGAGACACAGTGTGAACCGAAGAGAAAGGTGCAGGAGGCGAGGATCTGAAGTCCGCGTTAGGCACGAGCACCGTGGGCAAGTTTGACTCCCTCTTTGGAACTCAGCTTCTCAAGCTGTTTTTTTTTTTTTTTTTAAAGGAAGCTTTAATGTTGATCTCTGAGGGTCCTTCAAGTTCTGTGGTTCAATGGTTTTAAACACTGAGATGGAAAAAAAAAAAAGCAAGGGCCCAGAGAAGAGAGATCTCCCTGGTTGTCCTTCCTGTCACAGCGTAGAAGCTAAATAAACTAAGAAACACAACAAGGCTCAGTGGGAAAGAATCCTCCTGCCAATGCAGGAGACGTAGGTTCGATCCCTGTTCCGGGAAGATCCCCATGCCCTGGAGCAGCTAAACCTGTGGGCCCAGTTATTGAGCCTGTGTTCTGGAGCCTGTGTTCCACGACAAGAGAAGCAACGAAAAGCCTGCACATCCCGGCTAGAGAGGATCCCCTGCTCGCCGCAGCGAGAGAAAAGCCTCTCCAACGATGAAGACCCAGCACAGCCAAAATAAATAAATAAATAAAATGATATATCAATAAAGGGAACACATCAGTGCCTTATGGACCTCGTGATTCTCAGGATAGTAACCAAGAGATGAAGATGAAATACACTGTTTTCCGCCTAGACAGTCTCCACTTCCCCCTGCATCACAGTTACCTCTGGGGGCAGCTGCAGGGCAGGAGTGCTGAAGGGAACACTCTACTCTGTTTCAAAGGGTGGTACGATTGGTCTAGTAGGTGAGAAAAAAAAAGCCATTTAAACCCTCTGTGTCTTTAACCATCCTTGACTGTAAAGTGAGCCCCGATGCTGAATGTTTTTCTCTTGGCTGTGCTTCCAGGGTGAAGGGAGTCCCGAGAGTGGAGGAGAGATTCGGAGTGGAAGTCTGTCCTTCCACAGGCTATCGCAACTGCATCCTGACCCCTGTTAGCAATGTGGCCTGAGGCTGGCTTTGCGTTGTTTCAGTTCCCTGAAACTCAAACATCCCCAAGATATGCTGGGCACTCTTGAGACGTCAGTCATCCCAGACCAAGAACCTCCCACTTCCCAAGTTGGAAAATCAAAGGGTGTTCTTTGTTCTTTGCCTTGGGGAGGCTGACGCGGCTGTTCCCGTCCAAGTGTCTGGATCTGTAGAAGCTGGGTGCATCAGTTTCCCTGGGCTGCCTAAACGAAGTGCCACAAACTGGGTGGATTAAAACAACAGAAACGTACCATCTCATAGTTCCAGAGGCGAAAAGTCCAAGTTTGTGGTCTCAGGAGGGCCACGGCCCCTCTGAATGCAGCGAGAAAGGCCCGGCCAGTCTACGTCTCCCTGCTCCTGCAGCCTCCCGTGTCCCCTGGCTGACAGACTCCCGGACCCAACCCTCCGCCTTCTCACAGGGCCCTCCCCACCCCCACCCCCCACCCCGTATCTTACTTCCACGTGTGTGCAGATTGTCCCTTTTAAAAAGGATTCCGATCCCATAGGATCTCAGGCCCAACCTCTTCATCATGACCTCGTCTTAACGAATTACATCTCAATGACCCCCTTGCCAAATAAGGTCAGATTCCAGGGTACTAGGGATTTTTAGGAGAACCCAGTTCCGTTCTCACCACTACTAGCCTTCTCTCACTTATGATCAAGAGGTCAAGAAATGAAAGTAGCGTTCCCCAAAGATTAAAGACCATGAACACTGACCCTCTGTCCCCAGTACTCCTGCACAAGAAATGATACATTAAAATGGACACCGATGCAGGCAGTTCCAATAGATAACCGGCCCTAAGCCCTCTCCCTTCAACCAACCCACATCCCCAGCCTCCATGAGCTTCCAGACACTTGTAATACATTTCACTTTCTAAGTAATATACCCCTCAAATGATCCTACGCCAAAGCTGTTCACATCACCCTAAAGAGTCCTGATGTTGAAGTAACCTATTCTATTCAGAGAAGAAGGCCACTTCCCGGAGGAAGTGGCCAGGAAAAGACACGACTGTGAATAAATTGAACCCTGAAACAGTTTCACAGCAGATGGTTACCCGTTTCCCTGAATCCCCACAAAGAAACACTGAAGCTAGAACAACTTCACATGGACACAAAGCACATAAAACAACACTCCTTTTACTTCTGTCTCGGCTTCAGATGCAGAAAGTTGCGGGGGAGGTCATTGAAAAACGCTCCCTTTCTTGGTGTCTCCTCATGTATTCCTTCAGCTTGGCATTATCAGGCTGGTTACCCAAGGACGAATGCAGAACAAGAAGCCGATCGCGTTTCCCAATCTTATTTGCAAACAAGCGTTCATTTCCTGCTTATCAAGGCATCGTGTGGGTACTTTGTCCGTTCAAATCATTGTCTTAAGCCAGTGATGCAAACCAGTAACCAAGGCCGGCCCCAGCCAGAGCCTGGACGCTCAGTGTCATTGAACTCAAGGAGCAGATAATTAGTATTGAAAGGTGTGATTGCAGCCCAGTCAGCCAGGTAATCAGCCCTTGATTTCTCTTCAAGATTCGAGACCAGTTGGAAATCTTAGCCCAAGAGGAGGCTGGAGGGAATTATCCTGGAAGTGTAGTATCCCTTTTCAAATATAAACATGGGACAATTATCTCAGCCAGTTGCTTCCTCCTTGCTAGGCACGCAGCATCCCAGGTGGTGAGCAGAGGGCACTGGGCTCTTCCCAGGCAGGTCTGCCTCCCAGCCCCAGCTCCCATCACCCCTTCCAAGCCTGTCGCAACCCCGAGATGTCTCTTCAGACTGAGAATCTTCCTCCCGCTGCTTGTTTTGCAAACATGTGTCTGCCTCGTGGGGACCTGCCCTGCCCTGAGGCTCTGCGCTCCCTTTGGGCTGGGATGGTTGAGGCTTCTTGAGAAGGCCTGCTCTCTTTTCCCACTCAGGTCTGATGGCCTGAAAGTGGGAGATCGGAAGGCATTCCTTCAAGGACAGTGTTCCAGTGCCCCATTCTCTGACGCCAACAGACAACTTAGGGGCAGAAAACTCAGTTAAATATTTAAATGAGCATTGGCATAAAAAATAAAAATATCCTCAAATGATCCTACGCCAAAGCTGTTCACATCACCCTAAAGAGTCCTGATGTTGAAGTAACCTATTCTATTCAGAGAAGAAGGCCACTTCCCGGAGGAAGTGGCCAGGAAAAGACACGACTGTGAATAAATTGAACCCTGAAACAGTTTCACAGCAGATGGTTACCCGTTTCCCTGAATCCCCACAAAGAAACACTGAAGCTAGAACAACTTCACATGGACACAAAGCACATAAAACAACACTCCTTTTACTTCTGTCTCGGCTTCAGATGCAGAAAGTTGCGGGGGAGGT
The DNA here is from genome assembly GCA_006410675.1 of Oreotragus oreotragus. NCBI lineage: Eukaryota > Metazoa > Chordata > Mammalia > Artiodactyla > Bovidae > Oreotragus > Oreotragus oreotragus. Next base: position 24,184 of record SJYX01022823.1, on the reverse strand, counting down.
CATTGAAAAACGCTCCCTTTCTTGGTGTCTCCTCATGTATTCCTTCAGCTTGGCATTATCAGGCTGGTTACCCAAGGACGAATGCAGAACAAGAAGCCGATCGCGTTTCCCAATCTTATTTGCAAACAAGCGTTCATTTCCTGCTTATCAAGGCATCGTGTGGGTACTTTGTCCGTTCAAATCATTGTCTTAAGCCAGTGATGCAAACCAGTAACCAAGGCCGGCCCCAGCCAGAGCCTGGACGCTCAGTGTCATTGAACTCAAGGAGCAGATAATTAGTATTGAAAGGTGTGATTGCAGCCCAGTCAGCCAGGTAATCAGCCCTTGATTTCTCTTCAAGATTCGAGACCAGTTGGAAATCTTAGCCCAAGAGGAGGCTGGAGGGAATTATCCTGGAAGTGTAGTATCCCTTTTCAAATATAAACATGGGACAATTATCTCAGCCAGTTGGTTCCTCCTTGCTAGGCACGCAGCATCCCAGGTGGTGAGCAGAGGGCACTGGGCTCTTCCCAGGCAGGTCTGCCTCCCAGCCCCAGCTCCCATCACCCCTTCCAAGCCTGTCGCAACCCCGAGATGTCTCTTCAGACTGAGAATCTTCCTCCCGCTGCTTGTTTTGCAAACATGTGTCTGCCTCGTGGGGACCTGCCCTGCCCTGAGGCTCTGCGCTCCCTTTGGGCTGGGATGGTTGAGGCTTCTTGAGAAGGCCTGCTCTCTTTTCCCACTCAGGTCTGATGGCCTGAAAGTGGGAGATCGGAAGGCATTCCTTCAAGGACAGTGTTCCAGTGCCCCATTCTCTGACGCCAACAGACAACTTAGGGGCAGAAAACTCAGTTAAATATTTAAATGAGCATTGGCATAAAAAATAAAAATAGGCAGTGAGACAAAGCCTCAAAAGATATCCCTTATATGTGGACTCTAAAAAGAAATGATACAAAGGAACTTAACGTACAAAACAGAAGCAGACTCTTAGAGTTTAAGAACCAACTTATGGTTGCCAGTAGAGGGAGGATGGAGGGGAAGGGACAGTTCGGGAGTTTGGGATGGACATGTACACTCGGCTATATTTAAAATGGAGAACCGGTAAGGACCTGCTGTAAAGCGCAGGGAACTCTGCTCAACGTTATTGTGGCAGCCTCGGTGGGAGGGGAGTTTGGGGGAGAATGGATGTGTGCATGGCTGGGTTCCTTGCTGGTCATCTGAAACAGTCACAATATTGTTTATCAGCTGTACTCGGACGGAGTAGCCTGGTGGGCTGCAGTCCATGGGGTCGCTAACAGTCGGACAGACTGAGCGACTTCCCTTTCACTTTTCTCTTTCATGCATTGGAGAAGGAAATGGCAACCCACTCCAGTATTCTTGCCTGGAGAATCCCAGGGACGGGGGAGCCTGGTGGGCTGCCGTCTATGGGGTCACACAGAGTCGGACACGACTGAAGTGACTTAGCAGCAGCAGCCAACACAACATTAAAAATTTTTTAAAAGAGAGAGTTCCAGTCTCCTTCCTGCCCATGAGTGGGTCCTCCTCCATGGACAAGGATTTCATCTGACAAGGAAGATACATATGGGAACGCACTCACTCTCCATCAAAGGACGCTTTGTCCATCTCTTTACAGGGCTCTGCTTTACCCAAACCCACAATGGCCGACGTAGTTAGACAGCAAAATAAACACAAACGTCCGTAAAATGCAGACTCTCTCCCGCTCTGACAGAGGCGGTGCAGCCAGTCACTTGCTCCAGACTGAGAGGGAGGGTCCAGGATGTAAACAGAGCCTGCACGCAAGACTCCGTGTGTTATCAACACATCACGTCCAGGTTCCTGCCAACCTCACAGCAGGCACATAACTCTGTATTACGTAATGTGGAGAGCAGCAAGGTTCTGGGAAAAGAGGTTTTCTATTCCTTAGAACCTATCTTCCAGCTTGGGCAGATGCCTTCCAAGTCACACCAAGTGACTCTCAGGAGCTGAGTCCCCAGAAAAGAGGCTCAGAGCTCCAGGCCACTGATGGTCCTTCTTGCTGCTAGAAAATGCTGACTTTGCAGTCTTCCCTTGCCTTCTGCATAAATCGCACCTGCCTCCATTGTGCCCCCTTCCTTCCCTACCGTCCATGAGTGCTGACGTTAGTGCTTACTCATCTCTGACTCCCTGTGACCCATGGACTGTAGCCCTCCCAGCTCCTCCGTCCATGGGGTTCTCCAGGCAAGCATACTGCATCAGGTTGCCACTTCCCCCTCCAGGAGATCTTCCTGATCCAGGGGTCAGAGCCGGGTCTCCTGCATTGCAAGTGGATTTATTTTATTGTCTGAGCCACCAGGAAACTACATTATGAACATTTCAAATATCCAAATAATTTGAAAGAGTCACCCAGTAACAACCCCCAAGGAGCGTTTGAAAATTATGACCCTTCTCCTAGGTGGCTCTTGTATTCCTATTCTTTCTCCAAGCCACTTTTTGCAAGAGACTTGTCACAGGAAGCCTAGGACATGGGAAAGCAGGGCTCCGTGGTTGTTCAAGCTGCCTGTCCCCCAGGGTTTCTGGGCATCCTCTTTCAGAAAGGAGAACCCAGGTTTCACACAGGACTGGGTTTGGATCTCAACACTTGAGCCACTTAGTCATGTCTGACTCTTTACACCCCCATGGATTGCAGCACGCCAGGCTTCCCTGTCCATCGCTATTTCCTTGAGTTTGCTCCAATTCATGCCCATCGAGTCGGTGCTACCATTCAACCATCCCACCCTCTGCCGTCCCCTTCTCCTCCTGCCCTCAATCTTTCCCAGCATCAGGGTCTTTTCCAATGAGTCAGTTCTTTGCATCAGGTGGCCAAAGTATTGGAGCTTCAGCTTTAGCATCAGTCCTTCCAACGAATATTCAGGGTTGAATTCCTTTAGGATTGATTGGTTTGATCTCCTTGCTGTCCAAGGGACTCTCAAGAGTTTCCTCAGATGTGCTATTCTGTTGCTCTGAACATCAGCCCACCTTCAATTTATGATGAGCAGAGAGCTCGCCCAATTAACCCATGCTGAGCATTTATTAGACGCTGAGAACTCCCCCACATGACACCTGCTAGCCCAGATCCTCACAGTGGCCTCGTGAGGAGAGGAGTCCTCGTGTTCCTCCCACAGTAGAGAACGAGGCTGGACACGCAGGTCCTCCACCTCTGGCAGCTCGTGTGCAAGGAGCCATCATGAGCATGGCATATTCAGTCCAATGTTTTCACTCACGGTGGCTTTTCAATGAATAATCCAAAGATTAGTATCAGAAGTAGTCATATTTTTAGAAAGTGTCCTCGATCAGTATCCACTTATAGCTGAGAACACTGCCAACAATGAGTGCTTCTCACTGCCCTGGATTCCTATTTATTGTTGTTATTTAGTTGCTCACTTACGTCTGACTCTTTTTTGACCCCATGGACGGTAGGCTCCATGGACCCCAGGCTCCTCTATCTATAGGACTTCCCAGACAAGAATACTGGAGAGAGTTGCCATTTCTTTCTCCAGGGAATCTTCCTGACCTGGAGATCGAACTCAGATCTTCTTCTGTATTGAAAGGTGGATTTTTACCCCTGAGCCACCTGGGAAGCCTCTAGAGTCCTAAATTCCGTTCTTTAAAGAGCTAAGGCCATTACTAGAGCCTGAATATCAAGGATGCCAGCCCCAAACGGAGGGCTCCTTGGAGAGCTGTTTCTGTCTGGAGGCACAGATCTCTCTGCGCAGCAGTCCTCTCAGTGCGCCGATGTTAAATTCAGAAAACTGGGCAGTGCAGCTGTGATAGGAACTGGAGGATGTTCAGATGCCACAGTTAGGTGATGCCGTATCAGACAAACAGAATTCAGACTCCAGCACTGGTGAAGGCATGTCTTTTGTTGGCTGGATCATCTTTTTTTTTTTTTTTTAATGATGGAAATCTATCAAGTCTAAACTCTGTCCATATGCCCTTCTGTAAACATGACTTTACATCGAGGAAATATTTCCAGACCGGCTCATCCCTCATCTGTTCGGCCCAGAGATATTTTCCATGGTGGCTTCCATATAAATTTGAAACCCTAAGAGTTCTGGGGCTCTTGCCCCAGGGATGCTCAGCACTCCTCTGCTTCTAGGGTGAGGTACGGGATGCCTTAAGCATGGATTAATGAACTGCCATCTTTCAGGCCCCAAAAAATAGCTCTTGATAGTTCCCAACCCTTCTCCTCCTTCTAAGCATCTTTAAACACCACCCTAACCCAACTCCCCCATGAAGGAGCATGCCAGAGATCACTGAGGGCAGTCTTCTGGCCTTGGGAGAGGCAAAAGAAGAGTGAGTGGATGTTAACTTTTGATGAAGAACCACCTGAGTGAGAGATATGACTGAAGCCCAGAGATGCGATACAGCTTTTCTAAAATTATGGAGCTGGGACTTCCCTAGCAGTCCAGTGGTTAAGACTTCGCCTTCCGATGCAGAGGGTGAGGGTTCCATTCTTGGTGGAGGAGCTAAGATTCCCACATGCCTCACAGCCAATAAACCAAAACACAAAACGGAAGCAAAAGCATAAAAAATTCAATAAAGACTTTAAAAATGTTCCATATCAAAAAAAAAATCTCTAAAAAAACAGTCACAGAGCAAGTTGATCAAACAGAAAAAGAGAAGGAATTTAAGATTTCTGAGTCAAGAGTACTGCTGTGCAAGAGAAGTATGGCATCCCTCATAAGTGGGATCTAAAAAAAATGATACAGTGAACTTAAAGAACAGAGACAGACTCACAGACTTAGCGAGCAAGCATAGGAGTGTGTGTGCAGGGGTGAGGATGTAGGGAAGGGATGGTTAGGGAGTTCTGGATGGACATACACAGAAGACAGAGGGCGAGATGGTTGGATGACATCACCGACTCAGTGACATGAGTTTGAGCAAGCTCCAGGAGATGGTGAAGGACAGGGAAGCCTGGCATGCTGCAGTCCCTGGGGTTGCAAAGAGCCAGACATGACTGGGCGCCTGAACAGCAGTGACAACCGTTTAAAGTGGATGCCCAACAAGACCCCCTGTACAGTACAGGGAGCTCTGCGCAGTGTTATGAGGCAGCCTGGCAGGCAGGGAGCTATGAGGCAGCCTGGCAGGCAGGCAGTTTGGGGGAGAACGGATACATATGTGTGTGTGGCTGAGTCCCTTCACTGTTCGCCTGAAACTACCATCACGATGTTAATCAGCTATACCCCAACACAAAATGAAAAGCTTTTTTAAAGAGTACTGCTGTGGATCAGACAAGGAATAACGCCCATTTGCACAAGTCCAGAGACTCGAGAACTGAAACAAATCCTTGCAGAACAAGCGTTTCGTGAGCAACTGGAAGCACCCGAACGACACTGTCTTTCTGAAAGAGAAGCAGCTTCAGATATACCCAGACAGGACAGTGCCGATGAGTCCAATACATTATATACCCAGACAGGACAGTGC
>SJYX01022823.1:3546-17824 GCA_006410675.1 Oreotragus oreotragus | reverse complement strand
TGCCGTTCATAGCTGAAGAAGACAAGTTAGAGTTTGGATAAGAGATATCCAGCCCATGAGAGAGACCAAGAGCCACGAGACAGACGGACTCATTCAGAGCGAAAAGGTCCACTAACCAGCCCGACAGTGAAACGCTCCAAAAGCAGAGTCACAAGCAACTCCAGAGGTACATATGCAGCCACCGGCCTCCTGCAAGGATCTAAAGAGAAGAGGAAGGGGGCGGGGGGGGGGGGATGAAGCGAGGTAGCAGCGTCTCTCGGGAGCCTGCACGCATTCATGGGAGCTCTATTTCAGCACTCGCTTTGGGAAGGGACGCTCATGCCAAGACGTCTGGTCACAGTCGTCCTACCCGAGGCCACGGACGCTCACCGCCAGCAGCTGACATGTCATCGCAGAGACGCAGTCAAGGCTGGGCACGAGGAGGTGGTGCTTTCAGGTGGGCTGGGGCAGCCTTGCGGACCGCGTGTTTTCTAGCCTACCCACAAAACGACACAGAGCCAAATGTTCTGCAGGCCGGGCCAGACTTTCCGACCCCACCTTGGGGGTCTGCCAGCTTTCGCTGGCTCGCTCCCCACCGTCAAGCCTTCTTGTGAAATGACTGGTGCTTCCTGCTTCCCGTCGCACCCCAGACCCAGACATGCCACCCCTGCCTGGGTCGCCGCCCTACGGTCTCGTGAGAGGAAGCCAAGGGGCTCTTGAGGACACAGGAGCCCCTGTTCAGATGAGGACAAAAAAAAAATAAGAGCCAGGCCATCTCCGTCCCGGCTTCCCAGTTTCCTTGGAGCCCTTTTTCTGCTCCCCGCTCCCCACGAGAGTAAGCTCGTGGTCTCTTCCCCCTGGCTGCAATTCAGCACTGCGTTCCAGCTTCCCTGTGTCCCCAGCTTCCCTGTGTCCCCAGCTTCCCAGGGACAAGGCCACGGGGATGTTCAGAGAGGCCTGACTCTGAGAACGTCTCATCTCCATAGACCTGTCCACCCACCTCCCACCTGTCTCCAGAGAAGCAGCCAACATTCCTTCAGTCCCACAGAGAAAGGGTGTGACTTCGATTACTCAATGGAACCTCGGAGCCAGCCTCTTATGCCCCCAAAACAATAGCGTTATATTTTTCTTGGACTTCCTTCATTTTGTTTGGTTTCTCCTTTGATTGGCAGAAAGGACTCTTCTCCCGCCCCCTCTTTTTGTGTTGCTGTTGTTGTTTAAACACACCAGCACGGTCCTTCTGCTAGGATCCCAACCCCTTCCAGGCTCCAGAAGGTAAAGCCCTGGATGGTGAACTCGAGTGACGTCAACCAGCTTGAGAAACGCCATCCGTCTCTCCCGGGCTTTCTCACACGTGGGAATGTCTCTTGGGAGCCTGCAGCCCATCTCGGATCTGTTTGTCTTGGATGCTAATCCCGGGACGCTGGGTGAGGTGTTAGTCAGACTGACCTTTCCGGTTTTCTGAGTCAGTGAAGTTAGATCACTAAGTCAGGCGCTAAGTGTTGAAAATGAAAATCGGTGTCAGGGGCAGGCCGAGGGAGTCAGGAAGGTGGGAACAAGGAGGTGAGGGGGGAGGCTGACCCTCTGGTTTGGGTTGAAACAAACACAGCCTTCTATATGCAATCAAACCCATCCTCATCAAAAGAGATTCTGATCATTTGGGATGAAGCTCGTATTACAAAGAGTTTTGTATGGACTTGACCTCTCTCTACACACACACACACACACACACACACACACACACACACACACACTGCCTCTGAAAAGGCTACCATAAGGCTTAGCTCTCAAGGGAGCTTCCATCCATCCCCAAACAACCCAATCTCCTGGTATTCAGGAAATTTTCTGTTTAGTTGTCCACTGAACTCCTGAGGTCTGTTGGGTTACAAAAGATATTTACAGAGCCTCTTACCTCTCGCTAGGCTGGGGCCTTTAGATCACCCACCAATTCCACCCCAGCTCCTCTATCATGCAAACAGATCTAATGGAATAACAATGCTAATAATGCCAGCTGTTTGGTTTGGATCAGCTTTTTAAACTCAGCTCTTACCTCAGAGGTCAAAATCCCTAGTAAGCTCAAGTGGAAGCAGCTTACTCCCATGTGTAAATAGACAGCTGCTGAGAAGTCGCTGTTTAACATGGGAAGCTCAGCTCGGTGCGCTGAGATGACCTGGGGGGTGAGATGCTGGAAGCTGGAGAGGGAGGGGACAGGTGTATAATTACGGCTGACTTGCCTTGTTGTATGGCAGAAACCAGCACAACACGATGAAGCAAATTTCCTACAATTAAAAACAAATTTAAAAAGAAAAAAATATCTATGGAAACTCAGACAAGTTCTCATTTAACAGGAGAAAGGAGCCTCCTCGAGAAGCAAAGTGTTTCTCAGAAGGTCACACCACATATTTACAGAAACACAGTGGTCACAGTGGTCTTGGATCTAGAATTATTAACTGAAAGCTATACGGAGGTTGCATTGTGTTGGCAAAAAAATAGGTTTTTTTAAAAAATGTTTTTTGGATTTTTGGCTGCAACGCATGTGGGATCCTAGCTCCCTGACCAGGGGTTGAACCCGCACACCCCACGTTGGAAGGTGAAGTCTTAACCACTGCACTGCCAGGGAAGTCCCCAAAGTTAGTTTTGAGGTGTAACTACCTGTGCTGACCACCTGGTTAAGCTTTGTTGCCTCTGAATTTTGTTGCCTCTCCCTATTTCCCAAATCATCAATAAATTTTTTACTCCTGCCTCAGCAGTTCCAGCACACAATCGGGACTTCTTTCACGTAAATGCATCAAGCAGAGCAGGTGCAATCCTTTTCAACAAATATCTGTTGAGCATCGATTACCTTCAAGGCATTTACTCAAATCAGATTGAAAAAAAAAAAAAAAAAACTAAATTCGTTCGTGAAAGAAAACCATCCCTACCATTCTCTCTGTTTTCTAAAATTCAGCTGCTGCTGCTGCTAAGTCACTTCAGTCGTGTCCGACTCTGTATGATCCCATAGACGGCAGCCCACCAGGCTCCCCCATCCCTGGGATTCTCCAGGCAAGAACACTGGAGTGGGTTGCCATTTCCTTCTCCAATGCATGAAAGAGAAAAGTGAAAGGGAAGTCGCTCAGTCTGTCCGACTGTTAGCGACCCCATGGACTGCAGCCCACCAGGCTACTCCGTCCATTGGATTTTCCAGGCAAGAGTACTGGGGTGGGGTGTAACTCCTTACATTTTTTTCCTACAATTCAGTTCTCAAGAAGAGAAAACGTGATCACAAAAGGAAAGAAATGACCCCCATTTTGCTTTCTCAAAGAATACACATACACGGACACACAGACTCACAGACACGCATGCACATCTGTATGAAATAATGACTTGTCCGGTAAGATCTCCCTAGATGTCATGGACGGAAATACACTGGGCCTGTTGAAGTCTAAGCTGCGAGTCTGCATTTTTTTTTTTAAGGCTCCACAGGGGGAAAAAAAGAGAGAGAGAAGGGAAAACCCACCAGGAGCCTAAAGGAGTCAGATCTCTTTCTATACTGCCAGGTAATTGTTAGCAGAAATCTGCTATAATAACAGGCCATTTTAAAGGAATGCTAATTCCATTCTCTCCTGCTCAAAGAAGATCCAGGGTCCGCCTTTGTTCCTAAACTGGGCAGTGTGGAGAAAATAATAATACCTTCTTTCAGCAATGGCGGGCATCGGCAAGCGAGGGCTTCTGCCGTCCCAGGTAAGAGCTGGCAGGAGAGGTGAGTGCCACCAAGGGGAGGCTGGCGTCAGATCTCGGGGTAGGGGTCAGCCAGGAGACCCCAGGGAAGAGGACCAGCCTCCTGGGAGGCAGTGAGGTTTGAGGGTGTTGCGGGGGGTGGGGTGGGGCAGGTAGGAAGAAGGTGCCTTGCTTTCAGAAACTTAGAAAAAGGCTCTCCATGCCTCGGTGCGGATGCCAAGCCTCCACAGTGGCAGCGCCTCCAGTCTCTTCAGAAAGGGCTCCCTGCTGACGGTCTGTTTGCAGTCTGGGACTGTTTAATGTTTTATACCACTGGTTCCTTCTTCCAAGAGTCTGAGGTTTAGGATTTGGGTGAGCTTGAGGGTTAGCTTTTCTTTCTTTCTCTCACTCTCTCTCTCTCTCTCTTTTTTTTTTTTTGGTTCCTCTACCTTTTGATTCACAGTTTCCAATACACAAAGCACTTTATACCATCCATGGAAACCTTCGTGGCCACAGACTCAGAAAAAGACTCTGACGAGTGTCCGACCCAGGCGGGGAAGGCAGAGGGCAGTGTCCAAGTATGTGGCACAGATGTGTTGCTTTAAAAAAAAAATCAGGTCCCCAAAGTGGCATTTCTTTGCGAAAAGCTGGACAGGCAAGGGCGTCAGCTGAGAAACTGGCACAGCCTCCACGATGGGTGAAGACCTGAAGTTGCCCTTGAGTGGGTCCATTTGGGAAGCTGTGTAGCACTGAGCTAGACCTCTCTTTAGACACTTGGGAAGTGTTTCTGGAGCGAACAGGCCCTGATTTTTTAAAGGGCTCTGTGTTGCTGGATGCCTCCTGGAGACAGGAGTCGAAACATTAGAGTCTGTCATTGTTCTTGTCCCCACTAGATTCCCTGGCTCCCCTGAGAATGATCTGAGCTCAGGAAACATCGCAAAAAACGTGCAGCTAAACTGACTGAGCCTTGTCCTTCTCTCCAAGTCTTCTGCGCCCGTTCTGTCTCCTCTCTGGAGACAGTCCTGTGCAATCACTTTTCCCCACCTTCTCATTTTCCCCCAACCAATTATACAGACATAGTTGCCTATAATTGGTTAGACAGCATCACCGACTCAATGGACATGAATCTGAGCAAACTCTGGGAGCCAGTGGAGGACAGCGGAGCCTGGCGTGCTGCCGTCCGTGGGGCCGCAGAGAGTCGGGCACCACTTAGTGGCTGGACAACAATCACAGATTGCCAGAAATNTCACCGACTCAATGGACATGAATCTGAGCAAACTCTGGGAGCCAGTGGAGGACAGCGGAGCCTGGCGTGCTGCCGTCCGTGGGGCCGCAGAGAGTCGGGCACCACTTAGTGGCTGGACAACAATCACACATTGCCAGAAATGAAGGTTGAGCCCAGTTGGTTTCTAATCTGGCTGCTCAGGAGAACAGTTAGAGACGGCGGAAAGGACAAGATGCTCAGGGAACCTCCGCTCCAAGTCTCCAAAGCATCCGTCCACCCCACCCTTCTGAGAGCCAGCATCGGCTTCCTCTTTCCTCAAACCAGCGTCACAACCTTTTTCCCGACACCTTGTACACGACCGAGTCTTAAACACCAGTGCCTGCTGCACAAATGAAACGTGTTCGCATACAGACCAAGTCTGAACCAGAGGATTCTAATCTTGATTCCTCCCCCAAAAGACGAGTTCTCCGCAGACAGTGAGTACCGGCAGGAAGTGAGATCGACCAGTGGGTTATCATCGGCCATGTTTTATGCAAAACGCAGGAAAAGACACTGACAAGCAGAAAGCCCAGCAGCCCCTCTTCGCTCCAAACCATTCTCCTCCACCGACCATCTTGCTTCGGAGCCTTCCTTCCCAAATCTGGATTGCCTAGCAAACACAGAGCCTAAAGGAAATAAGGCAAGTCTAAAAAGAAACAAGGCATTGGGTAAAATGTCCCCCACTGGAGAACAGAGGTGACGAAGGCATAGCCCATCTGGTCTTCGAAGTAAATGAGTTTTTGAGGAAGTTTATTTATTTTTATTATTTATTTTGGCTGCACCGAGGCTTGACTGCAGGATCCAGTTCCCTGACAAGGGATGGAACCCAGGACACCTGCACTGGGAGCACAGAGCCTCAGCCCCTGGACTACCACGGAAGTCACCATAAATGGTTTTTTCATAGGAAGCATCCCAGGGTTGGTGTTTGTTTTTCTCTTCTTGTTTTACTCTTGCTGTTAGTGTGGGGTTTTACCACTTGAACCTTAGAGCTGTAAAAGTCTGGACAAGTGAATTAACTCTCAGCCTCAGCTTTCTCATCTGTTAAATGGGAGAAGGAAAAAAACACCGCCAAAGGTTTTCTTGGGGCAATATGGGTGATTTATCCAACCTGCCCTTAACAGACTGCCAAGCATATGGTAAAGGGCTCTGTAACATCTCCTCTTATTAATAAATGACCTAATGGAGGGAACTCCCCAGGCCTCCCTGTTTCCGCTGCAGGAGACATAGGTTGGAGCCTCGGTCGTAGAACGAAGAGTCTACATGCCATATGGCCAAAAAAAAAAAATGACCCAGTGGAGCCAAACGAAAAGAAAGGGGGCAGGACAATGACACGGGTCCTGCTCCTCCAGAACGATGAGGACTGCTCTAGGATAAGAGGGACGGTGACTCCCGCGTCTGCTCGGTGGAATAAAACGATTTTGAAAACCTAGACAAGCCTGAATCGAGGTGTAAAATGGCCACCACCCAACCCAGAGAAGAAAGAAAGCCCAACACACATCAGAGTGAAAAGGACGGCTGTGAAATGAAGTCAGCCCAGAGACGCTCTCATGCAAAGGAGACAAAGAGGAGGAAAGGCACATCAGAGGGGCCGGCTCAAGTCACACCGTGATCTCTGCTCCTCGGAGGCAAAGGCTGCCAAACCCCGATTAGGGGACAAGGGAGAGGATAAGAGCAGAGACGCGCTTCCCGAAAGAGTGGACGCCCAGCTCTTCGCGTAACCCAAGAAGAGAGCCAGAGCCCCGGGAGAGCTCCCAGAGAACAGGGAGAATGTGGGGGGGCCACAGGTTCGTGGAGACAGCAGTGTGTGGGGCTCTGCGTGTGCCCGGTGTGCTGGGGAGGCACGCGGGGAGCTGGCAGCGCAGGACCCAGCGATCTGCCTCTTCCACTAACCGCGTGGCCTTGAGCAAGCCACAGGCTTTCTGCGGGGCTTCTGTTTCTGCCTGTGAAAAAGCAGAGAGAGTAATTTCTCCCCTTCACAGCCTCCCAGAGACGTCCAGGGAATAGAGCTGATGAGTAGATGTAAGGGGCACCTCAAAAGCAGAAGCAGGAAGCAGCGGCAAGGAATATTCGTTAGTGGTGAACTTATTTTTTCAGTAATAGTTGAGCAGGCACAAGACCATTTGCTTCAGAATAATCCATGTGTGTGTTTGTGTGCATGTGTGCATGTGTGTGTGTGTGTGTGTGCGCGTGCCTGGGAGAAACAGGAGACAGAGGGGATAAAGAGGGTGCCCCCAGGACTCCTGTACACAGTTGGTGATGCCTCATGTGTGAATGGGCTTCTGGAGGAACCTGCAAAGCTGGGCTGGGTGAGTCCACGGAGTTTCTGGTTTGGGCGGGCGGGGTGAGAGAGACCCCAGTGAGGATGGAAGTGGACACTTGTCATGGACTGAGCAAGGGCTATACAGGCCCCAAACACACTTGGCCTATCCCCATCGGGGTGCCCATATTTTCTACCTGGGGTGGCCTCCCACGGGCCGGAAGAGAGTGTCCATCCACTGACCCCTGACTGCATCGCCCCACCCACCTAGCAATAAGTTTCACCCAAGGGAAGCAAAAAGCTGTGGCACTTTGACATTTACTAACTAAATAAATACCTGCTGGAATTAACTCCGCCCACCCCACCCAAGAGCCAGGGCCTAAGTTTCCCCGAGGCTCAGGTTTCTCTCCTCCTCCTGTTGCTCCTTGTCCTCTATCTCTCCTTCTTCCTCCAAAGAAATTACCGTTTGGAATTAGCAGCAGGGGTGGAGATGGGAGATGTTTGGGGAGAAAGTAGGATGTTGGGTCCAAATATCACTGCAAGAGAAACCCAAGTTCCTAGACACCGTATGTCTATGTGCGTACACTTGCATTCTCTCTTGCCCTTTAAATCCCCCCCGCCCCCAAGAGGAGTAGGGGAAGGATTCCTGCTGCTGGTGCTCTGGCGACTGCAGTCCCCGGGGCATATGGGAGTGATTAGCTTACACATTTCAGGTAGCTCCAGCCACACGTGCAACCCACATGACACCCCTAATTCCAGACCCAGCTCTCCTTCTCCAAACAAATAGCAGCGCCGTTTGCAGAGGAAAGAAAATGCCTTTCTTAGGAGACCCGCAGAAGAAAGCCAGGTCAGAATTGTCTGCTCTGCTCTGGACAAACCCCTCGTCCAACCCAGCCCACTGTTCATTCAAGAGGCAGCCACACCGAGGCTCATCCATGAAAAGGCTGTGCCCTGTGCTTAGAAAAGCAAGCAAGAAAACCAGGAAGAGAAAAATATTTCTTATCCTTGTATATTTGGGTAGCCGGGTCCAGGGGGGTTAGAGGCTTCTGATCTGTTAATAATGATTTCAGTTCATGGTTTGATTGTTTTCTCAGAACCTGTAAATCCAGGCTTGAAATGTATAAAGATTGCAATCTGTAAGTTTTACATCCATCACTCCAAAAATTCTCCAAAGGCATGTCTCCAAAACCCTTTCCTATGAGAAAGAAGTCAGAGGGGAGGAAATTTAAGAGAGGATTCCAGAACAAGAACAGACTTCCTCAAAAGTGACGCAGACAGACGTCTAGGGGACATGTTTTGACACACATAAAGATATCTCATCGAAGCAGCCAAGGTGTCCTGCCGTGGCCTGAGCTGGAATCTACCATTAGACGTTCATTGCTGTGGCTAAATTTTGCCCTCATTCTCTAAATGAAGGTTTACTCAGCAGAGTCTTTGTGGCATACAGACTGAAGATTCAAAAAGGATAACATTCTGTACTTGTCCTCAAGGAGATCACAGATTAATGGCTTGCATATCCACACAAAGGACAAATGAGAACACAGAGACAAGAACAAGATATTATTAAAACAGAGATAAGAGCAAATATCCATTCCTGGGAAGACATCAAGTCTTCACCAAGGGGTCAGTAAGTAGCCTAGATCTCTATCTCCTACTGAAGTCTGGCTACCTCTGAGAGTGAGGAAATACTAGGCATATAGTCATTCACTCCATAGTCTGAATTAGGCTCACATTTTCCCTATGACAGCAGTGGATGAGGGCAGCTTTCATCTGAGAGAGATACCTTCCCTGAAGAGGGAGAGGCGCCCTGCCAGAAAGGGCTGGAAGGAAGGCTCCCCTGTCCCTGAGAAACGCATGAAGACGAGGAGTAAGCCAATGCATAAACCCAGGAAGGCGGGGTCAGCTCAACACACGAGTCCCTGAGAAACAGTCAAACAACGAGGACCAGACCTGAGGACTCAGCACCACTCTCAAGAATCAGCAAGTGAAGACGCAGGAACAGTTCTTTCTAAGGAAATTCCTAGGAAGCATTGTTTGGAAATGTTTTGAGTCCGAAGAGAATCTAGGGACTTGGCTGGAAGGCCAGTGGTTGAGACTTCACCTTCCAGGGCAAGGGGTGTGGGTTCGCTCCGTGGTTGGGGAACTAAGATCCCAACCAGGGATGTGTTATCTTGCTCAGTCACGACCGACTCTTTGCAACTCCACTGACTAGCCCTCCGGGCTCCTTTGATCACAGAATCTTCCAGGCAAGCCTACTGGAGTGGGTTGCCGTTTCCTCCTCCAGGGAATCTTCCTGACTCAGGAATCGAACCCAAGTCTCTTGCATCTCCTGCCTTGGCAGGCAGATTCTTTACCAAGTGCACCCACCTGGGAGGCCCCAGATCCCACACGTTTTGCAGCCAATTAAAAAACCAAAACAAAACATAAAAAAAACACACACACACAGAAGCAATACTGTAACAAATTCAATAAAGACTTTAAAAATGGTCAAAATAAAAAAAAAAAAAAACTTTTTTAAAAAAGAGAGAAAACCTAGTCTTTCCTCTGAACCCATTCTTAAGCCTCAAAAGAAACCTCATCGTCACTTCCAGGTTCGTTTGACTGAAAATGAAAGTGCCCTTTGCAGGAGTGGGCCAGGGCAGCCTGAGGACAAAGGGAGACGCGGGTGACGGTTCACGTCATCCTCCGCCTAACCCGTCCGGTCCTCTTGACTGATACCAACCTAAGACTTGGCTGTAGCAGTTCTCAGGCCTCGCAGAGCTGAGGGAATGAGCTTGGAGGCAAATCCCACCCCCCGCACGTATTGCTCTGAAACCCCGCTTTCCCCAGACCTCAGTTCCTGGAGGGGGGTCAGAATCAAGAGAGCCTCCTCGGTGCAGGGAAAATAGAAAGCAGTTAGTGACTTTTGCTTTAGGCAGAATCTAGAGGGGAAAAAGAAAACTTGGAGCCTCACTGAACTCCACCTCCCTGGGCCTCTCCGGAACCACAACGTTCAGCCCACTCAGCGTTTGGCCCATGCCACCCTCTCCTCCCCCATAAGATTTCTCTGCTCCTGGAAAATCATCTGGAAATTGTCATCACCACTGTGCTGGCTGGCAGATGTCCCCTAAAGAGAGACTGAAGCGTACCACACACTACAAGGCATTTCTGGGCTTGGACCAAGAAAGTGGGAGGCGGGGCGGAGTAGCCCAGGCGCAGAATAGCTCAGCATCAATGGGGACAGGAGCAGGAGGTGGGCTCTGCGGCAAGAGGAGAGAGACCAACACGCATCTGCCTCTGAGCCGGGAGCTCGGGGCATTTCTCCCCTCTCTCTTGTCTTCCCCTGGGCACGTGGATGCAGCAGCAAGGAGGGGACTCAGTTCCCTGGGCCCCACGTGTTCTTTCAGGACAAGAAGGGAATCCAGGGCAGAGGCTGAGAGGGAAGGTCTCAGAAGGTAGCAAACCCAGAGAGCGAAGCAGCAGAGAATGGGCAGAATCCAGAGGCTGACCCTGATGGAAGCCAGATCAAGCGACAGTAACAGCCAGGGTCTCAGTCTTGCCCCCTTTGGACGTTCAGGCACACAGTAGGACTTCAAGCCACGTCCGCTGAACTGATTGACGAGGGGAGCTGAGGATGATTAAAGGTGGGCTGGCTGGGACCGAGACGACAGGCGGGAGGACAGGGAAGGGAGGGTGATGGAGGGGAGGGACAGGCTGTCCCCATCGTGCTATGTGTCCTGGCCCCAGAATTGCGCCCCACCTGCCAGAGGCCTGGAGACAACACTCAGGCCTGTGGGCCTCGCTCCTGCACAGCCTCCCAGAGTCACCCACACCTCAGCCACGTGCGGAGCGAGCAGCACCCGGTCAGCTGCCCAGGACCTTACGCGTTTAGCACAGCTGTGCAGGCATGCATGGGAAGTTGCTTCAGTTGTGTCCAACTCTGTGTGACCCCCATGGACTGTAGCCCACCAAGTTCCTCTGTCCGTGGGATTCTCCAGGCAAGAACACTGAAGTGGGTTGCCATTTCCTTCTCCATTAGTATGGCTGAAGTTCAGACAAAAGCTGGGTTCGGGGCTTCCTCACAGGCCAAGCCTCTGGGGGCAGCAAGGCTGGGCAGGAGAGCAGATCCTGGAGGCAGGGGGGCGAATGCCAGCATAGAGCATCTGAGCCAAGACCACCCGCCCTGCCTCCCTCTCCTCCAGGAGCCAGAATCTTCCCGCCATCAGACCCCGCTTTTCTTCTAGCTTCTGAGGACAACCTGCCAAGTGTGGGATGCCTCCTCCACTCCCAGAAAGTGAGCCCTTGAGGAAAAGGCCCCTCCATGTAGGGCTCTCTGAGTCTACTGGTCCCTTTTGAAGAAAAGTAAATGCCTCGATGTTCGCATCTCCAGCGAGCCTGCCCCTAAGTTACCCGGGAAACTGCTGTGTGTTGCTGCCTTGCGTGCAGGTGTGAAGGGGGATGCAGCTAAAAAGACAGCCCTCTTCTGCCAACGAAGCTGACAGCTTTGTGAGCTTTAGGGGTACCAAGAGGAAACTCGTTTCTGCAACCACTCCTGCCTTGTCCAGGCTGTCGGGCCTTCTCTCACGTTTCCTCCAACCTGGAATTTGGGGGAGCGGCAGGTTCTAGCCTGAGGACTCACTGTGACAAAAACACCTGCTCTTGCCCATTATATGTAAACACGCGTTGTCCTAAAGACAGACTCACTGACACCGTGAGATTTGTCTGGGTCTCAATAATGTAAAGGAGGGGCCAAAAAGAAAGAAAGAAAGAAACCAACAAAAACAAAAAGAAAACCCGTTGCTCTCATCTAAGGCAGGTCAAATTTCACATTCATAAAAAAAAAAAAAAGTGCGGCGGGGGAGGGGGGATTTAAGAGTTTATTTATTCCTTTTACACCAGTGAAAGGGCCTTGGGAGAAAAATGTCATAGAGAGAAGTGGGGGTGGAAAAGAATGAAACTGCTTTCTCAAAACGCCTCATCTGCCTATTGGAAGCTGGGAAAGAGAAGACAGAGACAGCCCTTGCCTCTCCCTTGAACCAAACCCCCAGAGGCAACGTGGTCATAATGCTGCCGGCCTCCTCTGCCTGCTTGGAGACAGCCTGAGCACCAAGAAATTAATCTGAAATAAACAATGACAAGGCAGGAAGCCCAGTGCATCTCCGGGTTCCCTGTGGCCCCCACTTGATGATGCCCTGGGGCTGTTTAGGCAGGTGACTCTTGGTCCGCCCACCCTCTGCAGTTTTCACAGTACCAAGAACGGCCACTCCGGGATAACCGGAAAGTTGGGGACTGACTTCACGGCTTTGGCCTTCCCGGGGCCCTAGGGTGGAAGGCGCTCTGGCAGCTGCCTGAGCTAGACCAGAGGGCTGGCGACCCAGCTTGATCGTCTGCCCAGGAGCCAGGCTCAGGCCACTCGGCATCAGCATCGCATCACAGGAAGCCTTGGCCCCTCGAAACTACGGGTTCCAGAAACCAGGGCGATGCAACGTGCCCCGGGCATCCGGTCCTGCTGAGATAGAAAAGGATTTCGAGAAAGACACAAGATCACTTGTCTTAAATTCTGGCAGTCCCCTTTGGAATTGTGTAATAATACCATTTCGCTCTTTTTCTAGGTTGGATGGAGACAGACCTTTCCCCTGCCCCATTCATGCAGATCGGAAATAATCTGATGTCCCAGCTACGAGGACATCTCGGAGGCAGCAGCTGGGTAGAGGCCCTGCAGAGTGAGATGCAGTCGTCCTTCTAAAGCTCCAAGTCCCCTTGGGAAATTGTCCAACACTCCTGAAAATCTCAGCTCTTTTCTGTTAGTTCTCTCCCCGGAACTAAAGACATCCTAAGCTGAAAGGGGGCTCCAGGGGAGGCAGGCGGGACTCTGTGACCTTCAGGGAAAACGCTTGGGGTGAAGTGAGTGCCCTGACCCCTGCGGAGTCCACGGCAAAGAAGGCACGCTGCGACCAGCGCTGGTTTTATTTGTATTTTTAGATCACCAAGGCAAAAGCACTTTCAGCTGAAAATGCCCCAAGGATTTTTTTTTTTTTTTTTAAGAGAGGAATTATGTTGGGACGAACACACACACAGAGTCCTAGGAGGTTTCCCGCGGGCCATCCTAGAGAAGCCTGGAGGGAATCCGCACGGTGCCCGTCTCCCTGGTACCTTGACTAAAAACAGATATTTTCGAAAAAGGAAGGTTAAAAAAAGAGCAAGCCAGCACACTCCCTTTGGAAGCAAAGTCCCTCTGGGGCCACGGCCGGGACGCCCCTACTGCCAGCTCTCCCCTCCTCTCCCCGTCGGACTCAGCCAGTCCCGGACTAGCCAGCTCGCCCAGTCTCTCTCGCCTTGGCTGGATCCCCGCGCCCCCGGGGCGCCAAGCGGGTTTGCAGCCTCGGCTGCCCCCAGGGCGGGCCGCGTCAACCGGAGCAGGGGGACGGGTTCCTGCCTCCTTCCTGAGACACTTCCCGTTCACCGCACCCCGCTTTCTCTGCGAAAACAGACGGGGGTGAGAAAACTGAAATGCCCCCTCTCGGCCTGCAGTTTAAGGGGCGCCGGGATGCTCCAATCTCGGGCGACACAGATCGGATCACCTCCCCGAGCAGGGCTCCCGTTTGGGGAGAGACGCACAGGGACATGCACACAGGCGAGGGCGTTTGGGGACGTGCTGCCGGGAGGCCTGGAGGCCTGCGAGGTGCAGAGGTCACTTTCTCTGGCCGGTCCACAGATATTCACTGCGCCCCGACGAGGCAGCCTGGCACTTCCCTTCTCCCCTCTGCTGTGGCTGCGCAGCCCGGCGCTTGTCCTGAGACAAGCTTACCTGCGGCTCCTTTGCAAAGAGAACTGGAGTCCCACGCGAACTGGGGAGACAGGCAGGCCGGCTCGGGCCCCGGTGAAACGGTGCTAAAAAACGAGGATCCGCAGGCCGCTCAGGGAGGGCGCCAGGGCCTGAGGGGCTCTTTCACCGCAAGGGAAGCCGGCCAGGGATGTTCGCGGAGAGCAGGGGCATCCCTCGTCCACGGCACTTTTACAGAAAACACTGCCCGGGGCTGAGAGACACGGGAGACGCTGCCGCTCGCACCCCCACCAGTTAGGTGCCCCCCCCCCCGCCCCCC